>CM042839.1:9226142-9398642 GCA_023653725.1 Bungarus multicinctus | reverse complement strand
TGCTAAGCAAAAAAAACCCCAACAACACTGGGAATGGCAATTTGCAAAACTCTGGAACAGAAATGTAGATCCCAGTTTATTCCCGTTAATATAAAATATGTTCCATGCCACCATGCAATGCAGTAATAAAAGCACTTAAAAGATGCGGCAATGATTGGCATCTTAAGATCTTCCTCAGCTAGAACAGATTGGGGTTTCTTGGTGACTTTAAGACTTCTGGAATCTCAGAATTCCCCAGTCAGCATGACAAGTCTGTTGATAACAAAATATAAAATGAAGGGCAACTTGATTATATAAGAAGTGTGCTGTCTTGCACTGGGTTAGTCTAGATTAGACTTGAATAAAGAGTAACAGCAGAGTCTATCTACTCTCTTGATGATTAAGACACTATCACCAATTAGATTGTTCTAGCTCAGGGACCTGCAAACTTGGCAACTTTAAGACTTGCAGACTTCAATTCCCAGAATCCCCCAACCAGCATGTATGTTTATCAAGAGGTAACACAATTTTCTTGGCTTGGCTTCAGTCCACCATAGACTTATCCGATATCAGTCTGCTTGATGTTTAGTCCATATTGAGTTTTTTTTTTCCATTAGCACCCAAAGAACTACCTATCTCAGCCTTTTTGCCTATATACTATATATATTTTCTATTCAGAAGGTTCTATCCAACCATATTTTGAGCTCACTGAAGCTACTGTTATGCAAACAATTATTAGGCAAATAATGTTTTCATATGTTATATCCATCCAAATTATGAATTGCTATTCTTTTTAGTGGGCTCCATGTCTCTTCTAAGTTGAAATTTCCTCATCTTTTAGGATCAGGAAAAGTAATGTAAATATTGGGAGAGGAAGTCACCTACATGGTAGCATTCACAAGGGAATGGAATACTGGTGATAATTTAGCTCCTTATTTTTAACAATCTGGAAAGATGGCCTGGTACTTGCCCAACGTTTTAGTGTTTTTAACGTTTTAGTTGTTTTATACTGTTATTGATGACATGGTAAGCCATATGAGAATCGCTTAATAGCGAGAAGGGCAGCAGAAATATTTAATTAATTAATAAATTACACACTAGACAGAAAACATGTTCAGACTCCAGGGCAAGTAAGCACTTGGCAAATCTTCTTTGTCCTTAGGTTTTTGATCAGTCAGGTTTTTTTGTTTTTTTTTTGACATTGGAAAGAAATGGACTTAGGGGATGACAAGGGACCAAAAGTCTTTTTCTAGGGTTGGATTTCCACTTTCATAATCCTATGATCTGTGAAATACCTTCCAATAGGAACATGCAGTTGTAACCTTACTCTTTCAAATGGCAATATATTATTGCTCAAAGCTATGAGTGTTTTTTTTTTTTTAAGGCTGTTAAGGAAGAGAAAGAGAAGGGAGCCATGTATTTCGTAGGCTTAACCCTTGTAATCCTTTTCAAAGTATTTCATGGGGAATTATATACCTGAGTTATTAAGTCCCAGACAGTGGGTTACAGATAACCAGTACAGCACCGGCTTCCCAGATGCGTGTCAAGTTTTATTTGCAGCTGTTATAATAAAGTTGTAGTGGAAAGGTTATTTTCTCTTAGAATTGTCTCGTGCCATTTTCATAGTGAGTAATGACAATTGCCTAAATGAATAAAAGAATAAATTTCATTGTTACCACCTGCTCTTTTCTATCACGAGCAAAAAAAAGGGGGGAAGGGAAAAAGTAAAAGGAGAAAAAACTCTCTCTCTCTCTCTGTGTGTGTGTGTGTGTGTGTGTGTGTTTGTGTGTAGGGAAGAGCTATGTGCAATATTTGCAAATGATGCTATACTGTGCTAAATTGTGTGGGATGTTTTATAAAGTGAATTAATATCCACTAGGGACTAAGCTGAGATCATCAAACTCATTTCACAGAAGACAACAAATTGAATCTCTCCAGGGATTCAGTACATGAAAAAGCCAGTGTGCTATCAAGTGATCCAGCTTTCTCTTAGGTAGATTTCTTTAAGCAAAATATTAAATATACTTCCACGAATGCTCCTATTGTTTTGTTATTCACCACCTAATGAAATGCACTTCTGCCTTCACCAGATGGTGGTACATATAATTTTCAGGCCTCTGATTCACAGCATCATGCAAACAAATTGTGTGGCAAACGTTGCTGGTCTAGAAATCTCCCGATGATGATGATTATTATTTTTCCAACATCAAAAAATAACCCAACACTTTTATCTCACTGGAATGCTGAAGTGACAACAAGGCTTTAGCTCTTAAAATGCGTCTTCCTTTAGGTCCGGGGATGGGGCATTAGGTAGCAAGAATATGCTTAATTGATCCAGTTACAGTTTGATGGATTGCGGTGTGTGCCCGGTGGAGGGATGTATAGATAGGCATGCGTGGAGTAAGCCAAAGGAAAAAAAAGAGGGGGGAAAAGGCAAGTACATAAATTGTACAATACAAAATGTATTCTTAATACATTTTAACAATAACACATGCTGTGTTCATACAGTGGAATAACATCATCCATATGAATCCTAGGAATTTAGTACATCTGACAGTTTCTCTCAACCACCCATAACATTCTTTTCTGTCTCATTGTAGCTGGCAAACGAGAATTCTATAATTGAGTGGTACAGAACATGTGCCCTCCCTGCAAGCAGATGACAGATGGATTATAAAAACTTCAAAGCAGAGCATTTGGAGCACCAGGGGAGAGATAGTGGATATTTGAACTCAGTCTTTACCCAGGAGACAATGGCACTGTGACATGGTGCATATATCAAGGAATGGTGTAACTAGATAGACATAATCTTTCTTTTCAGGATGTATTTAACATTCTGTTGCGAACAAGTTTCAGCCTAGCTAAAGTGCAACTCATCTTAATACAAATCACTGTAGCCTGAAAGGCTACATGGCCCCTTTTTCCTTCATTTTGGTTAAACTATTCCTGCATAAAAGTGGGGTGTGTTTTTTTTTTTTTAAAGGACACGGACCATCTTAATCCAGTCATTTGGAATAGCCCGATTTCATTTGATTCTCTCTCTGTCTCTTCCTCCTACTGCCCCTTATTCATTTCAGTTCTGCCTATTTATACAAAGACGTCTTTAAAGCATTTGAAGTTTTTTCTTCTTCTGCCTAATGGGTTTCTGAGATCACCCGGATGTTACAATGTTCAGCCACATGGTCTAAATTGTGCATTAATCCCTGTGTACAAACACTGTTATGCATGTAGCATTTAAAAAGTAACACGAAAACCCAGAGAACTGAAGAAGCTTCTTGGATGAGAAGCAAAACGTCTTCAAGGGAAAGCAAAGTCCATTTGCCTTTTGAAAAAGCATCTTTGGGACCACCATGACCTGGTTGACTGAGAATCTCCACAGATGTGAAAACCCAACGACAGAGAAACAGAAGCAAACCCAATCTAATGAATACAGCAACCAGAAATCAGAATATCGCCTGTTCAAATCTTCCCTCTGCTATCAATTCAGTTGTCAATCAAGGCAAATTTTTCTTTGTCCACCCTGTTCTCTATGGCCATATAAAGTCTGAACTCTTGAGTGTGGCCCAGCTGGGATTTCTAAAGGTGTTATCCATCGATAATTGTTTTTCTTAATTTGTCATTATATGATACATGATCAGCAATCATAATCACTGAATTAAAATTTTATTGCCTTTAAATATGTGCCCTCAAGCCACATTTATTTTATTTATTTACTGGATCCTGCTCCCACTTACCAGTATTTAAAATGCAATCCCAGTACGCAATCCAAAGGCCTTTGACCTCCAGAAAGTTAATTAACCTGACCTAGAGAATGCAAACGCTTATAGGAATCTTGTAAATAATATACTGTAACATGATAAAGTGTATGAAGCAGCCTGGGGATACTGCAGGAAAATTCTACAGAAAGGTTGTATTATTATCTGTTAACAAGCTTATCAGAATAACCACCAATACATAATAGCCATGGAACGAGAGCAGGCTAAATTCCCACATAAAGTTTAAGTCATCTTCACTAGGTCAATGACCAGCACAAAATAAACAGAGAGACAAACAAAGAGAAAACACAAGGCAACCATCCCATTTCAAGAGAAAGAAAGTAGCACAGCAATAGATTATGACACAAATGTGTGTTTCTAAGACCAAACATATTCTTAAAAATTCCATATTAGGACTGTTACTTTATTCAAGGAATCTGAGTCAGTTCAGTATACGAATTTTACTCAATTAATTAGAATTTATTTAAATATTAATTTTTAAAAATGTTCCAAAAGTCAGAGGGCAACATTCTTTTGAGATGTAGTTGAAGTTGCATTGGTCACCCACATTACAAGAGGAAATAGGCATACAAAGATTTTTTCCAAACTTTTTGGCTCCTTTGAAAACAATTGAAAGCTACTTCGTTCTACTTAGGGTCAGTTAATAGGCTTGAAGAGAGAGAGAGAAAGATTAGATATAGAGATATAGATATAGATAGAGAGAGATATACTTTAATTTTAATATCATGAATATTTGCATTTGCTGTACAAATGCACTGGATCTCCATTGCTTCTGGTATTAGAAACATAATGAAACTAATGTGTAAGCAATTTTGAAATCCAGGAACATATTACCCAGCAGCTGAATCTGGAGGAAAAACTGGGCTTCCATTAGGATTTTTTATACATATACGGTGCAGCTTCTTACCAACATTCTTAAAGTCTCATGGAAAGATCTATGTAGTTGATTTTACACCTGTGAAGCTCTCTACTCAAAGGAGCACCTGCTCAATTCTGAAGTTGATGACATGTTATATTTTGCAGGTAAGTGAAGGTTTTGCTCTGTGTTGTGATTTTTTTTTTAACTAGGAAGTTGGAATGCCCCTGAAAGAAAAGCCAGAAGCAAGAATAATCAACTCTGTTTGGTTTTTTTTAACACAAATAATTCCAGGGAATAATACAATGATTCTTTCACGGTTATGCTGTGTTGCATTTCAGTTTTCTGGCCTTATAACCATCGTCAGTACATCAGTGTTTCCCCAGAAGCTGGTTAGCAAGTGCAAGAGAAGAAAAAGGCAACAGACAGAATAATTTTTTTGAAGGAAATTTGCTTTAAAAACCTAACCTTGTTTAAAGTGCTTTTCCACGGATCTTTCCCCTCCCTCCCCAGAACTCCTCCCCAAAATGGATCTTCCTGGAATGTAAACAGCACAGGAATAGGCAGAATCTTGAATTAAGCATTTTGACTGCATTTCTTTAGAAGTAATCTTCAAAGAATGTACAGCTTTTGAACAACGTAGCACCTCAACTAAGGAGCTTGTAACTACTTGTATAACCAAACAGGTCATGTATGTTACTTATTATTCTCAGTTGATCTCTATAGAATGACAATAGACCATAAAAATATGGAAGGGCCAGTCTCTGGTTATCTTCCTTTAAAAAAAGAAAACTTGGTTCCTCCAGCAAGCAAACAAGAGAGCAGTTATGCTTTTTATGGAAGAATAGGCAGGACTTATTTTAGCATTTTAGGGTTTTGCTTAAAAGACCACCCTGCCATTCGGCTTGTCATTAATACAGAGTTGGGTAAAAGGTAGGAAAAATATAGAGAAGGGTTTTCTTTTTTTTAATGATGCTACAAAAAGAAACATTTACTAATATTAACTGCTCAGAAAGGATTTCACAAATATATAGTACTAGCAGGATACGCGTGCTTCTCAACGAAACTATGTGATCGGGCTTAATTTTTGGGGAGGAAAATAAGGAAGAAAAAAATGTGCCTCTGCCAACCAGCATCCATCGGTATTCATCTGGCCAGCGTCCTATCAGCGTGTAAGAGAGTTCAGAGCTGTTTGGAAACAGAAACAGCATTTGCTGTGTGAGCAAGAAGGAGACAGCAAGGAGCCTGGGCGTGGCTTAGCTCAACTGTGCTGTACTAAAGCTGCTTGGTGCTGTGGAACTAAAACTGAAACTGAAACTCTGCTTGTGTTTTGCATTTGGAACAGATTTCTTTTCAGATGGGGAGGGGGAGTAGAACTCCTTAGCATCAGTGTGTGTTAATAATAATAACATACGAAATACTAATGCTCTGATGGTCATTTCGAAAAATCCTTTCTTAGTGATCAGCTAGAAGCCAAGAGGAACTTATGTGCCAAATTTCAAATTTGTAGGCTTTACGGTTCTGGAGATTTTGTGATGATGTGCGAGTGATATTTCGCTTTTACATATACATAGATTGTCTACACGTTAGAAGGAGTCTGGTATACCTTTTCCAATTAACACATTTTATTTAAATAATTTTTTTTTCCTGAGCTGCAGCTTCCTTTGTCTGCTTTTAATATGCCTTTTAATAATAATTGCTGGTCAGAAAATGTTATCAGGTTCTCTTGAATTGTGACTCACACCACAGACTAACAGAGAGACAGGTTGGTAGAGGCATCAGGTTAGAAAGGCATCAGGTTGGTAAACACCAGGTTAGAGATCCGTGAATTCAAGTCTTGCCTTAGGCCTAGGTGCCATCTGGGTGAAAGTCACACTCTTTCATCCCTAGAAAGAAGGGAATGGCAAACCACTTCTAAAACCTTGCTGAGAAAACGTCAGAAACCTCTCCAGTCAGTCATTAGGAATCAACATTGACTTGAAGGCAATCACGTACATAGACCAACACTGCTCTCCTTCTACATGTAGTCCTCGACTTACAACAGTTCAATTTAGGGATGGCTCAAAGTTGCAACGGTGCTGAAAAAAAGTGACTTATGGCCATTTTTTTCATTTACACTCGTTGCAATACTCCCAGGATCACATTCGGATGTTTGACAACTGATTCACATTTATGACGGTTTGCAGTGTCCCGGGGGTCACGTCGTCCTCTTTTGTGTCCCTCTGACAAGCAAAGTCAATGGGGAAACCAGATTTACTTAAAATTAGTGTTACTAATTAGTGTTACGAATTTAAGAACTGCGGCGATTCATTTAACAACCATGGCAAAAAAAGTCGTAAAATGGGGCAAACCTAACAAATGTTTTACTTAGCAACAGAAATGTTGGGCTTAGTTGTGGTCATAAGTCGAGAGCTATCTGTAGGCCAGACAAGGAATAATGGATGGAAACTGAACAAGGAGAGATTCAACCTGGAAATAAGGAGAAACTTTCTGACAGTGAGAACAATCAACCCATGGAACAGAAGTTGTGGGAGCGCCATCGGAAGTTGTGGGAGCACCATCACTGGGGCCTTTCAAGAAGAGACTGAATTGCCATCTGTCAGAAATGGTGTAGGGTCTCCTGCTTGGGTGGGGGGGGGTTGAATTAAATCAGTGGTCGCCAACTAGTGGGGTACGGACTACTCGTGGTCCGTGAGAAAATTTTGGTGGTCTGCAGAGAAATGTCACCCCCAAAGCGATTAATCCAGGCTGCGCGGGAACACAAGGCTTGTGTCGCTTGTATTGCGAACAACATGAGGTAGTGAGGGGAGGCAAGAAAGGATGGAGGGGGGGGAACTTGCCTTGCCTGGCCACTGGGCTGCTTCTTTCCGCTTCTTTCTTTCTTCAAGGAAAGCAGCCAAAGTGTTTCTTTCTCTCCCCCAAACTCCACCAGAAATGAGTCTTTGGGACCCTGCAAGGCATCCCGCTCCAAGACGCTGCGCTGGAAAAGACTCGTTTCTGGTGGAGTTTGGGGGAGAGAAAGAAAGACTTCTGCTGCTTCTGCTTCTTTCCTTGCATGAAGCCAAAAGTCTCTCTCTCTCTCTCTCTCCCCCTGAGAATGGAGCTGGAGCTGTGATCCCAAATAAAGAATGATCAATTGGTAGGAAAAAGGGGTGGGGAATTTTCCTGCAGACTTTTTTTGGGATTTTCCCAGGGTCTCTGGTCCGTGGGATTTAAAATTATGAGTTTAGTGGTCCCTAAGGTCCAAAAGGTTGGCAACCCCTGGACTAGATGACCTACAAGGTCCCTTCGAACTCTGTTAATCTGTTACCTGTTATCTGTATAATGTCTATGTGTCTATGTAAAGTCACTTTTCACCTTGAAAGACCTAAAGTTCAGGAGGTAAAGGAGGAATTCTTGCTAATAATGGAGGGGGAAAAAAACTACCAAAACTCCACACAGATGAAGAGTTTTTTAAAAATGTAGTTTTATTGTGCTTTTAAATGCAACATTTATTACAATCAAAAATAAATATATAGATTTTTACCTGTATTGAACAAACATTGAAATAAATGCCCTCAAATGCAGCCAATGTAATGGGATCCTACAGAGGTTCAGAGCAATAGTCCTGGAAATGACCAGTTCTCTTAGGGTATAAACCTCTAATCCAATATTTTAACATCCAAAAATTAGAAACGGATATCTCCACCCAACTATAGGTAAGATAATGTTATCTACCTACCATGCATTGATTCTAGGAATGTTATTTCACTTTGGGATAAGTAGACAGACTCCTGATCTAGATTACAAAAACAGCCCTAGTGAGAAGGATTAAACTTCACTCTTGAAATCCCACTCTCTCTGTGTGAGCTAAAAGGGGAGACATCAATGGATCTCAATTCAGCACAAGCCTTTCTTTATGTTTCTATACCTGATAATCCTACTTTATTGTTAGTGCATGAAGATACCATATTTTAAAGGTGCAGGTGTTTATGCTTACACACAGCTAATCCTTGCCTGGCTCCATACATTCATGTGCAAATACAGTGCTTCTTATATGATCTGACTGTTAACTCAGCTATTATACAAATTTAAAAACCCCAAAAGATGAAACCAATAAAACAATCATTATGCAAGCACATTTATCATTGAAAAGCAGTGGAAGCTTTGCGAGCCTTTTCAGAAAACATTAAAGAGAAAATATTTTTTCTAAAAATGTTTAATATTACATAATATTTAATTGTATAATGTAAGGTGTCTAATTTCAATATCGCTCAAAGAATCCTCCATGATTGAACCTCATAATACCTTGCAAATAGAGTGTATGAGATATATGGTCAATCTCTCTGTTTCCAAATTTAACAGCAAGTTAGACAAATCAGTAGTTATATCCTTAAAGTCAATAACTGAACTTTGTAACTCGAACTAATATACCTTATGTAGTAAGTTTCCCAAGTAAACTTATTCAAACTATGATATGGGTTTGTTTGGTGACAAGAAAACCAAAATTTGAAAGATTCTGCCAATAAAATTCTGAAAGAATACATTAGCCCCTAAAGGACATCATCTACAGAATGAGCAATATTTCTTTGCTCAATCCACACATACAAAAGGAGCCACATTAAGTACATGTGTCACAACCCAGGACTTTCCCTAGAAGGTAGAACTTCTTTGGGAATGCTTCAGAATTCATCTTCCCTTCTTTTCTCTAACAATTATAAAACATTTATTAGCAAAATAAATCTCTGTGGGGGCCCCTGCCCTCTGGAATACTCTGCCACCTGAGATACGCACCAGCGCGGACCTGAGGGCCTTCAGGCGCGTGCTAAAAACCTGGCTCTTTGAGCAGGCTGACCTGGGCTGACATAGGTTTTAATTGTCTCCTTTAATTTGGTTTTAATTAGGGTTTTAACATTCTTAGGGGGAGGGTTGTTTTTAGATCAACAGCCTATTATTTAATTGTATTTTAACTTTTGTATTGTTTGGGGTTGATTCGGCTGTACACCGCCCTGAGTCCCTAGGGAGAAGGGCGGTATATAAATGTTATAATAAATAAATAAATAAATAAAAATAACAGAATAACAGAGTTTGAAAGGACCTTGCTGCTCAGGCATACTTTCATGACAAACCTTTACAGTTTCAGACAAATGGCCCACCAATCTCTTCTTAAAACCCTCCAATGCTGGAGGCAAGTTGTTCCACTGGTTAATTGTTCTACACCATTAGGAAATTTCTGCTTAGTTCTAGGTTGCTTCTCTCCTTAAAATGCAACGTGAACAAAGAAAGGTTTGTCATGTATGTATCATAATTATACAGAGGATTCTTTTTAAAAGGTTCCACAAAAAACTCAAGCATAGCTTCACTTCATACTGCCCAATCATTAACGTGGGGGTTGGTCCCACCAACCCAACTCATTTGAAATGCCTGTGACTACCTAAGAAAGGTGGTTACCCCTCCCACTAAGATGTTGCTCTGTCTTGAAAAATGCTTTTTTTTAAACTTGTAATTCTTAAACCAACAAGAGCCACCCCACTTTAGGTTATTGATTTTCTTTTCTTCCGTGCTCTATTGTTCCCATCATCTTTGCAAGAATATGGACATTAACTTGCACAGTAAATGTCACTTAGAAATAATTATAGACATTTAACGAAGAAAAAAGTGTGTATTTCCTTTGAACAAAAACATCACCCTAAATATAAACAGCACTGATGTGGTGTATGAATAGAATCCCATAACTCCATTATTCCTATGTATCTAAAGGATCTCTGCGTAAACTAGGAACATCTCTTTGTTAGGTTTGAAGATTTCATCTTCTGTTTCTTCTGTTTTGTGTTATTGGTCTTTGCGCCTCTTACTTTTTTCTTGCAATATTGAAATTCCTAATTCCTCAAGATAGCCAGAAACTCTGTACCTTTACCTCTGCATCTCATTCTATCCTTTTCATTTTCTTTTATTCCTCTATTCCTTCTTCATTAAATCTTATCATTTTCATTCATTTGTCTAGACCAGGATCTAAGACTTGTGGATTTCAACTTCCAGAATTTCTCAGCCAGCCATTCAGAATTCTGGAAGTTGAAGTCCACAAGTCTTAAAGTTTAGAGAGTCTTGGTCTAGGTTAAAGTTTTTCTGAACAAGAATTAAAGTATTTTAATACAGCACATACACACAACAAGTACCAAGCAGAAGACAATTTCAAAAATAATCAAACCACAGGCACAATTTTTTGTGAGATTTCAGTCACTCAGTTAAATTTAATTTCTAAAGGTACTAAGTTGAAGTTTCCTGGTATGTGAAAAGTTAACACATGAGAAAACCATCTTTAGTTAGTCTGGACTGGCCACTCATTTTATGTTTCAAGGAACTGTTCCTTCTCTAAGAATAAAATTAGTCATCCTTCTCAAGTTAATAAAGGAATGTAGTTTGTTCTTTTCTTTTCTCATTGACCTTCTGGAACATGTACCAAAAGTATAAAAAAACAACTGTAATTTAACTTGTCCTCTATTTAAATTATTTGATATGTTAATGTTGCATTTCAGAATTGCTATTATTCTTTTTGATGAGGTAGTATTCAAATTACTCATGAAACAGCACCACTGAAGTCCTCAAGATAATTAGTCATCCCAATCAACTTAAGTTCATTAATTCCAGCAGAACCTAGTTATGACAAACTTAATCTGAATGAATTCTTAAAACAACTTCCTTGGAAATAAAGGCAACAAACAGAAATAAATATAACATATTGCAACATCATCTAAACATGACTCACATTCTGACACATGGTCTATGGCATTTTACTAATAATGTGTCCTTTATC
Source organism: Bungarus multicinctus (assembly GCA_023653725.1). Taxonomy (NCBI): domain Eukaryota; kingdom Metazoa; phylum Chordata; class Lepidosauria; order Squamata; family Elapidae; genus Bungarus; species Bungarus multicinctus. The sequence continues at coordinate 9,387,238 of CM042839.1, read as the reverse complement.
TTGAAGATGGAAATGTTAGCCTTGTTGGCAAAGCAACATTATTCCACGTGTAGAGAATGAAAGATTTTGGCACTCTTTCAAACAGGTGGTTCTTGTGTACATATCCAAAATGGTGCACTTTTGGATATTTAAATCATGCTTTAAATATTAAAAGACATTGCAAAAGTGTGTTACTCTTATTTTCAGAACACTAATAATGATTGCTAACATGCTGGCCCCTAGTTAAAGACCTTAGTATAGTAATAAAATGCTGCTATAGGGCACTGCATGCCAAATCACCTAGACACAAATCACCTATTGTAGATACAAATCACGTAGACCCCTTGCTGAACATCTAATTCCCACAGTACTATCTTAAGCCTAAGAAATGTACCTCCCATGTAGTACGTTGTATTGCTATTATCATCTTTCTTATCTTCTCATTTTTCATCTTTTCTCATCTTTCCTACTGTCTTCTCCTATTGGTATCTTATGACTTATCATTTGTTGTTTGTATCTTATGATTAATTATTGTAACTATGATTTATGATCTATGACCTATCACTTCATTGTTGTGTGTGTGTATACACTGAGAGCTTATGCACCAAAGACAAATTCCTTGTAGTGTCCAAATCACACTTGACCAATAAAGAACTCTATTCTACTCTATTAGAGAGACATTTATGAAAAAACTAAAAATGCACCTGTAGAAGGAGGAAATCTAATCAGGTTTAAATCTATGGATGTGTTACATATTTTCATGAAAGTAAGAACACTGAGTGCTTTGTTTCCCTCAAATGCTGAGGCAGATCTTTATTATTCATGGAGGGTGAGAAGCTATTTTGGCAAAGAGATTGTCAAAACAGGTTATATATAAAGATATTTCCTGAAAAAAAAATATACCTATTATTTAGACTGGATCATGCTCTAAAATTCCAGGTTTATTTTACCAAATCAAAATGCTTGGTCACATTACAAATTCAAGAAATAAATGAAAAGGTATGAATTAAGATGTCTGACATAAGGGTTTTTAGATTAAAACATTTGTTCCTAAATCTTTCAGTCAAGTAGACTTTTTGAAAAACCTTTTGAAAGGTTTGCTTTTTATATTGTTTGGTTTTTTTAAAAAAATAGTCTGAAGTCGCAACTCTGCAAAATGAGATTTCATTAGGTGACTATTAGAACTGATCATGTTTATTATTGTTATTACTACAATGTACTATTTTAGGAAAAATTGGTGTTCTAAATAGAAACAGTGTCATCTCACATACATATTATACTGAAGGATGCAGAGAATAAAAGTTTATCTCACTTCCAAGATGGACAGATTCACAAAATTATTTTAGGGGAACTTAATGTGATTCTGGAATTATCCATTCATTTCAGCATTTTCTTTTGTTTATATTTAATGAAATACAAGTTGCCTTTTATAAAAAAAAAACCTCCTTTAGGAAATTTAATATAAAACATAAAAGAAAGTAACACTTAGAATTTATATTTAACATATTTCTCCTATTGACCTTTAATTTCATTGTCTTGCACTGACATTCAGAAGACTAAACAGTAAAATATTCGTTTTTTGTTCTTTCAATGCTTACAAAGTCCGTAGCTCCTAATCTGCATTAGAATTTAAGGAAAAGAGATTATTTCACTTGCTGTTCTGGAGGAGTTTAGAATAGCAAATAGCACAAAGCAGCCCTTAAAATCCCGAACAATCATTTCTAGTCATGTCCCTAAGAATACATTTATACATTGTGCAACTTTACCTTACTTTGAGAAACACAAAGTGTTTGGATTCTCCACTGTTAAATTCCTCCTCTATATTTTTGAAACCCAAACTTCAGTCAAAATAGTTTCAGTAAAAATTTCATTCCACTACCAGAAAAATTGGTGCTGAAGCTCAAAAAAATATTATCTGAAAATACTATTACAAGCACTGGTTTATAAACATTCTACAACTCAGGATTCATTTAAGAGGAAAAGATTGAGAGCCAATGTGATGGTTAAGGTGTTGGCCCAGAAGGGAAGGTAGAACATCCATGATCATCTATGGAAGCTCACTGGATGACATGAAATGGAGGAGGAGGAGGAGGAGGAGGAGGAGGAGGAAGAAGAAGAAGAAGAAGAAGAAGAAGAAGAAGAAGAAGAAGAAGAAGAAGAAGAAGAAGAAGAAGAAGAAGAAGAAGAAGAAGAAGAAGAAGAAGAAGAAGAAGAAGAAGAAGAAGAAGAAGAAGAAGAAGACCTTCTCAACAGTTTCACTCTCTCTATTTCCAGCCCATCACATGGCATTCAAAAAAAAAATGTCATTTTGCACCTCTCAAATAGAAACCTAATGTTTTTAAGGTTTTCATTCCAGAATTTCACATAGAAAAGGGATGCCAGATGCTAATTCTTGGGCCAACCCTTCAAACTGACTTATATTTTCAAGACTTTCATCAGAGTAAACATCCTAGAAGAATTAACCTGTTTAGAAGCTGGAGTGACTATTTCACTTTGCTATATCATATTTAGGCAGGAGATATTAACCCAAGAGTATTTGTATCTTAACAGTATTTGACAAAGTCTGACTCTGCAAAACTTCCCAGCAAGTGACTATGGGTAAAAGAGCAAGAGCTTTTATATTGCCACATAAGCATTTGAATTCAGTTTATTTGGGGTGGGGAATAAAAATAAAAATCAGTTTGGGATGGCTTTTTTTCCCTCTTCTTTCGATGAGAGAGGAAATTGTAAAATTGGCCCAGTGTCAGCTCAGGAGAAGATGCATAGCCATGCCTCAGAGAAAACATTTCATCGTAAGAGCGCTTCCCATCTCTTTGTACGTTCCAGGGTGCCACAGCTGTGCAGTCCCAGCTGCAGGTTCTGCAGATGTCACAACCATAGAAGTGAGATTAAATGGAACAGGCTCCAGGCAGAGAGCCAGAGAGCCATTTCTCGAATGCTCTGCTCACAGACCCTTCAGCTTTTAAGACGTAAAGGGTCTGATATTAACCTAAAGTCTCAACGCAGGACATAAAGCTAGAATGGCATCACTGAAGAAGGATGTTTTTTTTCACTTATGAGGTAGGAGTTGGGATGCAATCCACATTATCTACAAACACAACTTCCCCTGGCACATAACAACAGGGGTTATGTGTTTTTCTAAAAATAATTTTATTATTATTGAATTCATTTGCCTCCCATCTCGTCGTGAGGTGACTCTGGGTGGCTTAGAACATTAAAACCATACAAACACATATCTCAATAGCAATAAAAATACAAATTACAACCACCATTGAGCCCAAGACTTCTGTTGATAAGCAAACCATTGGTTAAGTGAACTTTACCCCATTTTATGACCTTTCTTTCCACAGTTATTAAATGAATCACTGCCATTGTTAAATTAGTAGCACAGTTGTAAGGTGAATCTGGTTCCTCATTGACTGAATGTTTATCGTGTCACTATAGGGGTGCTGAAATGGTCGTAAGTGTGAAAATGGTCATAAGTCACTTTATTCAGTGTTGTTATAATTTTGAATGGTCACTAAATGAACTGTTGTAAATCAAGGACTGCCTATATGAGTATAAGATGGGGAGGGATGGAGCACGATGTGTAGGTTGTGGGGAAAAGAATCAACTACTGGTATATCAACCACCTGTTGTTTCAATGTTTCTCGTTCCACGTTTTTGAGAAACAGTACAATCGTAGTCAAATAGTAGTCAAAGCTTCAGCACCTGGATCATAGGGACACTTAAAATTCACAATTCAAGGCCATTTTGGAGTGCCTTCCAACAGATACTCTAAACCAACAATGGAGGCTCTTATGTCAGCTAAGAACTGTATTTAATATCAAATCAGTATTTGTGATAAATGTCTCTCTTCTGCTTGCTCTTTGACAAGTGGTGCATATAAGATTAAAACGTGTTTTCAAGCAGCATGGTCAAGCAGCATGGTTCTGTTTTGTCTGTGCATTATTACTTATGCATGTTTGGTATTTAAAGTGGAGAACAATCTTCCATTGATTTGTAATATGCATCCCTCATTTGGATATAAATATTAGCCATATGTATGTGTGGATGGATGGATGGATGGATGGATGGATGGAGAGGTTGATAAACATAGATGATACATAGATGATAGATATTAGATGGGATAGATAGATGATGGATGGATGGATGGATGGATGGATGGATGGATGGATGGATGATAGAGAGAGATAGAGAGATAGGATAATGACTGGTGTTGGATGAGAGATGAGAGATAAAAGAGATAGATGATGGAAAAGGGAGAGAGAGATAATTTTCTGAACTATCTGATGTTGTATTAATATAAAAATACTTTTTGATTAGCCATTAGCCATGTCAGAATACAACATACAGGACCATAATAAGACCATGCATTACAAAATAAAGGCAGTGGTAAAAGGAAAGACAAACCATATTTCTGTGTCACCCCCACAATTAATGCACTTCTTAATATATAATCATATAAGTAGTGCTTAAAGTTAAAAACTATGCAAAATCTGTTAAGCCATACTAATTGTGGGCAAGCAATTACTTCAGCTCCTTTAGAAACAATGGATAGTGCATGATTGTACTGCTCCTAATGGCCATGACCCCGAACATCTGCTGAACTCCAGGTCTGCCAGCTTTGTGCATCCTACAGAAGGGACATTGTTTTCTTGAATAACGAGATATGATATTTTCCTGTGTTCTGCTGCTGTTGCTTCTTTCTCTGCCTGCTCTCGTTTATTCCTCCCTCTTCCACAGAAGGCAGAGAGGTGGGTTCACACAAGCCTGGCATAAAGCAAGGGAGTTGCAGGAGGTTTGCCATTTGGCAATTCGTGAACCCTTAGAGAAAAATTTCAGCAATCTGGCATTGCAGAGCCACTCAGGGAGTATGGTACAGTGTATCAAACGGAGCACGCTAGTTAAACCATGCAGCTCTTGAGCTGTGCCCTCCATTAAGTGTAATTGCATTCTCTGACATATACACCCCCCCCCCAAAAAAAAAGATCAATATGCAGATGACACTTAAGAGTCCCAACAGCTAATTCTGGACTGAATGAGGCACTAAGTTGGGCTTTTTTCCCATTAAGTTTTATCTAACTCTTTGAAGCAGATTGAAAGTTTTTGGTAAAATAGACTACCTGGTTCAAGAGATTTAGTTGCTGGATTTAGATCTCTCTCTCTGTGTGTCTCTCTCCCTCCCTCCCTTTCTCTCTCCATTCAAACTCTAATGCATATTGTCCTCGTGGTTCTTATCTCTTCTTCTCCCCAACCTCTTCAAGAACATTTTCCCGTAATGGGAAAATATTTTATCTGTCCTATCCATCTTTCATCTCAAAAAAGGCCTATGTACATCTCGTGAACAGGGCCATCACTGCAGTTTGACATCCCATTCAAAGAGAAAAAGGGGAGAACCATTATTCTAGTTGAAGGAGAAGAAAAGTGAAAGAAACCAAAGCCTTTTAAGACATCTTTCAGAAGACATTAACACAGCCAATTCAAAGTTGCTACAAAGCTTGGAATTCCAAAGGTAGAAAGGCTGAGGCTACTAAGGTTATTTCTCCAAGAACAGGTTGGAAGGGCTTCCATACAAGGCACTCAGAAACTCTTCTTGTATCTTGCTCAGATACATCCATTTTCTCCAACACACAGGCACAATAAAATACTGATGTTTGAAAGAGTTGAGAATATCACTTAATGAAAAAGTTCATGCCTAAACTTCAGAGAGTTTACTTTCTACATAATTCTTATGGCTATTGCAACTAGCTACCATGGAGATTGAGCAGCACCAACTGTCACTGATCTTACAGGATCTAGTTCATGTGTCTACATGAACAACAAGGAGAATATTTGACCCTGGCCTTTAGCCCTGAAGTTATGAAAATTGCTAGCCAACCTCTGCCTATCCTTTGAGAACAGCCATTTAAAAACAGACTATTACCTTGGATGTCTAGAGGAAGAACAAGAGACTTCAAATAAGCATTTGAATAAAGATATCGTGATGCACGCTATCATCATGGCTTCTTCAAGATAATTATGCACAATGCACTAACATATTCCTAATTCAGCACAGAGATGCACACTATGTCATTGTGGCTTCTTCAAGATAATTATGCACGATGTACTAACATATTCCTAATTCAGCACTGAGGCACTATAGCAGAACTTGGTTGGCCATGTAGCAATCAGGGCATGGCTCTAGAAACAGGATCTTATTTCTTCTTCACATACATGAAGTCACTCTAGTATTAAAGACAAGAAATACCAAGACTGCACCCATTCAATCCTTTAAGGGAAAAAAAATAAAATTAGAGTAAAAGCTAAGAAATAAGAAATGTTGTTACCCAGTAATGACATTCAACTTTGAGCACTCATTAACCTTTGGGGATGGCAAACTGTAGTGCAAAACTGAAAAACCTAATGTGTATGATGAACATTTCTGTCTGCTATTAAATAAGATATATAAAAGCCAGCTCAATGCCGCAGGAGTTTTGGTAATAGCAGAACAATGAGAGTTACCCTACTCTTGCCATAACGCAATCGGTATTAAGAAGATGAGATCAAAAGATTCCACACGTTCAATGGGTGCTGGACCCCAGCAATATTTCTCAACCTCAAGTTTGCTGGCTAAAGAATTCTAGGAGTTGAAGTCCACCTATCTTAAAGTTGCTAAGGTTGAGAAGCACTGGACTAGATGGCCATTTTTTAAACTTAAATGTATTAAGCATTTTGATATAATAAAATATTATAAATGTTTATATTATAAAATATAAAATATTTTAATATTTTTGTTTATTAGATTTGTTTGCCGCCTCTGAGTAGCTTACAACATTTAAAACCAGTTAGTAGGTGTATTCAAATATCTTGTTTCTCTGCAAAGAAAGAAAAGAATGCTATAGGTTTTACAAATTTACTTAAGGAAAATATTACAAATAGAGGAGAGTATATCTCCTGGACATCAGTTTCTTAATACTGGCAACTGAATTTTAAAATGCAATTTTTACCTCACACTTATGCAACTAGAGAGCTGTGTAAGGTAGGGATCCATTTATAGTTGCACTAGAATATCAAATTGTAACCTACCCAATTAAGTAGGCATACTTACATATTCTTCTGCATTGTGCCTTCACTATTATTTACTCCTGTATTATTCCAAATGCTGAAGATCTGTTCTAGGAACTTCTTTTTATAGATTCTATAATAGAACTAGAAGGTATCACTCTTGTTGATCACATTTTCCATTTTACAAGGAAAAATAATCAATTGAGGTTATTACTACTTATATCTTTAAGAATACAACTGAACATTAATGGAAAAAGCAAATGAAATCATAACAGTCAACTTTAATATTGCCAAGAAATGTATCAATATGTATCCACCATGATGTTCAGTATTCATTAAGGGAAAACAGAATATTAGAATTGTTTTAAAATTAGTAGGAGTAGATGTATTAATAGCATAATTAATTTCAAAACATATTCTTTGTTGATTTGTATCTGTTGTTCAGATCCTCATTTTTGTAGAAATAAATTGTTCCTTCTCCACACATATGTGTCACCTTTCTACTAAATGATGATCAGAACAGGAGGTAATTCTACAAAGAACTAGAAAATAAACTCCTAGGTATAGTAACCAAGAAATTATAATCACCCAAAAGTTAGCTTACATTAAGAAGATGCTGCAATATATAAATATTGGCTTGACTATGCAAATAAAATATCCATAATTTACTTGTATTGCGTAACAGAAATTATCATACGTATCTTACAAGAAAAAGGAATTTTCCATATAAGAAAAATAGAATAAATTATTTCTAACGGTCAACACACAATTAAGTTCTTTGTATAATTGTCTTTTTTAATGAACATACTAGTTTTTGTTTCTTAAATTCATAGTAAATTAGTCTGAACACAGACTGAGAGCATACATGGAGAAACGCAATAACTATTTTCTTTAGTTTGATTCATAAACTTTGATATGATTGACAAACTTTTACATATATTCCAGGAAATTGTCTCCAGCTGGTTTGTCTACACTTTTATAAATCTAATATATTTAAAAGTAGCTTAATATAAGGATAAGCTAATGGTAAAGTTTTGGTGCCTTTGTCATAATTCAGAGATAATATTAGTTGCAAGGAGGACCCAGTAGAAATACCATTGACCAGCTGCTCCCTTTGACCCCCACATGTCAACAATGGATTGCAACGACTCCATTATGTTTAATCCAGTTGCTTTTCAAACAGGAATTGATGAAAGGAAAGAAAAATTTACAAAATTAATTCCAAGATTTGTTGTCTATTCTGAACTAAACTAGGAGTTTTTAACATCAAAAATACATTGGTCAGGCTGGCTTACTGAACTATGAAAACATAACCTAAAGAAATTCTTATAAAAGACACATTAATGAAATTTCAGCATGGCACAACTTCAAGGCCTGGCACACAGTTATGAAATGTTACATTTCTGTAATTAGAAACATTTGGTTTGGCTAAACTTTGTAGAACTTTTGTCCAAACAGGACAAACTAGAATAGAAAAGTATCCAACATCAAATCAAAACAGTCCCATTATGACTCCCTTCCCATCTCCAAAATAGACCGTGAGGCATTTAAACAAAGGTACCAGAATATGCATATATAAGTTGAGTTGAAAGAGATGCTTGCATGCCATGTTGTACAGAATGAGAATGTCAAACATCAATTGGACTGAACTTGTTTCCAAAGCCGTCTAATCTACTTTAGATAGTTGCAACAGCCATAGAAAAAAACAACTGTCAACGTTGTACTTCAAAGTGTAGAGACGGTAAGGGAAATGGCTCCCAGATCTGTATATATGTGGAAGTTTAAACATATATATGATAATTTAACCACACATTTGTCCTGATTTAGTAACTGTTTGCATAGTGATTTGCAGAATGTTTTCAACTTCTTTGTCATCTTAGCAAGCGTACTTTTACTGGAATAAGAGAATTTTAAACACATTTTGGGTTCACTATAGCATTTCCAATACTTAAATGTTCCCTGGTTGTTAATAGAGCTTGGAATTTGTCAGCTTTCTTCATTTTTAAAACAGAGCTTTAGTCTAAAACATTGGAAACTGAATGTAATTTTTAATGTAATACAAGACTGGTGCACCTACTGCAGAACAAGACACAGTAAATAACAGACAAAGAAACAGATTAAAATGCTTGCTAAGATTTCACAAGAATTTATCTCAAAGCAATTTAATAATTTTCACCAAAAATCTTGATAGAAAAAGAACAGATATCAGAATAATACAGTACACTCCTCTGATTTTTGTGTCTATGAGAAAAGCAAATTAAAAACAGTTAATTGGTGAAGATTTTACTAAATTTTGCTAAGTGGACAATGATGGAAAACACTTTTTGGGCTAAATGTCTACGGAGATTCTCAATCATCCAGGTCATGATTATCCCAAATGTACTTTTCCAAATGGATATTGGATTTTTTGGGGTTTTTTTCTTACAATTTCACTTCTCATCAAAGAAGCTTCTTCAGTTTGCAGATTATTAAATATGTTATTTAGGATAGAAAAAAAAGAAAAAAAAAGTCAAATGTAAATTCCAGCCAATCCAGTAAATTCCAGGCTTTAATTACACATATTTTCACTGCTCTGACTGAAAGGTACTCTGGATTAATTTTATCCCAAGTCTAGTCTTACATTTTAGTTTGGTGACAAACAAGTTCTGAATTAACCTAAATGATCCAATTCCCTTGCTAGCTCAGTCATCTGTGTAAAACCAGTACTACTTTAACTCTATGCCCCCATGCCCCACTGTCATTGCTTCTCTCCTAGTCTAAACAGATTCCTGGAAAAACTACTTATTCTGCATGCACTTTTCTAGAATAGTACCTACTGTGTATGGATATCCACAATACCAAATTCACACCAAGATTAGCCATATACAAAGTGTGCACACACAATACACACACACCCTTTTCCAAAAAAAAAGAAGCTCCTGTTGACCTACACTAAGCATTTTTTCCTTGAAAATAAGACAGAGAAGTTCACACATGACCAATATATAATTAGAGATGGCAGCAAATTGTTGATTTTTAGATCAACACACAGTATGATATGAACAGATGATAAAATCTGTTTGTGCAGATTTCACAAAAGTTCACCTTTTTATCAGCATTTGAGGAAAGCCTTGGATTTGGCTGAATCCTAAATCAAGTCAGGTTGGTTTGAAGAAATTATGATCCAATTGTTGGAGGAGGAGGTCTGAACTCAAGTGGATCTCCCTGAAATGTGGATAACAGTTTGAACACTTCAGGGACTAGAAGAGCTGGAGTCTTCATAAGAAAAAGGAAAACCACAGATTATTACCAATGTCCACTCTTTCTATTTCTTTTTTCTTGACATGCCAGGAAAACATTGGATGGGGGAATACCAGGTTCCGGCTATCAGGAGCATTTCCTCAAGGTCTCTCCAATCCTACTGCTTGTGGAAAGGGAAACTGTTTCATCAGAGCATGTAATAAACCAAGAACTACGCCGCCTATGAACTGACCTAAGCTTAGTACACAAAATTATCTGCTTCAGCATCCTGTCAATGACTACTTCAACTTCAACCACAATAGTACATGGGCAAACAATAGATACAAATTCAAAGTAAGCCGCTCCAAACTCAATTGCAGAAAATATGACTTAAGCAACAGAGAGGTCAACGCCTGGAACTCACTACCTGACTCCATTGTTACAACCTCAAATCCCCAAAACTTTAACCTTAAACTGTCTACCGTGGACCTCACTCCATTCCTAAGAGGTCTGTTAAGGGGGCATGCATAAGCGCACCAGCGTGCCTACCATCCCTGTCCTACTGTTCCCATTTATTCGTACTCATCTATTATGTATATATATAATACCTGTTTATACTTATATGTTATGTTCGTACTTGTTTTCTTATACATGCTTGACAAACTAAAATAAATAAAAATAAAATAAATGTAGGCTTACTGTTTGATAGGTCTATGATTGTATGTTATCTTCACTTCTTCAAACTTTGCAATCGGGCTGCACAAAACATTCAGAAGGGTTGCTACACAAAGGGTGTCATTATGAATGAAGAGCCCGTCTCATGTAGTCGCTTCAAAAGCTTACCCTAGTGGCCTGCCTGTGTATATCCACAGGCAACACTTTTGTCCAATACCTCTAGTAAAGTGATAGAGCTGGCTATGGACACCGTTGCTCAGACAGCAGGAGAGAACCTTTGTAGCATCCACACAACTTTTTTTTGAGGATGCAATTTCCTTAACATCTCAAGGAACATCATTCCGCCAGTCTACGTTGCAAACCACTTCTTTCAAATATTTTGCACAGATCCACATCTTGATGTTTGACTAAAACGTTCTGCTTACCATTTTAGTTTGCTGGTCTCTGTCCTGCTGGTTCTTCTTTTACAAGTTACACTGCACTTACTATTGTTCCAAAATTTTTTAAAAAAAACAACACTTATTAAATTTATTTGAATAGACAATACCCATTCTTTTCCCACACCCTCCCAAATCAGCCTTAAATATTGTTAAGACTTTTATTTGGAATCAAGTAATGTGATCATTCTTTAGTCCTTTTTCTAAGATGCTAATGAGAGACAGCAAGAGAGAGTAGGTCATTATTATAATTATATACTTCACGGCTATGACTCCCTGTTTTCTCTTTGTCATGTGTGGAGGTTTTATTTAATTTGTGGCATGCAAATTTTATTCCACATACACATAACCACACTACTGTAAGTTGCTTAGCACATGCCTCTAAATCATACTCCAACACTTTATTAATTAGAATTAGTTACCAAGGCCACCACAGGTCACCCATCACTAAGGTCTATACTAAGGGTAGGCAAGCATGCTTCCTGGTAACTTTAGTTACTTTTGATGGAGTTTATAATCCCAAATTATAAGCAGCTGTCATACATGAGCCTCAGCAAAACAATGGTGTCCTTTCTGAAAAGCATCTATAAAAGACAATACATTACGACAAAGAAAGCAACTTAATCTCTGATATTTGGAACAGCCAAATTAAGATATTTGCTCTTCTCTTCTACTCAGCACATTGCTGGAAAAATTAATAGAAGCCGACCAACTTTGTTTTCCAAGCATACATCCAACAAATGAATAATTGAATTGTCTCTTGGACAGAATTTCCAAATCATTCCTGGAGCTCTCAGCTTACTAACCAATCACTTGTGTAGCCTTTTAACTCATATGTTTTACTCTCCATCTAGTCCTCATAAAGGGAAGGACAAATTCTCCATTAGTTATGTTCAGATTCTGAGGTTGCTCAAATGTCTACATTCAATGAAAATGGATGGTTATTTGGTTGTAACTTCACTTTATAAAATCAAAACAGATAAAAATAAAAATAGAACAGCTGAAAGAATGGCACTTCATCTGCAAATCTCTTTTCATGAAAGCATGGCAGGAAATGCATTTTTTTCATGGGATAACACTTTGGTTATTGTGCACAAGGATAAAAGAGAAAAGTAAAAGCTACAAGCATATTGTATGCTTAATCCAAATATAAAGATGAAAGTTGAAGTTTCATAAGTGATAGGGTTGAAACAAGGCCTTTGCCATATTTGCCAAATTTTCAGCCTTCCCAGGGATACCAGAAGGAAAACAAGTTCATGAGCCAATTCTATTTTATTACAAGGCTACTACATTAACGAATCTTGTCCCAAAGGTGCTGTTCAGAAGGCAACTGGACTTTCTTGGTTTTTCTTTAAAAATATTTCACATCTCTTTCAAGCAGCTTCTTCAGTTCAGAACAGAGGAAGCCTCTTGGGTGAGAAGTGAAATGTTTTCAATAGAAAAAAAACCCAAGACAGTCCTGTCACCTTTTGGAAAAGCCTTTTGAGACAATCATGTCCTGAATGATTGAAAATCTTCATAACGTTAATGAATCTTGCAAATCTGAAAGTACAAATGTCCCACCTGCTCTTTTTACATCTGGTAAGTTACGGATGATCCTTTCAGAGTTTCTTTTTCTGCTCATTATACAGCTGTGGCCGACTGTCTCTTTTATCTGATTGTTCCTTAGGCAGTATCTTTTCCCGTCTCCAAAGTAATTCCATTACAGGAATTGGATGACCCTCCAGGTATTGCTGAATAACTACTCCAAGTTTCTCCAGCTAGTATGGCCAACATCCAGAGGTCTATAGATTCTTCACCTTTCATCCATAACACTCATGTCATCTGTGATTAAGCTAGGTAAAAATCATTATCCTATATAAAAATCAGGAGATGGCATCTTTTAACACGCTTTATTAAAAGGCACAAACTTTCATGGGCTACAGCCCACTTGAATGGACAAGTTTAAGCCTTTTAATAAAATATTTTAGTGTGAAAGATGTCACCACTCCTCCTGATTTTTGGTTCCCGTAGACCAGGGGTGTCAAACCCACAGCCCACGGGCCAAATTGTCACGTGCTGGTCCCGCCCTCGCCTGATATGTCATGTGATGGCACCCTGATGATGCAAGTTTGACACTCCTGCCGTAGGCTAAGACATCTCTGCTCCTATTAGGCTATATATTGTATATATTTCAACTGATTAAAGTTTTTTTTTCTATAGATAAAATGCATTTGAATAAACACAAGCAAAGCATAATACTGTATATAATAAAAACCCTGACCCTCTCTTAAAAATATCTTTATGGCAATTTTTATATAACAAAGCTTCTGGGAATTGTATTTCATCAGGTAGTGGTTTTACTGCCGAATTAAGGGTTCAGGAATAATTAAGAAGCCTTATTTTCTTTGCTTTGAAGACAGACTTATGTATCACTTTTTGACAACAAAAGATAACATTTTATATGGGCAGTTGGTGATACCAACATCAGGAATGTTTTAGCTTCCTTCTAAAAGCATCAGTGCCAATTTCTGCAAATATGGGAGGCTTCAGCTGAAACAGATAATTTTTCAAGCGACAGTTTTAAAAACACAACAATAAATAAATAAATAAATAAATAAATAGCGGCCTTTTTCGCTGCACAGTTTAAAAAAAAAAAAACACAGAGCAGCATGAAGATTTTCAGTGCAGACCTGCTTAAATTAGGGATTCAAATTGGTCGTTCCTGATATAAATCCTTCAGCTTTTCGTTCAACGCCTCCTCTGCATTATGTCCTTTAATGCAATGCCAAAGAAAAGAAGAAAAAAGGAAGACAGAACCAGCAACCTCTCAAGCACCACTCAACCTGCCTATTTAGTTCCATCACACAGCTCCGAAGGAAATGTCAATGCACGCCTATAGAGACCACGATACTGCCGTATATCAAAATGACGCCTAATCATTGCACATGCTTGCAGATTCATCAATGTAAGAACTTTCCAGGACAGGAAAAAGGCCAGCCACTCTCATATATCAGTCACTTTTTTGCAAAAAAAAAAAAAAAAGTTTTCTGCAGCTTTATCATTTCCCTGGTCATCTACTGCAACCCCCTGCGCAACAGGAGACCCTAGACCATTTCAGACAAATGGCTGTCCAATCTCTTTTTAAAAACCTCTAATGATAAAGCATCCACAACTTCTGAAGGCAAGCCGTTCCACTGGTTACTTGTTCTCACTATCATGAAATTTCTCCTTAATTCTAGGTCGGATTTCTCTTTCATGAGCTTCCACCCATTACTTCTAAAAGGATCCTCCAGTATTTCATGCTAATAGGAATATGTAGGATTGTCAGCTTTAAATATTACATCCTTGTATAAAAAAAGAGAGTGTGCAAATCTCTTGTTTCCCATTTTCCCATTATTTTTACAAGGAGTAGCAAGCTGTCACAAATATCATTCATTTCATAATTAGCACTGGAAACGACAGGGAGTTGGAGTCTGAGTTAGGAGTGAGAAGGAGATCATTAGGAAATCCCTGGATTGAAAAAACAGAAGGGGAAAAAAAAAATCTTGCTTAGGTATGATTTTGCCCATTATTGATTGATATCTTTGTAACCAGTGGTGACTTACAAGGGTAACAAGCTTCCGTTGAAAAATACCAGGTGGTCACATCCCCAGCTTTCTAATCAAAATGCAACAGAATTAGAAGAATTTGGAGAGCATGGACTAAATCATGAAAACTGTATCAAACTAACCACAAAGCACCAAATCAATTGTGTTGTCTCACTGAAGGTCTGCACTGAAAAGCCTATATACTATACACACCTAGACATGGGAAAAGAGTTGAAAAGACGCCTCCTAAGTAGAATAAAAGACCTTTTCATGATAAATATGCAGAGGTGGTATTCAGCAGGTGCTGACCAGTTCTGGAGAACCGGTAGCAGAAATTTTGAGTTCAGAGAACCGGCAAATCTCACTGGAGATTTTGCAGTTATCCTTCCCCTGCCACGCCCACCAAGCCACGCCCACAGAACCGGTAGTCAAAAAATTTGAATCCCACCACTGTAAATATGTCATAGCCAAAGTACAAATCCAATGTATTTGTCCCCAACTCAAACCCTTTGGAGAGCTGTTAATTTCCGGAGGGGAAACCGAGGATGCTCTTAACTCACTCACTGAAATGAATGGTTATTTAGATTTGTTTAAATTTAAGTGGTTTAAGTTTGCCTGCAATAGTTTATCTAAGCTACTTTCTGTTGTTAAAAACTTTGCAGTGTATTTAGTTCTTTTAGGTAACAATAGGCTCAGCGAAAGTCATATCATTCCAGACATAATTTACACACGAACACAACCCATTTGGTTCCTCTTCCATCTGAGAGTAACCACTGAGACAGCAAGATTCCCATATAAAAGCAATAGAGAAAGGCAGATGGACAAGCAGATAAATATTAATAGTTGATTAAAAGCAGGGCAGTAGAAAACCATGCGGTAACTATTGGTACACATAATGAATCTGAACATTCCTTCCTTAAACACGAGTTCCATCAGATCGAGGCACTTCTTTTAAAATTGCAACTTCAAAACAAGCTGCAAAATGATTTGATGATCCTTCTGTTCAAAGCAATTAAATCCCCCTCTGAATGCCCTTTAAAAAAAAAAAAAAGTATTCCCTTCCTCTTGGAAACACCTGAAGTGATTCTTTAGATTACAGCCATATTACCTAAATATAAAACACAGCTTTAACAAAATTGGTATCACGTTCCTTGGACAGAATCTAGCTGTTTGAATTTCTAATCCAATATGGTTTTGTTCTATAATTCCAGCAACATGACGTAGCTTTCTCTTCCACTCTGAATAATTAGGAATAACAGCAGGGGTCTGCTTTTCAAAAATAGCCTTGATCTTGGATACCTTCAATTTTCAGCAACTCGACTAAAAATATTTTCCATGGATTATTTTGCCTTAAAACCTAGAGGTAAGGGGGGGAAATGCCAAATTTCACTTGAACTAGGGGATCTTTTTTAATTTGTTGACTTAAAATATGATATAGGAAAGATGGATTTGAAATAAACAGAGATGCACTTACATGGTTACCTACATATCCAGTCACCCAGCTGTGGCCATGCTAAGGTTAAGCGTTAATGTCTGCTTCTGCAACACAGATAGATAGTTGCTTTTCTCAAAAGTCTGAGCACAATGGGTAACAAAGTAGAGTTTATCGTGTTAATCTCTGTTTACCACATGCTATTTTTCCTTAGTTTAAAATCTACGGCAGACTATCAAGTATTAGGACCCCGATTCTGAAATCATTAGGGATATTCTGGAATCATTTTCTTAATGTGTCTTGCAAGTGTTCCAATACAATAATCAAACAATGCATCTTGGTCTGGTTCCAGCTGACTTGAACAAATACAGACCTATAAAGACTAATTTTTCATACAGCACTTTTTAAAAACTTACTTTAAGCAAAGTAAAATTGTGGTCTTGCAAACACCCTGTCTAGAAATAAGCTCCATTGAACAGAGTTGAAACTTGCTCCTAAACAAGTGTGTAGAAGAATCTCCTTAGCAAGCTCCAACCTGAGATGGAAAGATAAGTAGTTTACTAATTACTTTCTTCAAAGCTTTTTCCTAGAGAGCCATTTGGTTATTCAGCCAGCCCAGAAGCTGATTACAAAATCCAACAAAGCTTTTGACTACTAGACCTCTCAGCTTTGTAAACCCACCGTTAGATGTTTGCTATTCAGACACCAGAGTACTATAACTTGGAAATGATAGTACATTTTTCTCACCTGAATGAAAGATTTAATGTGGATCACAGGGGGGGAAAATGAAAAAAGACACTCTTCATATCCTGTACCTAACTCAACCTATTCTTATCGCTCTAGCTGTACTTTGAGGGGTATTATTTTTCCCACTGAAATTGAGGAAATGGAGAGATAGCATCAATTCATGCCAATTTGCCTATCAAGTCCCCACCAGATCAAAAAAATGGACTTATGACTAAAGTGTGGTTCTTCCCCAGCATTGTAGGTTTTATAAATTCCGTTTTCTATGCCCGTATCCAGAAACTCTCAGTGTTGGTGTTTCAACTAGATCTTTCACAAAACTGGAAGACTTGTAGTTTTCATTACTCTACTCTCTCCTGAAGTTACCCATTGTTACAGAAACATTTTATTTATGAACTGATGGCCTTTTCTTTTTCAACAAATACAGCTTATCAAAGAATTTTATTGTAGCAAATTTAGCCCCTTGGATTTTATTTTTAATCAAAAAGATGTGTTTGATTTTTCAGTTTTTCTGTTCTAAAAGCATATTGTTAATGCAAGAAACTTGTAAGTGGGAATAGAGACATTTTTAAAATGTACTTCCGGCCCTTCTGCTTTTTATTATAAGTCTAATTTTAGCCATCTCTATCCAGGAATTTGCCAGGAATTGGCAAAGCAGGTACTTTAACACTAGAAAATAAAGTTAAATCATTTTGTTAAGAAAGGCTCCTTAAACTTGAGCGTGCTTTTAGTTCTTCCTGTTTATAAAATCCCTATCAATTCAGTCCAGTCCTTTCATATCAGATTTATATCATATATCCAAAGACACCTGTGTGATATTTGACACATATTTAACCCCAAGGTAATCTTCAGGGAAGGGTAGAAAGGAGTGATTGGGGGCAAATTTATTTTCATTTAAGGAAAATTTGTGTTTGTTAAGAAAAAGTGAAGATCTGATTAAAACTCTGATGGATTTGATGGGCCAGTTCCATTACAAACAGACTAGTCATTTGAGGTTCACATGGCATGTAAACAATCCCATTTGTCATCTTACTTTTCTGAAAATATAGCCAGTTTGGCTCACAGCACGGCTGCAAAATAAAGGCACAATCTGTCCTCTTAAAAAGATGGTATTGTGGTATCTTCTCTAGACTGAAAGCAACATTTCATTATATCTTACAATTTGGGGCAAGTTGCAACTAAGCCCCAGAAAGCTAATAATGCTGAGAACTTAAATATCCTGACTCTTAGGACTTTTCTCACATCCCAGTAATGCAAGATATCTCAACACATTTCAAGCCTGCTCTACAAATTCAGTTTCCTAACTTCCTGACAAATTATTGCTTTTAGGTAGAAATAATTTGAGGGCATCAGTCTAATTCTGGCAAGTCTAACATAAGTATAAATCTGCTCCCACATGCGGAAGTTTTTAGCATCACAAAACATCAACAGAACAGTAAATAAAAATAAATACTGAATACCGAATGCTATTTTAAAGCAGTCAGTGACACTATAACCCTGAAGCCATAGCCAAAATAGGAATATATATATATATATCTGTAAATATTTCTCGCAGTAAGGAAAACCACTGAATGATATCTCAAATGATGGAGGAACTGATTTTTTTTTTAAATTTAAGTTATTTCAGACCAGCTAACCTAAATAGATAGATCAAATGGCAGCAAATACATATTTTCAATTATCTGGAGGCATTTCACTTGCAAATTATTAGGTTGGTAGGGGAAACGTGTCATATTAAATATTATAAGGAGACACACAAACCAGCAAACACAACATTAGGAAAACAAAAGCTTAGATGGTATGTTTGCTGAGAGTGTCCATCTGCGCTTCCCCCACTTTTTAGTTTTAATTTTTAAGAAATAAGCCCCATCTCAAATTTTCCAAACTGAAAAGAAGGACTGCCCACTACGGAGGCTAACATGAACTTCAGGTGTTCAGAAGAAGTAGGGACTACCTTTCTGGGTTTAGGGTAGCTCTCCCCTTTGATCAAAGACCTGAGATAATGATGCCACGGCTGTTCACAGAAGTGTCGTGGCTGTTGCCAATTTGCAAGTTGGAGAGCTTTCTCTTCACCAGGAAATGAAGAAGTTAATTCCTAGGACTCATCAGGCTGGCAATTGTCAAAGAGCAAACATGTCAGTGCCACCATTACCAGCAGACTGGCCAAGCGTTTAATGGTAGAATCTGGAGACATTCACTCTCCACCATCAAAAATGACATCATAACTAAAACGGCCTTCAGCCCAGAGACCCCCACATAAACAACACCCTAGCTTGGATTCACACTTTGGCTCAATTGCATCCCAGGCATGCATACATACACACACCCTCACGCACGCTGATTCCCTTTGCACTCGTGGAAAGGCAGTTTTAAATACCCTACTACTACTACTACTACTGCTGCTGCTACTACTAGATCGGTTTTAAAAAAATCACATTTCCATCCCAGCACTTTGTAAACAACTCCACAGGGCAGAAATTCAAAAGCAGCTATTTGCAAATGCCCACGATTAATAATCGTTTAACTCTTGACTAGTCTGTGAAGATGGGAGTGGGGAGGGTGAAAGGCAAGCAATTAGAAAGCAACTCCTTGGATATACATATATATATTTGAATTCTTATATATATATTTGAAATTGTTCTCCTTTTGACTTTTTGTCCGAATTTAGGTGTTCTACTAAATAACAATTCTGCAGGCAGATCTGGGAGCCTCACCGTTCTTTATCAACTATTGGAAAGAGGGCAAGGTTTTCCTAGAAAATCCTCCCACGTCCCCCAGCGACCACTGGATTTAAGCACACAGCCTCTACACCCACATCCTAACGGTCCAATAGGTTCACAACAGGTAAACAGCATCATACCGAGGGGGACCCAAATTAATTTGCATCCAGGAAGGAAGGAAGGAAGGAAGGAAGCTAGCCAGCAAGCAAGCAAGCAGAGCAGAGCAAAAAGCCAACATTCCTCGCTCCCTCGCGCCTAGGATCCCTCCAAAGGATACCAACAGTCCGCTCCGGGCCCCGGCTTCCTTTGACAACCACGCATTTTTATTTTTATTATTTTTTTTTTTTGCAGGTCACTTACTTTTCAATTAGGTCTGCCCCCTGAATCATCGCGGAAGACGGAAGGAGCTGAGTTTGAGGGACCTCTAGAGATTCAGGCTGGGGTTGGCTTTGCCAGCAAGTTTCTTTCGCGCGTGGGAGGGAGGGGAAGAATCCAAATCGTGCAGTTTCGGCTCCCGGATCGGTAGCGAATAACTCAAGGGAAAATGGGCGGTCAGGTTAAAAAGGAGTAGAGATCCAGAGCTCCCTGCCCAGAACAGATTGGTGAAGCCAACCGAGTCAGCCGTACGGATTGGCGCCTTCGTGGAGCATCTTGAAGTTAATTACAGCTGCACATGTCCTTCGGCACCGGTCTGCCTTTGCCCCCTTTCCCCCGGCTATTTTGTTTTTTTTCTTCCTTTTTTCTTTTCTTTTTTTAAAAAAAACGCCTCCCTTATTCAAGTTTATTATTTCAACCTCAAATCAGGATGGAGTTGAAAAGATGCGGAGAGGGGAAGGGAGAGGAACGGGAGATACAGGAGGAGCCTTCTTCCAAACTCTGAACAATGAATAAAGATTTGGAGAGATGGAGGGAGAAAAGAAAAAAAGAAAAAAAGGGAGGGGGGGGAAAAGAGGGGAAGAGCAACGACGCGAGGGTGGGGGCGAGAGGGACACTTTCCATAGAAAGACTCCAAATCCGGTGGAAGTGAGTAAAAATACCGCGGCTAATATTAAACTAGAGAAGAATAGCGTCTTCTTGTGCGGAGAGGCGTTGCGCCCAGCCCTCCGGAGAACTTTTCAGGCGGGAGGAAGGTTGGGGGATGAAGACCGCCCGACGGAGCGCGGAAGAAGCGGCTCAACTTCACGGGGACGCTTAAAAGAAGCTGTCCTCAAACAAGGCGCCTTAGACAAGCAGAGAGAGAGAGGCGGGGGGAGAAGGAGGGAGGGGGGAGGGAGGGAGGGAGAAGGGAGACCTGGTCCCTTTCTCCCAAACGCACGAATGGAGCGAGAAAAGCCTTGGAGGAACCCGCTCAGCCCAGCGCAGACCGCCCCTGTTGGAATTATTTTAAACTGCACAGAAGGGAGACGAGGGGAGGGGGGGATGGCAACTGGAAGGGGTGAGGGGGGGGTGTCCAAAGAGCGCTCTTGGGAAGTAGAGACCGGTCCTGCCGGCGAGAGAGACGCGGGGGTGTCCCCATGAGCTCCGGCGCGGTCCCTTTCTCTTAGCTGAGCCTCATTGTCTCGGGGCGCGCATCTCGGAAGCGGCGGGCAAACTTCGCCTCCTTCTCGCCTCCTCCAGACTGGCCCCCTCCCCTCCTCCTCCTCCTCCTCCTCCTCACTCCCCTCCCTCAACGCCGCCGCTACAGCAGCTCTCCTGGGCAGCAGCTAAAGTGGAAACGAAGCGCTTGATAAACTCCCCCGACCCCCCATCACCTAGACACTGTTGTAGACACAACAAGCTCCGCTCGACAAAGAGAAGGAGAGGTTCGCAACAATGCTTCGTCCCGTCCCCCCCCCCCCCCGGGCACCCTAAAGGATCCCGCCGAGACCCCTGATATTTAAAAAATAATAATAATTAATTAATTAAATGGATAAATCACGAGTCTCCCACTCCTTCCCGGGGCTTCCGAGGAAGGACCTACCCCATGTATTCAATCTCCCGTGGAATTGGTGGTATGCCATCGTCGTACTCTCTCTCTCTCTCTCTCCCTCCCTCTCTCTCCCTCTCCCTCCCCCCTCTCTCCTTTCCCTGTAGCTTAATTCAGATCTCGGATAATCCGTGGGAGACGTTCCGCTTTGTTTTCTTCTGAACTTGTTCCTTTTTCTCTGCCTTCATGCGAGGGTCCCGCAGACAGGCGCGCACCCACAAATCCGCAATCTAATTCCCCCCCCCCCACACACACACACACATACACACCGACGCGTAAAAGTTGCCCCGCTTCCAAGTCCCCCTTCCTCTTCCTCTTTCGTTCTACGTTACGAAGTCGCCGAGGCAACAGATGGTCTGGAAGTTAAGAGCTGGAATTTTTCCTACTTTTATCACCAAAGCATTCTCCGTGCCTCCGTATGAGTAACTGTGCATGCGTCTCTACAAATATATGTACACATACCGGCAGACACTTAGAAAGGGTGTGAGTTCTTCTGCCTTAAATAACTTTTTAGGGTTGGTGTATATACAGATCGATATCATTGGTATATATGGAGAGATGGAGGGATATGGATATATATATATAAATGAGTGATTTATGATTCTTAGGGCTATTTTCAGATCTTCTGGTTAAAATTAAAATTAGTTAAAATTCCAGGGTGGTGGAGGTGGTAGATCCATTAAACTCTCTCTCTCTCTCTCTCTCTCTCCGCTTGCCCCCTCCCCAAGGCTCCCAACAACCCCCTTTCGAAATCAAACTTCTCCCACCACCCAGTTGTAAGAAGGGTGTTGCTGCTTCATCTTAATTCATTTTCAGGAATCAATCCGCCTCAGCCGCGACCCCCCCCCCTCCCCAATCCGAGCGCGCGGGTTTGTTTTTGCTTCCTTTGCTCCCCAGAAAGCAAGTCGTCGTGTCCCCCCCCCCCCCCCAACATTAACCTGTTACTTGAAATCGCGCCTTTCCCCTGCCCGGCCTGTCTGTCTGGCAGGTGCCTGTTTTCCATGTAGGGATGGAAAGGGGTGGGTGGAGGAGGGGGGGAACCTCTCCTCCTCCTCCTCCCCCCCCCGCACCTCCGTCTTCCTAGTTTTGCTAGAAAGCTTTTCAACCGCTCTCAAAGACAAGTGCAAAGCGCTCTCCTCTCTCCCCCACCCCCGCGCCCCAGTGGTCGCTCTGCCCCGCCCCGCGCCGGCCTGTGAATTCAGGGCGCTGAATCCAAAGCCTGCCGCTCGGACGCGCGTCTGGCTAGAGGAAGAAGCGGGGTGGTGGGGGGGGGGGTGGCGGCGATTGGACCGAGCCCGACCCGACCCGACCCGGCTGGCTTCAAACTCCTCGAGAGCGCGGCAGAAGTTTTGAGATCGGCTCAGCTGGAGGGAAGGGGCGTGGGAGGGACGGAGGGACCCTGTCCGGGCGGCGGCGACCTCGGGAGGAACCGGGGAAGGGGGCTTCTCCCCGCCGCTCCACCTTCCAGTCCCGGCTCAAGCCTCTCAACCCTCGCCTGGTAAAAGAAATCGACCCCCGCCTCACCCCTTCGGAAAGAATTCACTTTTGCAAAAGTTCGCCTCTCCGCAGTGAAGCTGTGATTTAAAATTAAGAAAGGAACCCTTCTTCCCCTCTCCCGAAGTTTCCGGGCAACTTTTAAGCGCGGGGTTGGCTGGGCAGAGAGAGGGGGGGGAGGAAGGGAGGAGAGAGAGAGAGAGAGAGAGGGAGAGGAAGAGGGAGAGAGAAAGAGAGAGAGGCGCGATCTGAATTCTTCCTAAATCTCCCCCTTCCTCCGCGCGACGAAAAGCCGGCTCAAGTTCTGCCTTTTCTCCTGCTGCTCCCCTCTCCCTCCCCTCCTTCCTGCCCTTCCCCGAATCCCTGGAAAGTAACGGGTTTTGAAAAGGGACGGAGGGAAGGCGCCGGTGCCGGCCTCCAGGCTAAGTTCTACAGCGCCCTGCCATGGCTCCTTCGCTGCCTTCATTCTGGCTTCGCTTCTTTTCCTTCTCTCTCTCTCTCTCTCTCTCTCTCCCTTGACAGTCTCGGCTCGCAAACGTCACTGCTATGGATATTTAATTATACTGTATTTTTTAATCACGCAGGCCCCGTTGCGAGGATGCAAAAATAAAAGAATAAAGGGAGTGGGGGACAATTAACTCCAAGCTGACTTTGATAACGCGGGGCGGGGGGGGGGGGTTGCGCGCCCCTACTTAAAAATAATTCTCCCCATCATAACTCTGAGATCCCTCCTCTCTCTCTCTCTCTCTCTCTCTCGTTTTTCTTCCAAAAGGAATAAATATCTAGAGGGGAGGGGGAGGGGGAGGACCCTTCGCCGTCCCTTTTGTCTTTCCTTACCTTCCCGTTTGTTTTAAAAGCAAAGCCCCCCAGAAAGTCCGGCACGTAAAGCGAAGCGTTGCAAAAGATTGTGTTCAATGAATAATGAGGCATATTCCCCACATGATTGACTTGATCATTTGCTGGGGCTGGAAACGGAGGAGTGAGCGGGGGGGGGGGGGTGGAAGGAGAGGGAGAGAGAGAGAAGGGAGAGAAAGTGGCCAAGGGGAACTCTCCCAGATCCACCCTCGGCCTGGCTCTCCTCGATCTGGGGAGCCCGTCCCGAGGACCAAAAGAGATCCGGAGCTCCTCGCTTTTTGCACCCCCCCCCCAAGAATCCCTCCCCCCCCCTTTTTTTTTTTTCCTTGATAGCGATCAGGCAACCTCGCAAGACAATTCGCTGCTCCTGCTCGGGTAGGTTAAAAAAAATGCATTGTACCGTTTAAAAGAGAGAGAGAGAGAGAACACACAGACACACACACACACACACACACACACACACACACACACGCATTACACAGAGGCACAAGCTCCATCCATTGTCATCTCGGCGTAATTCGCGGCAACCGGAGAAGTCTTGCGGCATTTTAGCTTTGATGAGCCAAATGCCGAACCCTTGATATAATAATCTACAAAGAACCGGCTGCGATCGTCCATTTTCGCCGCCCGCTCGCCGCCTTCCCCCCACCCCGCGCTGCCCCCCACCCACCCACCCCCGCTCCGCTTCCTATTCTCCCCTCCCTTCTGAAGGAACTCAGGTTAGGCAGGTGGGAGAGGGAGGAAGCCGTTTAACACCGAGCCGTTTTGGGCATGACCTTGAGCCCCGTGTAAACACACTTATTCCAAGCCAGCAATTCCTCCAAGATCTACCACCAACACCACCCCAACCCGCCCGCCGCTGCTGCCGCCGCCGCCGCTGCTGCTTAGGATCCAAGCTTACACCAACCTTCCTCCCTGTCATTTTCCCCCAAACAAACCCGTAGGATGTCTCCTATTTGAGGAGAAAGGGAGGGGGGGGACGGGGGGGGGACGGGAAGCGAGTAAGGAGGAAAAGGGACACACAGTTACACACACACACACACACACATATATATATATATACACACACATAGGCACTCGCGACTATTTCAGCCCGGCTTCTTACCTGCTCTTGCAAACTATTTCAAGTCCGATTCTTTGCAAAAACTCCGGAGGGAAGCTCGGGCGGCCCGCAAGGATCGCACGCAGCTCCAGACCCCCCAAAAGCCGGGCGCTTAAGAGAAGTAATCAACGATAAAGTGACGTTGATCCGCACTGTAACCTTGTGGCGTATTTAATGTAAATAAGCAGTTATGTTGCCAATCGCACGCACGCAAACACAGAGAGGTCTTCGGCGTTGCATTTTGATGCTTTCCATTAAGGCTGACTTTATTTACATACACTGTTTAGGGGAAGGGGGGGAAGGAGAGAGAGAGAGAGAGAGAGGGAAAGAGAGAGGGGGGGAGGGAGGGAAGATCACGATGGTAGGAAGACAATAGTACTGCCAAATGATTATGAAAATATGATTTTAATTAATCACGTAGTAGGCAAGGAAATTAGCATACGGTAATTAAACTTCCAGGGGAAAAAAAAAAGGAACGAAAGAAAGGACAGGCGAGGAGGAAACGGGGGGGAGGAGGAGAAACGATGGAGCTTCCTTGCCTTACAGGTCTTAAATAATCTCAGGAAATATAGATTTAAAACCTTAAGGTTTTTAGTTTGTTTGTTTTGTTTTATTTTGGGGCACTCCCAGGTCCAGTGTACTTTAATACCAAGCCAATAACTTTTTTTCTTTTTAATAGGAAAGCAACTTGAAAAGGTTGGGTTTGTCGTGCAAGGTTTGGAAGGTGCAATCAAGCGAAAAGAAAAGGGGGAACAAATGAAGAATAGGTTAGATGTGGCTAATAAATGACAAGGAGCGGAAGGGGGGGGGTCGCGAATGAGGTGAGGTGTAGTTGTGGGTTCTACAGTCCCATCGGTGACAAAAGCAGGGGCCTTCTGACAGCCTCTTTGTGACGGGGTTATATAATGAGGGTGGAGTAATTACTGGAAGACGGGTGCCGAGAATGTTTGTTCAAAATAAAACCAAAAATAGTCCAATGCATTCTAAAGAGGAAAAAAAAAGCTCATTTGGGGTGCGGAGGCACCTTAATGGGAAGAAAGAAAAAAGAAGAGAGAGGAGAGAGAAAGAGAGAGAGAAAATCAAAAAGCTGACAAATAGAGGGAGTGGGATTGTGTGTGTGTGAGAGAGGGGGGGGGGGAGGGAGGGAGGGAGGGAAAGGGAGAGGGAGACAGAGAGGGGGGCTTGGTTAAAAAGATGGAAGCAGACTGATTATTCAAAATGCCGAGCCACAGGGACACTTAAAACATTGATTCAGGTAACACAAGTCCCATCTCCATTGAAATGAGGTCCCTGAAGATGACCAGCATACATTTTAAATCAGTTTACATGATTTAAAAAAAAGGGGGTGGGGGGCAAGGCAGAAACATCACACCAAGAGAAATCATCTGGAATAAAGGCAGATTTGTACTAGAGAAGAAAAGTTGAGACATCTGGTCAAAACCCCTGGAAGATCAGTAGCAACTTGTTGATAATAGGAGCACTAGGGTTTTAACTTAAGCATTTCATCAACCCTTCCAATTTTCCTTATTTTTTTTTTTCTCTTCCTAAAGCTTCTCTTCCTATCCCTTTTCTCTCTTCCCCAAAGGGGGGAAACTTGATATTTCTTTCCTAAAGTTTCTGAACTATTCTTAAAAACTCTCAATAAAAGTGGGTAGCAACTTGGAGGGAATTGGTTACCTGCTTCCAGAATGTAGGAATTGATTCTGCGCTTTGAGATTTAATATCTCTGAAATCTTCTTTAGAAATATTCCCAACATTCTCCTTTTTTTTTTTTTGCTCTGTAGAAATTAACATAGCAGTCCCATCAATAATATCACTACTGCTACAGGAATGATAACTAAAGCACTGTCTCTATTCCAGTTCTGGATCAACTGATTATATTCTCTTCATCTTTTGAATTTGTTATTGTAAATCAAGTGATTCTTTATAAGTGACAGGCCTGACAAAGAGATGAGGATGGGAAAGCAGGTCGAAAGGAAGTCACCATTTGGACTTTGAAAAAAGGCATTTTTAGAAAACAAGATAATGGTGAAAATGGATCTTGTCTTCCAACCCTTCGTGGCCTTGATTCATGGCGGCGTTAAAGCGCAATATGCTTTTTCTAAAATAAATTAAAAATATAGCATAAAATATAGCATTGAAATTATGAATGAACTTCTTGGGAAGCATTTAAAAAGAATTAAAAGTTAGAAGATGTAAAATATAATGTTAATCTGGCCTATGTACAGGTAGTCCTTGACCTACAACCATTCAATGTGTGACTGTTCAAAGTTACGATGGCATTGACAAAAGTGACTTAAAGACTGTTTCTCATACTTATGACCATTGCAGCATCGCCATGATAACATGATCAAAATTCAGATGCTTGGCAACTGTCTCATGTTTACAGTCAGTGACTACTTCAGCTTCATCCGCAACAATACAAGAGTACACCACAGATGCAAACTCAACGTAAATTGTTCCAAACTCAGATTGCAGAAAGATTGCCACTTCAGCAACAGAGTGATCAGTGCCTGGAATGCATTACCTGACTCTGTGGTTACATCCTCTAACTCTCACTCCTATCCACTATTGACCTCACCCCATTCCTAACAGGTCTGTAAGGGGTGTGCATAAGCGCACAATCGTGCCTACCAGAGGTGGTTTTCAGCAGGTTCTGACCAGTTCTGGAGAACCGGTAGCAGAAATTTTGAGTAGTTTGGAGAACTGGCAAATACCACCTCTGACTGGCCCCGCAAACCCCATCTATTCTCTGCCTCCTGAGTCCCAGCTGATCAGCTGGGTCTTCTTTTGTTGCCCTGTACAGGAGAACGGAACTGGAAAGCAGGTTAGTGGGATGGGGAAGGAATGGGATTTTGCAGTATTCTTCCCCTGGAGTGGGATGGGAATGGAGATTTTGCAGTATCTTTCCCTTGCCATGCTACCAAGACACACCACGCCCACCAAGCCATGCCCACAGAACCAGTAGTAAAAAAGAATTAATTCCACCACTGGTACCTACCGTTCCTGTCCTAATGTCCCCTTTTATTCGTACCTATTTGCTGTATTCATATTCACGTTTATTCTTATATCTATTGTCTTTTAAGCGATTGACAAATCAAATAAATAAAATAAAATAAAAATGTGATGGTTGCAGTGTCCTCGGATCATGTGACTACCTTTTGCAAACTTCTGACAAGCCAAGTCAAAAGGGAAACCAGATTCATTTAACAACCGTGTTACTCTCTTAACAACATGCAGTGATTCACTAGCAGGCTAGGTTGTAAAATGCCTGTGGATACTGGTACTCACTGTGTGCTTCCTTCAGCCATACAGAACAGCATACAGCTGTTTTAATACACAAGTATCTCCAGAAGGACCCAGTAGTTATCTTGGGGTAGATTCCCCTTTCCATTCACTGCCGTTGTGCATTTCCTTATTTTGCTATAATCTGATAAGGCTTTGAAGTAATGGCTTCTACATGGTCACTCTTCCCGAACACAGAATGATTGCAACAGGTGTATTTGGTTTAATATTCAAAAAGGGTTGTTTCATAAGCTCAACAGGTTTTCCATAGCAAGAGAAACCTAAAGTAACGTGGAAGTAGTGTAATGTGAAGATGCCTATTAAAAACGGACCTTTAGAAAATGCAATGCTCTGACTGCTGTGGTTTATTTGTTTCTTTGCATGCTTTCAGTGCCTTCAAGTTAGTCCGTGATTCCTGCCTGGACAAGTCCCTGTAGATATTCTGGCAACACTTCGTCTTTACTAGTCAGTGTTTTCTTTCTACAACTGAGAGAGAAGAGCTGGCCCCAAAATCACCTGCTGGCTTTATGCTGAGGGCAGGACTAGAACTCCTAATCTCTTGGTTCTAGTTCAATGCCTTTAACCACAGCTCCAAACTAGCCTTCGCTATGGATTTACTGACCTCTTAATCATCCGTAGACAAGGAAAGTTGTTGTGGAGGATTTGACTAAAGCAGGACTAAACTTTTTACCATGCATTGATGTTGGCCTAGTTTAAAGCTATCTTTAGAAAGCTTTGACATCAGGAGTTGCACCATCTATTCCCAGGAATAGAGAGGAGGAGGAGGAGGAGGAGGAGGAGGTTCCTATCTAATTTGCTGTGGTCCTTGATGTCCTTGACATGGAATTCATATAAAATAGACATCAGAGGAGGGAAAAAACTTTTAACTCCTACTAAATCAAATACTAGAAACAAAATTCTAACTACACCGTTCTTAACACAGGAATGGCTAGTTTAGCCACTGCCTCATGGAAAAGACCAAATGACAGGCTGCGAAGAGCTGTAGGTATGTCAAGAGATGGACTCACATAGGAGGGGGAGTATAGAGAAATACAGGTAGTTCTCAACTTACAAAAAAGTTTACAATGGCACTGGAAAAAAATGACATGGCCATTTTTCACACTTACGACCTTTGTAGCATCCCCGTCGTCATGTGATCAAAATTCTGGTTCATACTTATGACCGTTCCTGTGTCCCAAGTTCATGGGATCCCCTTTTGCAACCTTTTGACAAACATTGACTGATTCACTTAACTACTGTGGCAAGAAGGATCATAAAATGGGCCAAATGTGCTTAACAAATGTCTCATTTAACAACAGAAATGTTGGACTCCATTGTGGTCGTAAGTCAAGGACCGTATTAGTCCAGGCTGACAATTTCAACCATCTTTTGGAATGACCAAAAAACGAGTGCACAAACATGAGTGTTTTCTCTTTTTCCTCAAAATCCAACCTCACAACCTGCAGAGGTGAAGTATTTGTGCAGATCCATGACCACTTTTTCCACTCTGAAAATATATCTTTGGTTTGCATTCTTTTTCTCTCTTGTAAAGTGGAAGCCCATAGAGGGAAGAAAAAGCAGATGTTCTCAAGGAAAGAAAGTATTTTTTGAGAGTAAAGAAAAATATTTTCTCTCGCCTCAATCTTAGCAACTCCGTTCAGGTAAATAGCTTCTATTGGATAAAGGAGCCGTGAAAACAAAGTATTTATATTCAAGGCATAGAAATTAAAGTGAATCCGATTAAACTTAGATTGTCAAGAGAATAACTTGCTTTTGTTTAACCTAAATTCATTCTCAGCTTACTTGAAATAGAGAGGAGTGCTCTACTGAAATTAAAGTAGATGATTCACCAATCAACTTTAAAGACTCCATGTGTGAAGCTGCCATACATGAAATACTCTACATATGGAGAGCAGAACATGCAAAACAAAAATATGGTCTGCAGAAAAAGAAGAGGTAGAACATTAGAGGAGAAAAACATACACCATTCTGATGCTAATAAGAGATCATGGGAACATGTCTATTCAGGAAAAAAATGGGCTTGCTAAAACTCTTTCTACTGTGACTTATTGTCCATCAATGACTTGATGAAGACTACTGCTTAATCTGCTAATGCTGCATCAGAAGTCAGTATCTAAGTAACTTTTCAAGATCTTGAGTTGGTGAGATTATTCCTTGAAAAGAAGGTAGAGAGTGTTT
This sequence comes from Bungarus multicinctus, assembly GCA_023653725.1. Classification (NCBI taxonomy): domain Eukaryota; kingdom Metazoa; phylum Chordata; class Lepidosauria; order Squamata; family Elapidae; genus Bungarus; species Bungarus multicinctus. The sequence continues at coordinate 9,356,515 of CM042839.1, read as the reverse complement.
GTATCTCTGGAACCAACCCCCTGAAAGCAAAACACCATTCCCAAAACACAAGTGAATAGTGGAGACCCAAACTCATTAGTAGCCTCACATTACAATGAACCATGCATTCAATTTCATAGTTACTAAGATTGTTGGCTGAGCAAGGACAAAAATAGCCAGGGAAACAGGCCCCTTGTCAATCAACAGTTTCTCTGTCTTTGGGGATGGGGTTGTTTAAAGGTGGGGTGGATCCTGCATCCATCCTAGAAGCCAACAAACTTTAATATCACCCAAAAGCTCTCCCCAATCCTATTTAAGTCCTTTTATCTATTCTTCTTCATCACTCATGTAATATTTTTTCCTAAACAACGTATTTCAATACCTAAATTTGTCCTGCAGTATATATAAAAGCAATTCTAGCTTAAATTTGGTTAGATTCTGTTACAAATTTAAATTGTCAATTCTGTCATTCCTGCACATTTTCCAGTTCTGGTCTTCCAATGAGACATTGTCCTCCATTATTTCAAAAGCAATTCAACCAGCCTCACAAGATCAACATTAGTCTTGATTATTCACTTTGGTCCACTCAGAGGAAAAGAAATAATCAGGTTCAAGGATGTACACAAAAGGTTGTTCAGATACTCCATTTCTAGCTTATCATAACAGTGAGAACATTTCAGCAGGCAGATAGTAGCTGCATCATATAATTTATAGATTCCATTTATATATATATTTGCTCAAAGCAAAGATTTGGCTACTTTCCTGTAGGTAACTGGAAGTGTGGATGCAAAGTGCTACAATTCAGGATGCTATCACTCAAAATATAACTTTGGGAAAGAAAGACCTTGGACAAAGGATTACAGTCTTTTCTGTTTATCCGAATAATAATCATTCACTACCATTTTAAAAATTGCCAAGGAAATCTATGTCTTTCTGAGACAGAGGAAACTGTCCAAGAAGGATACTATTTAATTAAAAACTATCACATAAAAATAAAGACTCGGTGAAGTACAATAAGCTTCTGTGATCAATGTCCTAAGGCTTGTGACGAACAAAAGCTAAACATTCCTAAAACTAATTGATTTGTACTTTAAATACAGAACCATCTTACATTGCAAAATAAAGCTCATCGCACTTAAAAAACACATCACAATCAGGATCTGAGCAAAACCACACCAGAAGCACTGAGATGGTTGGCTTCCTTAGATACTGAGCTGTAATAACTCTCCTAGTGCAACGCTATGCAACATATGGCAATTTTAGCATGGCTTTATCCTAATTTAATATTTTATCTCATCTATTTATTTGCATTTGTACATGCAATGTGTTTTATAATGTTATATACCAGTGGCCGCATGTCCTCTTCTAGATGCCATATGCTAAATAAAAATAAACAAAATTTTGAAAAACTTAAGATAGGAAAACAGAAACACTAAAGAGTCTAACGGGTTGACATTCAGGAAAGTGCAAGATGTAGAAAAGTTATTGCAAGATTTATTAAGATACTTTGAAGAAATAAAATACGAGGCCATGTTTCCAGGCCAGTCTTACCATCCCTTCTAGACGCATCCCATTAGAGGCATCTAGGAAGCCACAAACAGAAAAAAAACGAAAATAGGAGAAGAAACCTACCTTGGTCTTTGTAGCTTGTTAGACTGCATCTGGTGGGATACACCTAAGAAGCCACAACAGAAGGTGAAAACAACTCTCCTCTCGCACTGTTGCTCCCATGTAAAAGCAGATCACTCCTATGGCTGGAGACAGCCATCAAGGGAAAGACATTTCAATTAATTATTTCTGCAAATCTTATCTACATGGAGAGAACCGTTTTGGTGTAGTTATTTAAGGAACTAGGCTAAAGATTAGAGTTCTGACCCTGGTGACTTTGGGACATCTCCCTTCTTTTTCGGTCCTAGGGTTAGGGTTAGGGATCAGCAGAGCACTTCTGAAAAAAACTGCCAAGAAAATGGCAGGGACTTATCTGGTTAGTTATCAGAAGTTAAGACTGGAAAAGGCATCCATCAATCTCTCTCTCTATCTCTATCCATATCTATCTGTCTATCTATCTATCTATCTATCTATCTATCTATCTATCTATCTATCTATCTGTCTATCTATCTACCACGTATTTATCTCTATATAATCATCTACCATCTCTCGCTCATCTATCTATCATTTCTCTTTCGATCTATCATCTATCTATCATCTACCATCTATCTATCATCCATCTATCTCCACCCATTTCTCTCTCTAACACTCTCACTCACTAGCTAGCTAGCTCTATCCATCCATATTTCTATATTTCTCTCTGTGTCTCCCTCTGTCTCTGTCTGTCTCTCTTTCTCTCTCTCTCTCTCTATCTGTCTATCTATCTATCTATCTATCTATCTATCTATCTATCTATCTAACTATCTCTATCTCCATCCAACCAGCTTTTACTGGTTCATTGATTCTCCTTTTTTCTTACATTGGTGTATGGACATTTAAGGTTTTCAGATTCTTAAAACAAAAGAAAGTTGTTCTCTAGTTAACTCACATTTAATTTCCATATGGATGTATAAGGAAAATGAAGTCCAAATTATTAACGAAAGGAAGTAAAAGCTGTGGATAGTATTTCTACAGCAATATAATAAAAGCGAAGATAAATAAAATACTATTAATATGTGATATTTAAATTTAAGTAGTTTTTATAAAGATTTGATAGTAAATGGTCAAAAAGATTATACTTAAGTAATGCCAAACTAACTGAAGCCCAACCGTGCCTTAAAACAAAACTTATTTCCATATATTAGTAGCAGCCTAGAATGCTTTTGCCTTTTCTAGTTCATGATATTATTAATAAGTTTCTTCAGTTTTGTTTTTGAAAGATATATTCCAGGAAAGTGGACAGTATGTGGATCACACAAAAGATAACTTTGGCTTTTCATTTCTAAGTAGCTGGCTGACACACATTCATCATTTTCAGATGCTAAAGTCATTACCTTAAAAAAATTAAAGAATATGGGGATTAACATCAGTTTGTGATCCATATAGTCTACATTTAAATTATTCAGTAAAATACTGGAATTATTTTTAACTCAATGAATCCTGTAGCCAAAACATAAACCATCTGAGGAAAAAAGAATATTCTTAAAATAGGACTGCAGGTAAAAAATTGTATCTGCCTATCTTGGAAGTAGCAGAATGTCATTATAATTTTTAATGACTAATATTAACGAAGCTCTATTACATAAGGGTGTTTTTTTTTCTGTCCAGAACACCTGAACCCTGGTTAAATAGCCCCAACAGGATGTCATGTTTCATAGAATAATATAAGTTAAAGTGTACATTATTTTTTTTCCAGCTTAGATTTCTTGATCAAAAGAAACACAATTATTGACTATTAGCTTGCAATCTAAACAAAAAATGATCAAGTTATCCTGAAAGGCAGAGTAGAAATCAGATTAATAATAATGACAACAACAAAACAAAGCCCAATTAACGTTAGCCTTCTGTGAGTTGGGTTCAATAGAAGTTAACATTAACAATGCAGGAGCTTGAAGAAGAAATTAGAAACATGACTCTGTGATAATGATATTATCACAGGCCCAAAAGAAAAGAACTTTCTCGAATGTCATTGAAAGAATAAGAAAGCAAACAAAGCAAGGCCAATTTTTTTCCCTACCATGATGAAAATGCTTCAGTTTTACCAAAATTTGAATTAAATATGATTTTATATCAGCAACTTTATATATTGAAAAGATATATAGGTCTAAGCAAAATATAAAATAAAATATTATTTTAATATGATGGCTGAGTAAGCTATTAGAGGAGATTCCAAAGCTATTAGAGGAATTCCAATTTCCAGAATTCCTCCTCCAGTCATCTTAGCTCAGGAATTCTGGGAGTTGGAAGTCCACAATTCTTAAACTTGCCATCATTCTTCATTCATGTAGTTATAAAGAAAACTGGGTGTTATATGCTTTTGGTGTATCTTTCTTGTAGTTTATTTCCTTCTCCATCACCAACACCATTTGCTTTCCTTACAAGAAAAATGTCCATATCCAAGGACACCTCAAGAATATTGAGATAATCCACTGACCTCCAATAGGACTTACTCAAACCATCAAGATCTGTAGATCATTCAAGTTTCCATGTCTACTGCTATGCTAGCTTGGTCCTCTGATTAAATTTACTTGCTAGAAAAGTTTACATAACTTTTCACATAGTGATAAATACATATAAATACACCCTTTCTAGAGTTTCTGCAATAGACTACAGAGAACCCCAAAACAGTTAATGGATAATCATATATAAGATTTCATGTAAAATTAAGTCAAAGTCATTGCATGTCCCTTCATATTCTAAATTAAACTCAATTTGTTTTAAAGGTCTCTGTTTGAAGAAGCACTATCTCAGTCCTTCCCCTTAAGAAATGAACCAATTGTTAAGTAGGATATCTTTCTCTCACTAAGTAAAGGATTCACTTTGTTTCCTCTGTCCAGTTGTGTCTAACTCTCCATTTCTTAGCATTGTCTGCAGACACTTCCATGGCCAAGGTGTATGGAATGCTATTACCTTCTCACCAAAGTGATAGCTATTTATCTACTCTCATTTGCATGCTTTCAAACTGCTACATGGGCACAGTTGAGGCAAAGACCAAGAGCTCACCCCATCACACAGTGTATTTGGGTCTTGAACCTGGGCTCTCAGCTTTCCATCTGACAAGCTCAGCATCCTTAACTGCTGACCAGATGCCATTCCAGTTTGCTGAGTATTATTCCCAGCCCTATCAAAGCTGACACCAGCCACAGCATAGAACAACTCAAAGAAGTAGTGCAAGATGTGCAAGATGTGGAGAGGCCTGGCCCATGGAATCTCCAAGAGTCAGACACAACTGAATGGATAACATCCTCATCACCACCATCACAACTCCCAGAATGGAGAAAGTGGAGCAGCCGTTCTTTTCAATTGTGTAGACCAGGGGTCTTCAAACTTGACAGCTTTAGGACTTGTGGAATTCCAATTCCCAGAATTCCTCCTCCAGTCATCTTAGCTCAGGAATTCTGGGAGTTGGAAGTCCACAATTCTTAAACTTGCCAAGTTTGAAGACCCTTGGTGTAGAGAGAGAGAGAGATCTCAGAAAGTGACACCTCCTAAATAAACTTAGCTGATGAAAAAATAATAATTATTATTATTATTATAAGTGAAGCCATATCTAGCTAGAACTTGGCCAGAAGACCTCAAAGACATCCCAGATCTGCAGACTAGACTATTTGAATGAATGTGCCAAAAAAAAAAAGTCTATTCAAACCACATTTGTATTGTTGCCAGAAAGATACCATGGATATGTTTACAGAGTCAGCAGAGCTGAGGTCATCTCAAGCAGATTTTATTCATATCCATTATTTTGTTTCCTGTTTTTTTTTTCCTAAGAGTGCATATACAAAACTGAAAGCCTTTTTTTTTTTCTTTCAGACTAGAGATATTTATTAAGCTACGCTGTCTCTAAAAGAGAAGGGTGGGGCTTCTTGATGTTTCTGTCCACACCATTGGTCTCTGTCCAATATCATGCATTTTAGATATAAGACCAGGATGACTTCATGCAGTTAATCAATGTTTTTAAAGAAATCAAATCACTGATCCCAAATCTCAGAAGATCTCAATGTCTTCTATCCTGAACACTTCTGTTTTGCAAAAAAAAAAAAGGAGGGGAGAAGGAGGAGGGACAAACAAAGGAGCTTGCAAAATAATTTAATTCTATGCCAATTGACTATACCATCTCCTCTGGGATATCCAGCAAGCATGTTTCTTACATCTAATTATTATGCAGTGGTTATATTATCTGTAATGTGAACTTCTGGTTCAGTTGAAAACATGGATTAGAGAACTAAATCCCATATATTGTGCCATTGCTCAAAATACTATTTTGTAATAGGTTTTTTTTTTGGGGGGGGGGCGTCCATTTCAATGATCAATTATTCCATTTCAAATATATCTTAGAGAACATTTTAATTAGCAGGGTTTTGGAAGGGTTATAGATTGTATCTCAACAAATCCTGGTATCAAATTTACATTGGTTTATTTATTTATTTGTATCCCCCTTTATTATTTTTACAAATAACTCAAGGTGATGAATATATCCAACGCACTTTCCTCCTCCTATTTTCCTCGCAGTAATGAACCTCTGTAAAGTAAGCTGGACTGAGAGTGAATGACTGGTCTAAAGTCGCCTGGCTACTATCTAAGCCTAAGCAGAGCCAGAACTCACTGACTCCTGGTGTTTGGTACAAAGTCATCTAGCCATCTTTCACAGCTAAGATCAGAAGTGGTATTCAGCAGGTACTGGAGAACCAGTAGTGGAAATTTTGAGTAGTTCAGAGAACCAGCAAATCCCACCTCTGACTGGCCCCACCCCCATCTATTGTCTGTCTCCCATTGAGTCCCAGCTGATTGGCTGGGTCTTCTTTTGTTGCCCTGCACAGGAGAATGGAGCTGGAAAGCAGGTTAGTGGGGTGGGGAGGGAATGAGGATTTTGCAATAACCTTCCCCTGGAGTGGGGTGGGAATGGAGATTTTTACAGTATCCTTCTCTTCCATGCCCACCAAGCCACACCCATCAAACTACCCCACGCCACAGAACAGTAGTAAAAAAAATTGAATCCCACCACTGGCTAAGATGGGACTAGAACTCACAATTTTTTAGTAATTGGCCCAAAGTCACCCAGCCACTTTTCATGCCTAAGGCAGAACTAGAACTCACTGACTCCTGGTGATTATCCCAAAATCAGCCAACCAGCTTCCATGCCTATGGTGGAACTAGAAGTTACAGTTTCTCCTAGTTTCTCCCCTTAACCAAACTGGCTTTCTGGTTAGGTATGCCTTATAGAGTCCCAAGCAAAGTTCTGTTCAACATTGCAAGGTCAAAAAGTCCCAAAAATATGCCAACACAAAAATTGTCTTTGCAAACAGTTCTCTACTACTTTTAGTAATGCAGGTCATTTTTGCATAGGAACGGTCAAATATAGTAGCATCCTCATATATTTCCAAAAGGAACTCATTTTTTAAAACAAACTTGTTCTTCCTATTTTTCATCCTGCTAGATGTGTGCTAATAAGATGGTTAGGTCTTTATGAGGGAGGGTCTCCAAACAGTCTCTTTTGGCACTACTTCCTTCTCCTGCCTCTTTTTCTCTTGATACCCAATTAAAAGAAATGGTTTTGTTTGATCTGGTCCAAATGCAGAGTGTTCTACAAATCAGATGGCTGCAGCCATTTTCAAAAGGTCTGAATTACCAAACATTGGGAAGCTGTTTAATTTATACAATCATGGAACAATTTTATTTTGAGCTTGATTTAGAAATAACTCATTTCCCTTTATGTTCTGAAATTCTGGGCAATCAAATTTGCTAATTATAAACTTTAAAACCAAAACTCTGTATCACCAATTTGTTTGTGAAGTTTAGTATCTTCTGTACTTGATCTATTGACTTAAATCCTCTGGTCTAAAGTTCTCATCTAAATTATATTAACAGACAAAGTATCAATGGGGTGCACTTCAAATGAGCTTTGTTATGGTTTGGTTTATTATATTGTGTGAATTCAGGCACTGTAACCTGGAAGACATTTCTCAGGAATTTTGTCTGAATCCTGAATACTTGAATAAAGCATCATACTGTTCTATGGCCCTAACTGATTTGTCATCCCAACTAAGAATTTACTAATCCACAGTTTAAGCTTGTAAATCCAATGGAGAGCAATCAGTGGCCCTCTAGGTGTTGCTCAGCAATGTCTTCCAGCATCCCCAGGAAGCATAGCCCATGATAATGGGTGCTGGGAATTGCAGTTCATACACATCTGTAGGGACTCTGGTTGCCTATGCCTTGGCATTAGCAAACTATTGCTAATGAATAATAGAAACAAACACTTCTGGAAACCATCCTGAAAAGGTGGGACTCAAGAAATGCATGAGTTTAAGGCCCATCTTGTCTCATTCCTCTTAGATCTACCTATGGATTTCCATGACTTTCCAATGCAGCAGTTAAGGATTAATTATGACAGACCATTCAAAGCATTAGCAGCTTCCATCCTGGGAAGATTTTAAATTTGAATGGGAAATTGGTTAGTCACATAGTGTTGGGCAATTTGTGAGACGGTTCTAATTTGGTTTAGAAAGTGTCCTGTCCATGCCTACCATTAACGGTTAAAGCAGTGAATGAAAGATCTTTAAGGAAAAAGCATTTATGCATTCATTGCAGCACAAATAGGAACTGAACACTGTCAATTTCCCAATGACCTTTTAAAAACAACAGCAACAATGAACGGAGCATATCTACTTACAGATCTGATAAACAACCAGGAAAAAAGGAAGGAGGGGAAAAAAAAAAACAAGGTGAGGGAATCAAGAAACATTTAAGCTGGAGGGAAAACAAGATGTCTGCAAAAAAATAAGCACTGGAATCTGGCAGGTAAATGCAGGAGCATCAGGCTTAAAATGGACAGGCTCAAAAGTAAGAATGTTTTCACCTTTGAATGAAATGGTTTGATTGCTCTTATTAAACATTTGGTAGAAATTCCACACAAGATAACACAGGGAATGATGGAAGCTCACCTACGCAGGTTAACTAAGTAAATAAATAACCAGCTTCTTTTGGAGGAAAGATATCCATGTAGACAAAAGAGTATAAAAAGATGGGCATTGTTCAGATTTTTTTTTTATAGTAATTTGGATCAGGTGATGAAAGGAGAAACAGAATCCTTTAAAAAAAAAAAACCCAGTTCCCTGAATTTAGTTAGCCTATAGATTATAAAACATGAAACAGTATTGGGTCTTAGCGTATATTGTGTGAATTAGACCATTATGCTAAGTCATAATGATATTTATTTTAACATGTTGTGTGAGCAAAGTGATAGACTGAAATATTACAGCATATCCCAGCAACCAGCATTGTGGAGGGGGGATTTTGAAATCAGACACTCAATTATAAATAATACCTTCAACAAAATGTTAGCATGTAGATATACAGATACACACACACACACCATTCTAAGCTTCCTGATTTCCAGTGGGCAGTTTTGTCCTTTAATTTGCACAATATTAAATGATTCTGCATACAAGAGGAAAATCTGTAGCCAGCATCTCCAATTAACCTGATTGCAGGCGAAAGTAATTTAGAAATTGACCTGTTCTTGCTCAGAACTCTTTAGTTTAGCCTTCTGGGCATCTCTTCTGTTTGCTTTTTTAAATTCTCTCTCTCTTTCTCTCTCTCTCTTTTCTCCACCCCATCCATTGGATTTGTGATTATAACTCTCAACAGATTTGATATGTATAGAAGGTTTTTCTTCCTTAATTCTCTTTTAAGAAATGGATCATGTCAGGAAAGGTAAAAAGACCATGTTAACAAAAAGATATGGCTGGGTTTCAATAACACCTTAAACAAAAGGTTCTGAACCTTTTTGTGCCATGGATACCTTTGACAATCTGGTAAAACCTATGGAGCCCAATTACTGTAAGCTCATAGATAAATATATAGATAGAGACAGATAGAAAGACACAGATAAACATATGCAGATGATGATTGATAGATGATAGATAGATAGATAAATAGATAGATAGATAGATAGATAGATAGATAGATAGATAGATAGATAGATAGATAGATAGATTTTTATAATATATTTGTTTTTTTTCCCCTATTTAGATTCCCAGATCCTTTGAAATCAACTCATGAACTCCCAAGGGGTTCCAGATTAAGAAACCAAACAAATCACAGTCATTGTGGTTTGTAAAACATGCTTATGGCTTAGCTTGCTTTGTGTCTCCAGTCAATATAAGCTATGGTTTTAGAAAACATGTGTGAAAACAAACAAGGCATGTGGTTTCAGCATTCTCTTGCACACTACTTCTCACTGTACTTTTTCCCCTGAATTTTCAAGTGTTCAGTTATGTGTAATGCCACATAACTGGCAATGCTTGATTGACATCTAGCTTCCTGCACATTTTGGGGTACACAGTGAAAAATGTGATGGCTTGGAAACATAAATGACTTAAAGGAACTACATTTTAGCACAAATATGATCCAGCAGCTTCTGTATGGATCTGCCCTAACTTACTTGGCGCCTTTGGAAATCCATGTCAATCAAGTCACTAAAGATTTTTCTGGTCATGGAACATAATCTAAAGAGGGAATGCTGAACTCAAGATATGTGAGGCAACTTCCTTGTTCACAATGGACCTGGTTCTTGTCAGTGTCTGTCAATCAAGCAAGTGTTTCCTTGATCTCCAACAGCAATGTGTAAACTGTGAATGCTGAATCTGATAACCTACACTCAACAAGACATTACACGGGAGAGAAAGACTAAAGACTAAGAATTAATTACAGATCACACAGTTCCCCATCACCAAGCTATTTGGGGTTACAGGGACTTATATTCTGGCAATATCAAAATAACCTGTTGTAGATTTCCACTTATCTCTTCAAAACTATCCTGCCCTATAGACTGGAAGAGGGAGTGATTTTCTATTTGAAAGCCATAAAGTCCAAAATCATACTTTGAGTATTACCAATTGTGTTAAATCATAAGCAGGAATGGGCGAAGATTTTGGAAAGCTAGTTACAAATTTAACAGATTTGATAGCTTCAAGTTATTTACTCAACGTAAGTGAAGTGACCAACTAGTATTCATGTATCACTCTTTTGCTTGTAGCACTTTTTTCAGTTTGGCATAGTGTGATGAGCAAATCAAACCAGTATTATTAATAAAACTACCATTGATAGTTTAATGTCATGTGCAAAGCATGACACTATGCTCATCCCATAGAAAGTGCAGATCCAACAAAGAATTTCAAAACATGAACTTTGAATGAGTGCGAGTATAAGCATGCGTGAGTGTATTCAGTGTGCAAGCCAAAGAGAAATGAAAGAAAAAAACAATGGCAAAGTGTCTCAGCCTAATAAATGCACACTTTACCACAACAACGGTGTCCAACCTGCTATAGAAACCCGGGAAATCCTCAGATATAAGCCCCGCATAAGCTCTTTGAGTGGGTGCAATTTTGCTGCAATTGAGTAATTTTTAAAATTTTGTTTCTCTAGCTTCAAGACAAGAACAGGTCAATCTTTTAGTCAAGTCTTTCCCCCAAATTAAAAAAAGTTGGCAGAAGTTTTTTTTTTTTAAATCCCAATCTATTTTTATGGATTTCATTCTTAATGTATCCTTTTTTAAAATTCCTTTGCTCTTACAGCTGCTTCTTTGTGAATGGGGCTTGTTTGTTTTTTTGTCTTTTTGCCATCCATGAAAGTCAGCTGAAATAAAAGAGAAGGGTGCCGAGAAAATAACTTTCATCGGGTGAAACACTGTCAAGGAAATTCCACCAGCCCTTGGATGTTACCTGCAGATAACAACTAGTTTGTTAGTTAATGGCTGGCAAAAGAACCTAAGCCATGATAATGCTCCAGCTGTCCAGTCATTAACTGCAGTAAAGACTGATTTTCAGGAGGTTATTGCTGTGATAAAATATCCTCAAAAGATTATAACAGCAAAAGTGAACAGGGGGGAAAAGTATTAGCGGCTAAAGTGTGACTGAATTGCTGCGTTTGAAAAATTGGTCGTTCCCCGGCGGTTCATAACTGATTTTCCACCAGTCAAAAAGCAAGTTGTGCTCTGTTAGGTTTATTGTACAAGGCAATAAAAATATTGGCCAGGTTAAATTGTCAGCATGTTACAACATTAACTACGTCTCTTTTTTTAAAAAGAACTGTGCTTAATTTTTTTTTTTCTTAAAGCGTAACTATGATTCATTACCAGAGAATGAGAAATGAGGGTCTTGGCATTCATATATTTACATCTGTTAGCTTAAAAACTGGGTGGGGAGTGCAAAAATTAAGTTTCGCTTGATAGCTGGCTTTTATCCTTATTTAAAATGTAACCAAATTTCTAAGGGTTCTATGGCATTCTTGGGCCTTGGTTGGCAACTTTGGTTTCCAGTGTATGCATTATGAATGCAGCGTCTGCCGAAATCATCACAGCCAAGTCTTTATTGCTGATCCCTCTTTTTTTTTTTTTACAAAAAAACCTTTTGATAGCGTTTATTAACTTGCCTGTTGAAGTTTAAGATAAGATGATAAAAAATTGTCTTCTTCGGGGCAGCCTGGGACAAAGGAAAACCCACCCTATCTACCTTATTCCTTGACAGACTTGACAGATGCCCCTGGACCTCAAGGCCTAGAGGCATTACATGATGGCTGGGCATTGTAGTGCAACAGCATTTTTAATTGCTTTTTATTGAAACAAACAGGACATAAAAATAAAATTACGAAATACTAAAATGGAAATGCACAAAAAAGAGCAAAATCTGAAGGGTAATATATTCCCCACTGCTTGTCCGAAGTGCATTAATTACCCATCAGAAATGTTACTGCACATGGACACTTTCAAAGAATGTGTTAGAAGCAAGAAAGTCTGCTTTTTTCACACAATAGTTGCCCTGAACAGGCTTATCTAGGAGTGACTTGCAAGTTCAGCCAACCACAAAGATAGAGCAGAACGAAGAGTGATAGTGACATCCCAAGAAGAGCCAAAACATATGAAAGGTGGCCAACAGTTACATGGCCACCGGCTTACTGTGTACTAACAGAACCAAAGAATATGAGGGAATAAACCATCAATGCCTTGAATCGATTGAAGCTGCAGGTATGTTGGATCTATTAATGTAGTAATACATCATAAATCCAGCTGTACAGATTAAGAAACCAGGCTACATTCCTTATTTGTATCACTTACATCACTTACAACATGCTGTCAGTTACAGCAAGTGTGTGTATACTGGGATGGATGGATGGATGGATGCATGGATGCATGCATGGGTGCATGGGTGGTGGACAGACAGACGGATAGAGATAGACAAAAAGACAGACACAGTAGACAAAGGTACAGGCAGATGTGTGTGTGAGAGAGAAAGAGACAGACACAGACACAGAGAGAGAGAGAGAGGGACAAAGAGACAGAGAGAGACAGAAACACAGAGACAGAGACAGAGAGACACAGAGAGAGACATAGGGAGGGAGGGAGAGAGAGAGAGATGGACAAACAGAGACAGACAGACAGACAAACCCTGGTAAATAATGACACTATAGGCAGGTTGGTTTTAATGCATTGGAGTGGAATGTCATTTCTCCAGGTTCGATTTTGCACAAAATAATGTGTATATCTAAAGCATACATCTATTTCTTTGACCCTCAGCCTGTTTATATTACAATATTATGAAGCTATATGAAATCCTGCCGTTTTCTAGCCTCATTTGCATATTTTGCATCAGAAAGGCAATATGCAATCACGCTATTCTTGATAAACACTGACATATCATACACCACTTCATCCTAACCACTTCAAAAACGCTATTGGGGTGCTTTTATAAATGCAAGGTAAGAATGGTGTGACGGCACTAAAAATACAACTCCAATCATCGCCTATTGACAAACCACAATGGAAATGGAACCTCTGCATCTGATTCTTGAAGCTGTGGCTCTGAAATGAATCGGTAACTCTCAAAAAACAAAGCTAAATCTTTACTGAGTGGGAAAGCAACTGCTAGGATGGGCAATATTTATCGGTCTCAAGCACTTAGATGAAATTGGATCAAACCTTAAGACAAAAGACTAGAAAGGGAGAAGCTGCAGTGAGCTATAGCAGAGAGATGAACTGGGGAGGAACAGGGCAATATCAGGCTTGTTAAGAATAACAGAGTTGGAAGGGACCTTGGAGGTCATCTAGTCCAATTCCCTGCTCAGGCAGGAAATCCTATACCATTTCAAAGAAATGGTTATCCAATCTCTTCTTAAAAACTTCCAGAGTTGGAGCATTCACAACTTCTGGAGGCAAGTTGTTCCACTGGTTTACTGTTCTCAACTGGAAATTTTTCCTTAATTCTAGGCTGCTTCTCTCCTTGATTAATTTCCATCTATTGTTTTTTTTTTTTTGAAGATGTTTCGCTTCTCATCCAATAATTTTCTTCTGCTCTGACTGGATAGTGGAGAATGGAAAGAACAGCCTCTCTCAACAGAGGAGGATGGATATGACAACATCTATCTCCAGTCTACAACTCAGTCCTTTCAAGAGTTCCAGGAAGGCTCTACCCACTACACTTAGATGACCCTGACAGCACAGATAAACCTCAAGGTAGCCTTAAGGACTTACTAAAGGAATGCAAATGACCAGCTGTCTGCAAGGAACTTGAATCTTTCCATTCCCCACCATCCAGTCAGAGCTGAAGAAGCTTCTTGGATGAGAAGCAAAACGTCTTCAAAGAAAAACCAGAAAGTCCAGTTGTCTCTTGAAAAATGGCCTTTTGGAGCAACCATGACCTGGATGACCGAGAATCTCTGTAGACATTTACCCAATTCCAGCAATCATTCTTCATATGTTTTAGCCTCCAGTCCCCTAATCGTCTTTGTTGCTCTTCTCTGCTGTTAGAAGCAAAGATAAGCAAAGGTTTGAAATGTTGGCCAGGCAGAAACAAGAGCTGAGCAGATGGTCTCTCATTCAAACCCAGAGAAACTATGAAAAATCACTGAAAATATCATACAATTGACGGTCTTTTTTAGTTTAGAGTCAGGGTTTGGCTGCTGGGAATGTTGGAAAGGAAGGCAACGCTTCTTCCTTCAGGGATCCAATCAGACCGTTTACATGGAAAATACACCTGCCCAAGTGGTTGGTGAATCCTGCCAGATGGAACCTTATCCCAACCTCCACAGTCAAATAGATAATGTTGGCTGTGTACACCTGAGCTTCCAGCTGTCCATTCAAGTCTCAGAGATTTCCACTCCTCTGCACAAGTGTTAGTGCATGAAATAAACTATGCAAATCCATACAGGCATCACTGAACATTGGCAACAGAGCAGGAAAAAAAAAGAGGAGAACCAAAACAAAACCCCTTTATAGCCCAGGGAGTACATTTCTATATTCGCTGTTAAGGAAGAACCCCCTTAATCTGCTTAAACCTCCACTCCTTTCAATGGAGAAGTAAACATTTAAATTATTGTAATCCAAGGAACTGCAACTTTCATTCCATAGATAATTCTGAAACTTCAAAGTATTTGAAGAGATAATGGAAATGTAGCCGCTTTAATGAGATGCACAGCCTTGGAGATTGTGCAGGATTTAGCAGATATTATTCTGAAGATTGGGCTGCTCTTGATGTTGGGGTAGGTAGATACTTAAAACACCAAGAGGAAAGAAGTCTGACTTCTTATTGACTTTCCCCAAATGCATCTTTAATATGTTGCTCCTCCCACGCCTTCTTTCCATCTTTGCAGTTTTCAAATGGTTTATCGGAGGAGGTGCTAGCTCCCGAATTGATGAATGACGAATTGGTCATTAGGTTACACTTCACTGATGACCTTCCGAAAGTACAAGATATTATGGAGTCATGATAAAACAATGCATTCAGACAGAATCAATGTAACGTGCAATAGAGCTTCAGGAGAATTACCCCGTCATCTGTCCTCTGCCCCACAAGACAATATCAAATATTTTGTCTGAGGCTTTAACTATAACAGATAAAAGACAATATTCAAAGGAACTTTATCTGGAATACACATTTGAAGTCTCAAATTTGAAGATTGTGTCTTCCTGGCTTAATAAAAACATAATGCAGGTAATCCTTGACTTACAAACAGTTCCTTCAGTGAACATTCAAAGGTACAACGGCACTGACTTATGGCCATTTTTCACAGTTATGATTTATGCAACCTGATTGCATTAATATTATTTTCTGTTCCGAACATGTAACGGAAGTACAACATAAAAAGTTTGAAGTCATAGATTCCTTTCTTCATATGCAAAAAAAACTATACTTTTTTGTATAGTTTTTCTTTTCTTTTTTTTCTTTTTTTGAGTTCTAAAAGAGTAGTTAGTTTAGAAAGATGGTTTATTCACATTTCAAGAAAAGTATAAGGGATGTCTTGGAAGAAAATACTTTTTTTCTGTGATCTGCTGTTCTAAAATGTTTTTTTTTTAACACACTCTCTCTCTCTCTCTCTCTCTCTCTCTCTCTCTCTCTCTCACACACACACACACACACACACACATATATACACACACACACACAAACACACACATACACAACACACATTCACAATGGGAAGCTTGTATGATGAATTAGGTAATGGGGAAAAGGAAAGGAGGAGGAAGGGATCAATTATATTTTTTCATTTCTCAAAAATCAGATATGCACATATTTTACTTTAGTTTGCAGAGTATATGCAGCTTTTAAAATGGATCGAAAAATAAGCCAATATGATGGATACATGAAACAAACTCTAATATTATTAGTAAAGGAGCATTTTACTTTCTTATTGTTGCCAAGAAAGTCTCATCGACATATGCATGAAGTTAATGGGAGTGGAGCCCAACTCAAAGGGCCCTATTTTTACTTGTTTCTCCATCTTTTTTAAAATGTTTTTTTTTATTATTTCCTTTCTTTGGGTGTAATAAAATCATGTTAGGAAGAGATGAATCAGATAAAACTTGTATCCTGCTTTTCAGGGCACGTTTAAGACTATAATCCATAGCAGTTGGATAAAGTATATTCATGTTTTTTGTCAGGGGCAAAGAACCGTTTGCTGACTTCAAAGCTTTGAAGAATTTGCTATTGCTACCTATACACAATAGTCAACTAATGGTCAAAGCTAAATTGATGCTCAACAGAATTCACAGGGGGCTGGACTTGGGTCTCTTGAGGCTGCGCAATGACTCCAAACTCATGACATGTTTTACCCCACCTTCCAGCTCAGCTTCTTTATCTCCTACTGGTTTTTAGTTTCTCATTTAATGCTTCTGAATTTTAATTATTTTGTACTATCTTTTTTACTTTTTTATCATTTTGTAAGCCACCCAGAATCCCTACAACAGTTGGGTGGGTGGCATATAAATTTAATAATAATAATAATAATAATAATAATAATAATAATAATAATAATAATAATAATAATAATAATAATAATCACTCTAAATAGCTCAGTGTAAGAGCAACATGTTCTTTCTTGTGAATCCATTTTGAAGATAGATTTAGATTTACAACTGTTTTCCACCAACAGTCACATCAACAGCACCCCTGCTGCCATATTTCCCACAGAGAAATCAGACTATGTGATGGCACACTTTGCAAGCACAATTAACAGTACTGTATATACTTTGAGACAATTCTATATGATATGAACAGATTCTAACTGTAAAGGTATTTATTTACAATTGGACAATCTGATTTGGTTCATGCGGCACATAAGAGCCAAATGTGATACTCCATACAAGTGTATTTTCAACTAAGTCTTGCCATGTTCACTGGAACTTCCTCTTTAGATTAGTGCAGCATTCCAAAATAGTTATCAATATTGTAAATCCATAATTAATTGGCTAAATTTATTTTAATTGGACACAATTAAATTAATTTTGAAAATGAATTCCTTCTTTCCTGCTGTAGCCTATGGTTTTGTCTAGTTTTCTTTTCTTTCCCATGTTAAAGCAAGGATTTTTACATATTTTTGAGCCATTTTTATAATGTGTGAATCTTTAATTCATTCTTTTTCATCTTTAAGGACATTTAACAATAAATGATTGATAATGATGATGATGATTGAAAGGTAAGTCCAACCACTGTCAATTTAAAAGACACCGAGTTTAAACTTTCTTTGTCATAAATATCCTCAAACTTTATGCCAAGGTCATAGTTTTTAGATAATGTACTCATTCTCAGATGTTTTTGTGGACACCAGAGGCAGTTAAACCTGATTGGCTTATTATATACTATATAGCCAATCATCCTGGTGACCTCATATGAATGCCACATGGATGTGACTATGTAAATCATCCTGGAAGATATTGTAATAATTAGACAGGGAAAAAAAAGTCCTAAATAGGATCTTATGCAACTGTCAAGTGAAAAGACAAGGAGACAACAAATAGGGCAATGTTATAAGCGGCTTTTTTTGTCTCCTATAAAATATTTCCTCTGCATTCCTAAACATTTATTTGGTCTAAAAATTGAACCAAAAGCTGAAAAGCTTTGGTTTTAAGATAATGGACTTAGTACAAATGATTCAGAAGATGGGATTATGAAACATTAAGCTTCTTAGATATAAATCACTGCAGCTATCTATATCTCCACAGGGGTCACCATTGGGGCAATTCTGTTTGGGCTCAGGGGAATCTGCAGGAAATGTCAAAAAAGTCAAGATGAAGCCCATGACTGAGCGATGGTATGGGACTTTGATCATAGAGTTTCAGCGGAGCTGCATGCAGCCACCTCTGAATGGTGCTTTGATTGCACGGCCAACAGAGATACCCCTATGCAAGCTGTGCAGGATCACGACTTGTCCTGCCCCTGGTAGAGACTGACTCTGAGGGAGAGGAGGAACAGCCAACAAGGAGTGGAAGTGTGGCTCCAGATGTTGTGGAGGAGGCTGGGGAAGAGCAAAGGCTGGCTGAACAGGCAGAGGAAGACTCCTGCCCATCCCCTCTCCATCCTAGGGCACGCAGGGAGGAGAGGATAAGGGAGAGACGTGGTCTATTCAGGAGGAGAGGGCCTTGATCCTCTTCATGGGCTGCAGCTGTGAGAACTGGATAAGAGGACGGACATGCATACTGGCAAACGCTGGAGACAAAGCATGTTTTATTTTGGTTTGAGGTTTTCTCGGTTGGCATCCTTCCAACAGACTGTGCCTTGTTATCTCTTTGAATTTGGTAAATACTTCTCCTGCTCTATTGTGGAAATTTCATCATTGTAGTTTGTTTGTTTTTATTTTCACCTCTATCTGCTCATTAAGTTTGGACTGTATTGCTTTCTTTTGAAGATTATTTTTGAGTAAGTTTTATCTCCAACTGAGAATTATTGAACAGTGGGGTCAAGTTGGAGGCATTAAAGGACATTCGTTTACGTTTTGGATTTTGTTACGATTGTGTTACACTCTGAGTCATCCCACAACTGATCACCACTAGGAATTTTCAAGGCTTTAATTGAGAAGTTAGAAAGAACCCTGGGAAAGGGCAATAGCCATCTACTGCTATATTTATTTTTTAGGTTTATAGATCACTTCAATCATCACCTATTTTAAACAGCTTGCATTCCAAGTTTATAGTAAGGAAATTAAAGCAGAAAACATAGCAAAAAAATTTTTTTTCTTTCACATCATACCACAAGAAGGAACAATCACCAAAGCTTGTAAAAAGCATCGACTTCCTTTGAGAGGGATCTAATCATATCAACTCTCCAAAGTCCAATCAGGTTAGTGGCCACTCTCTGGAAGAATGCAGTTCCACAGATTGGGAGGACAGGAATGAGAAAGAATGAAACATATCTCATGGCTCTAAATCAAGGTTTTTCAAACTTGACAGCTTTAAGACTTGTGGACTTCAACTCCCAGAATTCGTCCTCCAGTCATGTTATCTCAGGAATTCTGGGAGCTGAAGTCCACAAGTCTTAACTTGCCAAGTTTGAAGACCTTTGCTCTAAATGATATCAATTTTCTGGAGTTTAACCTAAAGAGAATCCTCCTTTCCTGATTTAATTGGATGGGCAGGTAACTGTTGAGAACATTCCCAAGTAACTCAGATTGTGAGCCATGTAGATCTACAAAAGTGACAGCCAACATCTTTATATTGAAGTAGAAACTAACTGGCAACCATTGTAGTTTTCATACGAGGCGTATACAACAACTTGGACTGCTACATTCTGGACCACTTGTAGCTTCTAGCGGGGGCTTCCCTACAAACTCATGTACAATTCACTGCAACAGTGCAACTGAGAAGCGATCAAAACATTGTGGCCAAGCAAAGATAGTGAAGAAACAAAATACAGTTTCGCAACAGTTGAAAAAAGGATGCTCAATCCAGGAAAAGAAGTGAAACAGATTATACCCATATCCTATTGTTCCAAACATTATTATGTTAGGGCTAGAAATACACACAGAATCTTATTCCTATATCTATTAGAATCAACCAGATAATAGGCCCAGTTCCGTTCAATTACCGTATTTTCCGGCGTATAAGACGACCGGCGTATAAGACGACCCCCTAATTTTATAGTTAAAACATAGGTTTAGGCCTATATTCGCTGTATAAGACTACCCCCCCACTTCCGAGGCAACACCACTTCTTTTTTAATTAAAAAGCCTGCTTGGATTGGCTGAGTTAGAGAGGCGGTCCGAGCAGCCTTGCAGTGATTGGTGCAGGATCGAGTTGGAAAATTCGTTTGCATGCATAAAAAGCCTGCTTGGATTGGCTGAGTTAGAGAGGCGGTCCGAGCAGCCTTGCAGTGATTGGTGCAGGATCGAGTTGGAAAATTATACTCGGCGTATAAGACGACCCCCGATTTTTGGTTGACTTTTTTTCGTTTCAAAAGTAGTCTTATACGCCAGAAAATACAGTAAACACTTCTCATAGAACACAACAGGAATGCCAAAATAAGATGGTTGCTTAGAGCAGTTCCCCAAGGTACTGTGCTTAAAATCCAGCTTGATGTTTGCATATAAAACTATGGCATGCATGTACATTCTGATCTTCATACAAAACATCATAACAAGGCAGGTTTTACAAGATCTGGAAGCCCATCTTTATATTTTAAAAAAAGAAAGAACAATGGGATTTTATTTTACATGCCATCTGTTAGGCTTGCCCTGGAGCTAAAAATTCCACTGTTTCGTAGTTCATAATATCTCAAAAGAAGCTACCAAGGTTTGCAAGGTTCAGAGAGAGATCTCTGCTGAGAAGATGAATCTTTCTCTTCCCACTGAAAGCTGAACATCTACAGCTGTGCATCTTTGAAGACAGTTATTATCAGAGAATGTGGATAGCAGCTGTGGAACTGCTGTTCAGGACCAAGCATTTAATTTTCTTTTATTATGTATTAACTGGACTACGAACTAAGGAAGAAAAGTGAAAAGGCTTATCCAGAAATGTTAAGTGCACAGGATGGTGTAATTGAGGCTGCATAAGTTTTAAAAGATATTCTGGAGTACTTAAACTCTTTTAAGAAGTTAGAATAAACCAAGAATGCTGAGCTTGAGATTGAAAAAAAAAATCTCATCATCACCTTATAATAGCTTCAAATAAAACGATGACATCAATCATTTAAAGAGGTTATCTGGGGAGCAGATAAAAGATGTTAGTAGATTTAGATATATTTAAATGTTTTTAAAGTTCAGTTTGATTACTGCTAGAGCTATAGAAATTCTTCAAAATCTTACATAGGTTCCTGACTTAAAACCTAGAACCCAGCTATAACTGTGAACCAGTCAACATCTTTTACCCATGTAGACAATGGTGGGATTCAATTTTTTTTACTACTGGTTCTGTGGGTGTGGCTTGGTGGGCATGGCAGGGAAAGGATACTGCAAAATCTCCATTCCCTCCTCACCCCACTAACCTGCTTTCCAGCTCCGTTCTCCTGTGCAGAGCAACAAAAGAAGACCCAGCCATTGAGTCCCCCAGTTGGGACTCAATGGGAGGCAGAGAATAGATGGGGGCAAGTCCAGTCAGAGGTGGTATTTTCCGGTTCTCCAAACTACTCAAAATTTCCACTACCGGTTCTCCAGAACTGGTCAGAACCTGCTGAATACCACCTCCGCATGTAGAACATGGAAAATGAATAGAGATTCTATTTTCCCCACCTTGAGCTTGTAGGAGATGTAGCAAATAACTACCTGGCCTAAGAATGACATGAAAACTAAAGGCATGTACAAACACATATAGAAAAGATAACTTACCTGTGTGCCTTTATATATAAATGTATCCAGAAGCCATTATCAAGCTTAGCATTGAACAACCAAATCCTGTATATGATAATGCCACCTCTATATAAAAATGCATGCCACTCATTTGGGAAAGCCACCACTCAATAAAAGAATGCATGCATAATGATTCAAGTTTTATTTTTCCAGATAGAGTCAGAAAAGAGTCACCCTTTGAATTCAGTTTAACCATGGTTTATTAAAGACAATTCCATAATTGGCTCAAACAATGCACTAGAACCATAAATCGTAACTCTTAATATCACCCAATAGTTGTGGCTGTATCAACCCCTGCTCTTTTCTGCACTCTTTCCAGAGTCTCAATGTCTTTTTTATACTGTGGAGACCAAACCAGATGCAATGCTTCAAGTGTAGTCTTACAAAGGCGTCATGGTTTCCTGCGCCCAGATACAGCCAGCTGGTTCCTTCGCTGGCCGTGAAGGAAGTTCACGTGGGGGGAGAGGTTTTGACCCCCGTGGAAAGGGCGCGCAATCTGGGCGTCCTCCTGGATGTACGGCTGTCTTTAGAAGAGCACATTGCAGCTGTCGCCAGGGGGGCTTTTTATCAGATACGTCTGATTTACCAGTTGCGGCCCTTTCTGGATCTGGGCGCACTTCGAACAGTCACGTCCGCCCTCGTTATTTCCCGCCTGGATTATTGCAATGCTCTCTACATGGGGCTCCCCTTGAAGAGTCTCCGGAGGTTACAGTTGGTCCAGAATGCAGCCGCGCAGGGTGATTGTGGGTGCCCCTCGGAGCTCCCACGTTACACCGCTTCTCCGCAGGCTGCACTGGCTTCCTGTGGCCTACCAGATTCGATTCAAGGTGGTACTGATGGTATTTAAAGTGCTCCATGGCTCGGGACCTGGGTACTTACGGGACCGCATACTGCCATCGTCAACCTCCCACCGCCCAGTACACTCCCACAGGGTTGCCCTACTTGGGGTACCGCCGCCTGGCCGCTGTCGGCTGACGGCCCCGAGAGTTCGGGCTTTCTCTGTGGGAGCTCCCTCCCTATGGAATGATCTCCCCCCGGAGATACGGGCTATGACGGATATTCTGACCTTCCGGCGCACAGTGAAAACCCTATTTTTTAAACAGGCTGGCCTGGCCCAGTAACTGTGTTTTTGGTTTTAATTAATTTTAATTGGGGTTTTATTAGCTTTTAATTTTTAATTGAATCTTGAATAGACAGCCGGATCTAATTATTTAATCTATTTTTAATCGTATTTATTATATATTTATTGTATGTTTTTTTAGTAGGCTGTACACCGCCCCGAGTCCCTTTTTGGGAGAGGGAGCGGTATAAAAGTTTGATTAAATAAATAAATAAATAAATAAGGCAGTACTAACACTTCAATGATCTTGATTCTATCCCTGTTATCTGTCCCTTTTCACTAAACTAGACATAATTACCCAATTCCTGCAATCATTCTTCTTATGTTTTACCTTCCAGGCTAAATCATCTTTGTTGCTCTTCTCTGCACTCTTTCTAGAGCCTTAACATCTTTTTTATAATGTGCTGATCAAATCTGAATACATTATCCCAAGTGTGTCCACTGGTAAGGTTTTATAAAGTCCACAGGGTTATGCCTGCAACTCAGAAGAGGCTCTCCCTAGTTTCATGGACTTTCAGACCTGTAAGATTCTGTTAAGGAAAGAAATGTTAGCTTGAAACTTGTGGACATTTTATTTGGAGCACAGCATGATGAGGAAAACTGATTCCTTTATTAAGCTAGATAAAACTGCAAAGAGTGAAGTACCATTTCCCAAACCATAAATGCGAAATAGTATCAGATCATACAGCGATCTCTCCCTGCTTCCCTTTCCTTCCCAGTTTTTCCATTCCTGAATGCCTCTTGTTTCTAAAGAAGATGACTTTATAGAACACACAAAAAGGTTTTTCACCAAGCAGTGAAGCCAAGCAATTCTCTTTTCTGAAAGAGTCTTCAAATCAAGTATCCTTTCCTTTTAAAATGTATAATCTGCATCTCAGCAAAATGTTCTCCTGGTAGAACACAATAAAAATCATGCTACATTTGAAGGGTTTTCCTTTTAAATTCGATGTGCCATTCTTTCTTCAATGTCTAATAAAATGTATCATTTCATCTGTGTTCGCCTCCTTGTAAGCCCTGCAGTTTCTGCCATCTTGGATATTACAAATGTAGTTGAGCACATCTCTATACAGCATTATACACTGGATTGTATATATCTCTAAATAATAAGAAAAAAGAGAGGTGTGGAAACGAACCTAAATAACTGGAGAGGGTGTTGGCTCCATTGATATGGGTGGAGGAAGCTTGACTGATTATTGTTGAATATCTGTGCTTAACAAGCTTTGCAGATGACCACATTTAGATGACAAAAGGTGTTGTTTATAGCCTGCCTGCCACACCGAGTGCAAAAATGAGATGAAATATATTTTGACTGGTTTATAAAAAAAAAACAATCTGACATAAAGTAATATTCATCTTTGATGAATCCAATATTCTTAGGGAATGATATTAGGCAGTATCTATTATATCTTTCATTGTGTTCCCATCTGCCCTTTTCAGGAGCTAAATTATGTGCATTAGTACATAAATGGGCTAATGCCTGTCTGTATTTAGAGGACTGCACGCCGTGAATATATTCTCTGCTTCAAGAAGTAATTGGTAATTACAATGGTCATTTAGGCAATCACTGTCTCTGGTAGATTCATGTCATTCTTAAAAATAACTAGCTCTTAACCTTTGACAGAATTCTAAAGAAACTGTTCATCATCGCCTACGCTTTGATTAATTTCACACATACACAAACCTGTATCAATAAAACTGATGGTTTTACATTTGTTAACCACCGCAATTTGCTTCACTCATCAAAACAGCTTAATATCAGGTAACAGTGTGCTCCAAATCTCATTAGTTTCATTTTATATACAGTTTTATAGTATCTTGCATAGATGAGAAAACAGGGTCTGTGAGCTTTTCTTTTAGAACAGCCTCTAAATATGATGCTCTCCTGGATTTATTAGTCCTATTTTCAAAATCGAAAAGTTTCGTACGGAAAAGCAAAACATGGATTCATAGGGTGTGGCCACAAAATGGCTCATATTTCTGCTCACATTTAAAAGCAAAAGGCAACGTTGTGAAATACGAGCACAATGTCTAATTTATTGGTGCAAGAATTGGGGCAGTGAATTAGGACAGCAGAGGGCATAATTATGGCAGCATTCATTCCTATACATTGTTTTGTTTTACTACAGTGAAAGATTTCAACCACCCTGAATCACCGTTAACTATTTGATAGAGATATTCTGTAAAGAAAGGAACATACCCATTGGCATTTAAGAGAAGATTTTAATTCTCTTAAACTTACAACTTGGTAGTTGTTGCTTTAGCAAATGGTAGGGAAATGCTTACCTGGTTCAATTTTCTTGGAGCCGAACTGGAAGAATGTGTATGCTTCACAAGGAGCCAAAAGACAAAAGTAAATCCAATGTGTAGATACAATATTTTCAGTCTGACTAATGCATTCCAAACCAGCCCACTTCTATGCAACTATTGTGAAGAGCAATTGTATATCATAAAGGTCTTCTCTTGGAAGGATTTGAGACTCATGCCAGATGAATCAAGGGAAGGGATGGCACGGAATACCAGAATACCACTGGATGGTGGAACACCCAAAAACAGAAAGAAGATTGCCTAATCTTCTTAACCAGGAAAATAATTAAGGGGAGAAGCAACCTAGAACAAAGCAGCAATCTCCTGACAGTGTGAACAATTAACCAGTCGAACCCCAGAAGTTGTTGGTGCTAGGTCACCGTAGGCTTTTGAAAAGAAACTGGACAGCCCTTTGTCTGAAATGGTATAAGATGTTTGGCTTGAGCAGGGGGTTAGACTAGATGATCTCAAAGGTCCCTTCCAGCTCTGTTATTCTGTTATTCCAGGACGACCCTAATAAAGGAAGAATAAGGGAATTGGAACAGACCTTGGAGGTCTTATAGTCCAATCTCCCGATCAAGCAGGAAATTCTATACCGTTTCATATAAATGTTTGTCTTCCTTTAAAAAAAAAACAAAAACCTACAATGTTGGAGTTCTGGAGGCAGGTTGTTCCACTGATGACTTGTTCTCAATGTCAGGAAATCTCTTATTTCTAGGTTGGTTCTCTCCTGGATAAGTTTCCATCCATTGCTTCTTGCTCTCGTGGTCATTGCATGGATCAATCTCTTGAAATGGTCCATTTCCATTTTTAATTCATGCCTAATGAAAGAATGCTCGCCACTGTCCTTTCCTGTTTGCATCTATAATGACAAAAATTCAGTGGTGGATGATTCTGTTCCCGTGTTGCTGTAGTTCATTACTTTTTTTTTAATTTATTCAAATTAATCTACCCATTGTTGCCTTTTTTTTATTTTGTAATCTCCCAATTTTCATACTATTTTAAAAAATGAATGGGTATCAGATAATAAAAGTAACAACAACATGATGTCATTATCTAGCTTTGAGGCTGGAGGGCAGCTATTCTTACCAGAGCAAAGGGAATTACAAAGAGCTTTCAAAGCTAGAGAAAGATGCTTTTGACTGATCAATTTAAGACCAGTCTAGTTTTTCCAGTTAATATAATTATGTAGAATTATATAACAGTTCACAGTATCAAAGTAAATTGTTACTTTATCCCAACCAAAAAAAAATGCATTTTTTAAAAAACTTAAGCTGCTTTTCCATGGACTTAATGCAATAATGTCTTTATATTGAATTACATCTTTAAACTTTTGGGGCTTTATTTAGTCTGAACCTACATTCTGTATAAGTCCTATCATTTTCCCAAAGAAGATTTTTTTTAAAAAATAGCCAATTTATTTGAAAAGCAACTTCTGTCATTCTAGTTTCTGAATAAAAAATAATAATATGATGAATGTACAGGTAAATTTCAAGTTATAATCATTCATTTAATGACTGTTCAAAATTACAACAGCACTGAAAAAAAATGACTTTATGATTATTTTTCACACTTTGTAACCATTGCAGAAACTGCATGGTGACACAATCAAAATTGGAGATTGATTCAGTAAAGAAATAGATTAGTAAGCCTTATAATAAAAGTTAATAAATTGACATAGAATACAATATAAAATATATAACCATTGGATGAATGTCTAAGATTAAACCATAATGAAATTTAGAATATCTCATATAAAATGAGGAAAAAATAGTTTAGTCAAATGAATGTTTAATAATTGATATTACATAAGCACAAGCTAGATTGATAAGGTGAGAATTTATATAACTCGTGAGTAAGGAGGAAAAAAAAGGATAGCACAAAAGATGCAACCAACTGACACACTGTATGTATATAATTGAAAGAGGGTTTTATGTTTTGTTTGTATGTCGGCCTGCCGCCCTGTTTAGAGTGACCCGCTCTCTACTTGAACCGAGAGCGCGGGATGACCTCTTGCAGGGTAGGGCGGAGGAGTTTTCCCGATTTCTGCATGATAAAATCGCTCAGATTCGGGATGGGCTCGACTCCAATTGGATGGTCCTGGGGGAGGTGTCCGGGGCAGGTCTTGTGAATGTTATCTGGGGAGAGTTCGATCCTGTGACCGCTGAGGGTGTGGACAGGTTGCTGGGGGGTCTGAATGCCACCACCTGTTTATTGGACCCGTGTCCTTCCTGGTTGGTTTCCGCCGCCAGGGAGACGACACGAGGCTGGCTCCAGGGGATTATCAACGCTTCTTTGAGAGAGGGGGTGCTTCCTACCCCCTTGAAGATGGCGGTGGTGCGGCCCCTCCTCAAGAAGCCTTCCCTGGATCCAGCTATTTTAAACAACTATCGTCCAGTCTCCAACCTTCCCTTTGTGGCGAAGGTTGTTGAGAGTGTGGTGGCACGTCAGCTCCCCCGGTACCTGGAGGAAGCTACTTACCTCGATCCGTTCCAATCGGGCTTCAGGCCTGGACATAGCACTGAGACGGCATTGGTCGCGTTGGTTGATGATCTCTGGAGGGCTCGTGACAGAGGGTTCTCCTCTGTCCTGGTCCTATTAGACCTCTCGGCGGCTTTCGATACTATCGACCATAGTATCTTGTTGCGACGGTTGGAGGGGTTGGGGATTGGAGGAACCGTCCTCCGATGGTTCTCCTCCTTCCTCTCCGACCATTCGCAATTCGTGTTGGCGGGAGGGGAGAGGTCCACCTCTAGGCCCCTGGTTTGTGGGGTGCCTCAGGGGTCGGTCCTCTCTCCCCTCCTGTTCAACATCTATATGAAGCCGCTGGGTGAGATTATCCGTGGTCTCGGAGTGAGGTGTCATCTATATGCAGATGACACCCAGTTGTACATCTCCACTCCGGACCACCCCAACGATGCTGTGGGCGCTATGTCTAGGTGCCTGGAGGCCGTGTGGAATTGGATGGGCGGGAACAGGCTTCGGCTCAACCCATCCAAGACCGAGTGGCTGTGGTTCCCGGCGCCCCGATATAGCCAGCTGACACCTTCGCTGGCTATTGGGGGGGAAATTTTGCCCCCCACAGAGAGGGCCCGCAACCTGGGAGTCCTCCTGGGTGTACGGCTGTCGCTTGAACATCACGTTGCGGCCGTCTCCAGGGGGGCGTTTCATCAGATCCGTCGGATCTACCGGTTGCGGCCCTTTCTGGATCGGGACGCCTTGCGCACGGTCACTCAGGCCCTTGTCACCTCTCGCCTGGACTATTGTAATGCCCTCTACATGGGGCTCCCTGCGGGGAGCACCCGGAGACTCCAGCTGGTCCAAAATGCAGCCGCGCGGGTGATCATGGGGGCATCGCGTAGCGCCCATGTGATGCCTCTCCTGCGCGAGATGCACTGGTTGCCAGTGGCTTTCCGGGTTCGCTTTAAGGTTCTAGTTTTGACCTTTAGGGCGACCCATGGCATGGGACCAGGTTACCTGCAGGACCGCATTCTACCAGTGATCTCCAGCAGGCCGGTGCGTTCACATAGAGAGGGTCTGCTCCGGGTGCCGTCGACCGCTATGTGTTGTCTGGCGGCACCGAGGAGTAGGGCCTTCTCTGTGGGGGCCCCCGCCCTCTGGAATACTCTGCCACCGGAGCTTCGTACCGGCACAGACTTGGGGGCCTTCAGGCGCGCGTTGAAGACCTGGCTCTTTGAGCAGGCCGGCCTGGGCTGAAATGGTTTTAATTGGTCTCCATATTATTCATAATTTTAATTGGGGTTTTAAGGGCGGGGATGGGGTCTTTTTTACTTTTACCAACCAGCCAATATCAAATTTAATACTTTTTAACTTTTGTATTGTTTGTGGGGTTTTAGATGGGCTGTACACCGCCCTGAGTCCCTCGGGAGAAGGGCGGTATATAAATTGAAATAATAATAAATAATGTTTGTTGTAAAAAAAGAAAACACTTTGGGGAAAAAAAATTGGAGACTGATTCAAACATGGATAGAACAAATGGTCGGAGAATGTATTCCATTTAAACCGGAATTTTTTCTTCTTGGAATAATATCAAACAATTGTAAAAAAGAAATAATATATTTAATAGTACATGTATTGATGGCAGCTAGGATATTACACGCACAATATTGGAAAAATGAAAATATAGCTCCAGAAACAGAAATAATAAGAAAAATTATGGCATGTGCAGAATCTGATAGGTTAACTTTAGAAATAGAAGACAAAGGAGAGTCTAAATATTATAAAACATGGAATAAATTTTATAAATGGTTATATAATAGAAGACAAGGTCAAAATACTAATAGTTATGATTAGATTAGTTAGTAATTAATATTTTAATAAGGAGATTATAAATGATGAAGCAAAATGTATTGATGTATAACAAGGATAAGTTGGATGTATTGTGTTGTATTAGCATAATTAAAATTAAAAAAAATAAAAATTCAGACACTTGGCAACTGATGATGGTTATACTGTCTGGCATCGAGGTCACAAGGCAAGTTCACTTAACAATCATCTGAAGTGACTATAGCAAGAAAGATCATAAAATGGAACAAAATTCACTTAGCAACTGTCTGTTTTACCAATAGAATCTTTCTATTCAGGCACATCACATTCATAAGAAAAGTTCACATTGATAAGTTTTCTGCCAATCCTCAAGGATTAACAGATTTGGTGAAAAATGTTATATATATTAAGTTGTTCGTGGGTATTTATATGTATGGTATTCAGCTTTGTTTGGGTATTTTCCCACGTCTTTATAGTTGTGCTTTTAAAGTTGTAGCGACATTTTGGCAGAATCTCATCTGCCATCATCAGGCTGTGTATTGAGTTCGTTTTCGTTGTGTGTGTCAGGCTTTGGCAGCCGTTTCTGTTTTAAATTTGGTGCTAGCTTCGTGCTTTGTTAGAATGGTTTTTTCTTCATCCTGATTGGTTGGGAGTCTTGGTCTGTTTTTATTGGTCTTGGAGTTTGTTGTGTTCTGCTCGATTGGTGTTTCTAATATCTTCTGTCTGTTTTGTAGCATTTTTTTGTCTTGATTAGCTAGCAACATTGTGTTTTGTGTATTGGGGGCTTTCAGCGCGGCTTGGCTTCGAGTGAATGGTTGGCTATTGTTTATTAGGAAGCTAGGTTTCATCTGGGTAACTGGCTGGGGTGTGTTTGGGCTGGAGGTATCGGGGGAGGGGGTCTGTTTGTGCCCAGGTGTTTGCTAGGCTAGTGGTGTGGAGATTTTTTTGTTTGTGAGTGCAGGCTTCCAGATAATTGACTCTGTGTGTGTGTGTGTGTGTATGTGTGTGTGTGTAACATGATTTCCCTTTTTCACCTTAACCCCATTATAAGACTAACGGACTTCAGATGCAATTGCCTAGAATTGGATGTATCAGTTAATGTAGAATCATAAACCATTAGATTAGCATTAGAATGATACTGGCTGTGTCACAGGCATTTACAGCATATCAACTTTGTGGGGGAACTAGGAGCTGGACAAGTTATCTTCTGTATAGCATATCTTGTCGACTGCAATTAATGTTCATTTTTGAACATTTGGCACCACTCGATGGAACAGAATAAGGAAATCTCTCTTCTTCCTACCTGGAAGATCCATCAAAAGGAAAGCTGTCTCAAGATTCCCAAATCATGGGACATCATTTTTTTCTTTGTTGTGAGCTGCCCAGAGTCACTAAAAGTCACTTGTGATGTACAAGCTTAATCATAAATTATGGTTGGTCCATAGTTAGTCATATATTTAGGCTAGATTTAGTATTTTTAGCCACCTATTCAGTCCTTTCCAAGGACCTGGGAGGGTTATTTGATTGTGTTAATGGCATTGTCGTAGGATGTAAGCTTTTGGAATTGATTGATGGTGATTTTGTCAATGCCGCTGGTGTTCAAGTGGCACTCCAGATGTTTTGGGATTGCATTATTATTATTGAGAAATGTTAATGATCATATGTAATTAGAGAGACAGTTTGATGCAGTGCATCAGGCTAGAAATTGGGAGACCATTAGTTTGGGGTTGGCCTTAGGTGCAAAGCCAGCTGAGTAACCTTGGGCCAGTCAATTTCTCTCAGCCCTAGGAAGAAGGCAATGCCAAACCACTTCTGAAAATCCTGACTTATCCAGGCTGACAGACTCTGAGAATCAGACACAATTGAATGATTTTTTTTTTAAAAAATGTAATTATATTACTTCACAGGTAGACAAAAAAGTTTTTTAAAAAAACAAGCACACTTTAATCAAAATGTGAATACACACCTCCCTAACTGTTATTTAATGTGCAACCTATCACCCTGTCATTAGCATGGCTGTGTATTCTTTGTGCATATATACACAAAGAGATAAGATATTTAGTTATTGACTATTAAATGATCAAGAAAGAAGACATAAAACATTCGAATAACCCAACTAACTTACATAGAAACCAGTCCAAATTATAAAGTTTGAACCAATATCTTCTAGAGACAATTGCCATGTCAAGACTAACAACATATACTGAGTTTCACTGACATGTCAATGTAAAATGTGTCAGTGTAATTCATTGGAGAGCATACCCAGAAATTTGCAATAATGATTGCAAAAACAAAAATTGCCACCTTTCTAAAAATTTAAGGAATTGATCTTGCAATAGCTGTTCTACAATCACCAACTGTGGTTGGTCTGAGCATTCACTACCAAGAAATACAAAGAACCTGAGATACTAGGCATGATATAAAGGATGGTTTAATAGTACATGAGTCATAGATTCAAAGTTGCAGAAGCAGTATTGGTGAGGAATATTATAATATAATATCTCCTCTCTGTCATCATGGAGGGCAAGATAGTGATTTGTGCTGTAATATAACATCCTTCTGTAACAGAAATATTTAGGCCTGAAGAAGGGCACACTTGTAAGTATTCACAAGTGGACTGTGAGAACTTTGATTCTGATTCTTAAGAGCAACCAGAGCCCAAAGACAGAATAGAAAGCATGCCAGAAAATGACCTAGAAGAAAGAATACTTAATAGCAAGGCTTAGTAGAAAAGGAAGGTCAAATCTGGATGTATTTAACTGAGTTAATTACTGGGTATCTATCTGCATAGAAATCAAAATATCCCCTTGCTTTGGAATTCTAGACATCAAATGGAGAAGCTTGAGCAAAGCCCAAAAGATTACAGGTAAATACAGAGGAAGGCAACGGTTGTATGACAAGAGAAAGTTAACATCAAGTGGGTATTTTGTGCTATCTCTGTTTCCTCATCCATCCTAGACTGAGAACAGTTTAGCTGCATCAGTTATCTCACTAACATGGCAGTGAAGACTCTGAATTCTAGTGGAGGAGATTATCTATAGCTCAGGGTTAAACTGTGAAGTTCTTGGTGCTCTCTGTTAATTATATGCTTCCAGACATTTCATTACCCAACTAGGCAACATCATTAGTGCGCTACTTGGCTAATGAAATCTCTGCAAGCAAACCACGACTGCTCAAACAGCACCAAGAACCCCACCGTCTGAATTCTGCAAATAAAACCCTAAGATTGGTCATTTACTGACAGTGACTTTACGGTGCAGCTTCTTCATTACAGCTGTACCTTACAGGCTGATTTGGAGCCTAACTGTGACTGAGGTTCCCAATTGGCATATTAAGATGATAAACTACCCAAGGGGTATGAGAGTCTCCTAGGATTTGGGAGACAGATGGTCTGACTTTCTCTCTCTTTAGATCCCATCTCCCATCCTCAAGCACTCTTCCTAAAATATTTATTCTTCCTGGATCTGTTGAGAAAGGAGGAGAGGATGAAAGAGGGGAAAAATAAAGCACCATTTCTGTAGCATAGTAATTATGCCATGAAATCAAATATCGACATTTGTATTTTCTCTAAAATGAGCAACTGAGTTCATGTAAGGATTTTAGGGAGTAAGCAAGTAAATGGCTGGCCTGCAGAACTCTTCCTTACAAATCTAAGCAGCTGGGTGGATGTGTCTGATTCCTTCTTTTAGTCTGTTTTCCCCAGTGGATTGGCCTGGTAAAGATTAGCTGGCAATTGGCTAATCTTGTTCATGGTTGGGTGTTAAGGTCATAGAAAATCTGGCTGAATTCCATCAGAATGAAAGGGATAATGACTCAAAACAAGGCTTTTTTAAAGAGAAAAAAAATATATCTCGGAGCTGTGATTTGTTCAACTCTCTGCAGTCAACACATGTCCTACTTGCTCTAAAATTCAAGGAAGAGCCACTGAGAGTAAAAAAAAAAAAAGAATGCCGCATATACACAGTTGCTTTTATCATGCTTTTCGCACCCAAATAATGGTTATTTTAAAAATTAAAGCTATAAGACAAAAGGAAAAGGTTTGGCTTTAGGAAAACATATTACGCAAGATGCAACTCAACTTGAAAAATAATTCTGCCATTTTTCCTTTAAAAATAGTCACTCCTTATGGGACTGCAGTCATATAAATTACCTTGATACACACAAAAATGCAACGCAATTTAGTTTAATACATTGAACATCAACTAAAGTTTTTGATAACTATTAGTCATTATGGTTGTCATTGCCCACTGCATTGGAGAAAGGAGATAATAAGTACTACAAAATATAATGGGTACTGGTGTGTGTGTGTGAGAGAGAGAGAGAGTGAGAGAGAGAGAACTGTTTAAAAGATTTCCAGTCCATCAATGGTTGGTCATGTATAGATAGACTGATGGACTAAAGCAATGTTTTCTATCTCTGCAACTTTAAGAAGTGAAGAGTTCAACTCCCAGAATGCTGATTGGGGAATTCTAGGAGTTGAAGTCCTTATCTCTTAAAGTGTCAGGAGGTTAAGAAATCCTGGACTAAAGAAATATTAGTCTAATCCAGGGGTCTTCCAACTTGATAGCTTTAAGACTTGTGGACTTCAACTCCCAGAATTCCTCCTCCAGTCATGTTAGCTCAGGAATTCTGGGAGGTGAAGTCCACAAGTCTTACATTTGCCAAGTTTGAAGACCCTTGGTCTAGTCCATCCCAAGCTCCAAGTATAACAACCCTCAATTTTCTTGATGTTTTAATTCTGGGCATGATCTAACTAGTTTTGTTTATACTTAATGCAGTGGATAAGCAAAGGTTTGGTTTTTCCACTTAAATCCATTTAAAGCTCACTTTTTAGTAGCAGTATTAACAATAGCAGAGAGCATTCAAAACATTTAAACTTTTCCACTGAAATCCACCTTGAAGGTGTTTTCTGCACACTAAGATTGCTTTCTTCAACGTTTGTAACAGCAGCTTGCCTTTAGAAGTTGTGGGTGTTCCATCACTGGAGGTTTTTAAAAAGAAGTTGGATAGCCATTTGTCCAGAATCATGTAGGGTCTCTTACTTGAGCAGGAGGTTGGAGTAGAAGACCTCCAAGGTCCCTTCCAATTCTGTTATTCTGTTGTTCCCCTGCCACTTATCTAACTATTGTCTAACCCAGAGGTCTCCAAACTTGGCAACTTTAAGACGTGTGGACTTCAACTCCCAGAATTCTCCAGCTACCATAGCTAGCTGAGGAATTCTGGGAGTTGAAGTTCACACATCTTAAAGTTGCCAAGTTTGGGGACCCCTGGTTTGGGAATCTATGGTTCTCCCATATACTGTTAGTCCTGAACATACAACCACAAATGGGATCAGAATTAGAAGGTCTCTTCCAACTCTGATACTCTGTTATTCTTCTCTTTCTATTCCCATGGAGTTAAAGGCCAGAAGGAAGATTTTAAGTGCAGAATGCTATTATTTTTGTGCATCTATAAGCCAGTTCTCAAGAGACTTGAATAATAGTTCCCTAATTTAAAGACAAAGGATGCAGACTTGACAGAAGGTCTGTTAGCTATTATTTGAACTCTTACTTCACACTTCCAGGTGTAAGTCTAATACTTAAAACCATTTCTCATTTCGGTAGAAAAATAAGGTACTTAGTTAGCATCTCTGCTGGATGTTGTTATTTCATAATGAAAACACATCCAAAAAGAGACTTCTCAAAAGTGCTTTCATTTACTTTGAACAGTTATGTTATCTTTACAGACGAAGATTCCTATGACAAATTGGACTTCTGGTCCAATGTTCCTGAGGCTACCAAGCTGGGGAAGATGGGCCAGATTATATATTTTCCTTCTACAGAACGTTTTCTCAACCAAAAGAATATATTCAGATGCCAACTGGAATCATATAAATAGGGCAATATCGTGCTTAGAAAGCGAATACGGTGTCCTTTTTGAACTTGGCAACCCAGATTTATAAATAATTTTGACTTGACATCTGCAAGCTCCAGATTTTCCCAGGGATAATATAATATCTGTAGTTCATCCTTAAAAATAACTGAACACCCAACTAAGGAGTTTATGACTGATCAGCTAAAACTGAATCTCAACTTGGAATTTCTTTACTAGGTGACAGATGAAAAGGGTGAAAAAACTTGAGAGAACATTATAGAGCCTTTTCATCCACTACATCCTTCCTCAACCTCCAGTGTACGCAAGACCAAATTTATAGACAAAGCTACACATTAAGTGCACACTGAGGCATAAAGCCAATCAATGTAAATGACAGTTTTAAAAAGAATCATTATGAGAATGAAATTATAATACACTGAATATTATTGCCAGACCAAGGGGCACTTTTTCCCCAAGGAGGATTAACTATTTTTGGTTCTTAAGTGGATCAGATTTCATTAGGGCAGAGAGACCAGAAATGGTGGGATTTCAAGTGGGATGTGGGGGAAAAATGATTAAAATTCAGTGGTTGAGGATCTTCTCCAAGACTCAGAAAGTTTGCGAACTACAGCTAGAAATGGAAAATAAGTAAAAGGGGGAAAATGATACTCAAAGCTTGCTTTCAAATAGAGACACAAAGCCAACAGGTAAACTTTGTTGCCAGACAAGATTTGGAAATGGTAAAAATGATCTTCTCAGTGCAGCAGAAAAATACATTTGGCTAGTTCTTAGAATCTCCACATATTTCTGTAAAATAGGTTGTTGTTCTAGCACTAGGATGATTTTGGATGTAAATAACTTTTCTGTTTTCAAAATGATAAGAAACTTTTGCAGTATGGAAAACTGTCTTCTTTTACTGACTTAAAGTTGTTGGTTTGTGTTCTTTACTTTCATAATTTTATTTTAACACAACATTTTACTTCTTATGTCATGGCTCTGCAAAGATTATTATTTTAGGACACGCAGTTCCCTAAAAGTCCTGCTAAATAAACACCATTGAGATTCTGATTAGGTTGTGGATGGAGGAGAGGTAAATGGCAACCAAACAAGAGAATCCCATAGTTAAGCAAACACCAGCTAAAGCAGCATTTTTTTTCAATCTTGACCACTTTAAGATGGATTGACTTCAGTTCCCAGAATTCCCCAGCCAGTTTGGCAAATTAAGATCTGTGAATATGCCAGCTTGGGAATTCTGGGAATTAAAGTCTGCCCATCTTGAAATTCTTAAGACTGAGAAACACTGGACTCAAGGCAGAGGAGTCCACAGCCAGAGTTTCTCAAAGTTTATATATATTATTCACTCAACTCTTCTCTTAGACCCCCAAACATCTCTAAAGTATGTTTACAACCATATTAAAGGAAGTAACCTGAAGCACAGGGGGACTCAACAATGCTTCCCTTTGACCACTCCTCCCCATTGTTCTTGAATTCATTGCTGTGGATAAGTGTGGTCAGGAATTCTCTTCCCAGTACCTTATGTACCATATGTAACCCAATTTTAACTTGAATCATATATAGAGAAATTATTTTTATTGCTAGCATATTGGGCATAAATAAAAATGAAACAAGTGTTAATGCACCAATTAGTCTTTTCACTCTTTTAAATACACCATATGATACTCAGGCTCAATGTGAACTTTCAGTGTAAGAACGAAGTAGGCAAATGCTTGCAGTGATTACATTTTGTAAACACAGTATCACAAAAGATTTCTGATTAGGCAAGACACTCAGATTCTTTCTCTCTCTCTCCCCCTCCCTCCTTCCCTCCCTCTCCCTCTCCCTCTGCCTCTCTCCCCCTTCTCTCCCACTCCCTCCCTCTCTCTCTCCCTTTCCCTCTCTCTCTCTCTCTCTCTCCACGCATACACATCAGTGGTGGGATTCAAAATTTTTTACTACTGGTTCTGTGGGTGTGGCTTGGTGGGCGTGGCAGGGGAAGGATATTGCAAAATCCCATTCCCTCCCCACCCCACTAGCCTGCTTTCCAGCTCTATTCTCCTGTGCAGGGCAACCAAAGAAGACCCAGCCAATCGGCTGGGACTTGGGAGGTGGAGACTAGATAGGGGTGGGGCCAGTCAGAAGCGGTATTTGCCGGTTCTCTGAACTACTCAAAATGTCTGCTACCGGTTCTCCAGAACTGGTCAGAACCTGCTGAATACCACCTCTGATGTACACATGCTCTGTCTCACAAGAGAAAGAACATCAGTTCTGAGCTCTCTTACAAAAAGTCATATCACATTTCTTCTGGGATTGGCCAAAATTGCCCATCAAATATGTCAAATATCCAGTCAAAAGCTCTGGAGGGCATTGTAATAGTAAGGCTGACTTAGAAGCAATTGATCACTTTCCTCTTGGATTTGTTGGCAGTTCATACATCACAAATATTTCAAATAAATGGACACATTAGCCATGTCATGATCAATATAATTCTTCAATATTGCTGTGGTATATTGTTATTCTTCTCCAAAATTATGGTCCAGGACGGTGATATTAGAAAAGCTGCCTCATTTCTATCATTTAGATTACCATACTAAGTCATTTTTCTTTCCAGCTGTGCTCCTGCAAAGACCAACCTGATTTCAAAGCCCTATCTCATGTTGTATCTCTGGGTTGTTTTCTATTCTTGGATGTTCTCAGCTATATTCCTGGGGCTGTGAAAATATGGAAAATGTGGAAGATGACCCAGTGAAGCCTGATGGAGGCATCAAGCGCATCATCAGTCTCGAGTCCTTTATGTCCACAAGACATCTAATTACCAATAAAGGAAAATATTTGTAGCTCAAGTTTGAAATGAGGGATACTTGGTACGCTCTGAGCTTAGTTGTTTTCTTGTAGATGTTTCATTACCAAGTGCTAGTCCAGATGATGTTACCTAGTTTGGGTAATTAAATGTCTGCAAGGTGCAACCAAACTCAGAGTTATGTCCAGCCCACCTTGAATTCCATTGACTTTTATCTACCACCAATTTGCTTTGGCTATTAGTTCAGAATCTTGTAGAGAGGATAGCATACCATAAACCTACATTAGAGCACAGTGGCTCAAGTTGTTGGGATGCTGGGCAGGAGGTTAGTGAACCCTTGTTCAAGATCTGAGAGTTGCTGTGGGCAGGGTTGAGCTCTTGTCCTTCACTCCAGCTCCTGCCATGAAAGAAGCCCACAACTGGGCGTCCCCAGAACAATGGTGATGTCATGGATTAACCTTTTGAACCTGGAAGTGCCTCAGTGCTTTTCACAAGTGTGCAACCTGTATTTATTGTACAGCCTGGACTTCTGATTTTCTGTCCTTGATGGGAAAGCTGCAAATTTCTTCTTTTTCCCTCTATCCTCATTTAACTTCTCCATCTTATCCTGGTGCCTGCTCCAGCTCCCCTCCTTACTCCAGAACTTAATATTCCTCCTTGTGAGATTGCCTTAAAGCATCATTTGCTGACTCTTAAACACCTTCAGGTGAACTAGCCTTGGTGATGGCACACTGGTGTCCACTTCACTCCTTCTCATTTGTTTCCATATCTGATAAGCAGCACCAACCCATCAATCTTACTGTTTTCATTCATCCTCTTAGGAGGAACATATACCTGCATTGTTACTCTGAGGCTGATAGACTGAACGATTAGCATAAAAAGGGAAGCAAAAGATAAAAATGATGCAAAGAATCTCATAAAATAAGAAACAAAGCTCAAGGTTGACTACTAAACATTAGAACCAGAGATAAGTGTGTTATTAACCATTGATTATTCTACAGATAAATGAGATGGTGGAACCGCATATGTTTTTTAAAAGAATCTCTATTTGTGCTCTCTTTCCCTCCCTTGAAATAAAGAGTAAACTATTTGGAGCATCATTCCTAGTTTTCCTTTATTTTATACAGGTGGTTCTCAACTTACAACAGTTGGTTTAGTTATAACGGCACTGAAAAAAATGACTTATGACTGCTTTTCCCATGTACAATTGTTGCAGCATTCCCATGGTCACGTGATCAAAATTCAGATACTTGGAAACTGGCATGTATTTATGACAGTTGCAATGCTCTGGGTTTCCCTAAGCACCATTTGCGACCTGCTGACAAGCAAAGTCAGTGGGGAAGCCAGATTCTCTTAACAAACATATTACTAAGTGAACAACTACAGTGGTTCACTTAACAACTGTGGCAATAAAGGTCACAAAATGCGGCAAAGCTCAGTTAACAACTGTTTCCCTTAGCAACAGAAAGGTTGTGCTCAATTGTGGTCAGAAGTTGAAAATTATCTGCATTCTTCCATCTTCTCTGCTGCAACCATCATAAACACACGACAGTTGTCAAGCGCCTGAATTTTGATCACATGACCAAGGAGTTAGTGCAACAGTCAGAAGTGAAAAAGATCAGTCATAAGTCACTTTTTTCAGTGCTGTTGTAGCTTTGAACAGTCAAATGTTGATAAAACAAATGCTGATAAGTTGGCTTGTTGCTTACAAGATACTGGCTTCATAACTCCATGCTTTCAACCTAAAATAGATTGAAACCTCTAAAATAGATTTAAAACGATGCTCCAAATATCCCCTTTCAAATCCCAGGAAAATCCAAACAGCCCCTTTCGTCTTATTGTTCTCACTGCCTGATCTTGCCTTCCCCCAAACAATTGGACACACTTGCTCACAGAGAAACTGTGAAGCACAATGACATCGTCTCAAACAGCTGTGAGGAAGATAAACTCGCTGGAACATTATGGGTTGATTTACTGGTGCTTTGCAATAGATGCCTGAACGCAACCTGTGATGCTAAAACTGCTCGTGGAAGTCAGTGCACCAGCAAGTTTTGCCAGCCTTACAACTGCTCTTTTTATACATGGCACTAATTAAAATCCCCATCATTAAAGCTATTCTCCCAGCTGCTATGTTAACTGTAAATAGGCTGTGGGGGTACAGTATAACAACACATTTGCCAGCCAGCCTGCAGCTTGAAAATACTGTATATTTGGTTCACTTAAGATTGAGCCTGACAAGATTTTCTATTTTGTTTTTTTCCCAGAGAAAAGATGCTCTCCACGCCAAGTGCATTCAACTCCCCCAAAACTTAACCTCTTCCCTTTGGTCCAAAGATGAAAACCTGCTTGACTTTGAAACAAAACTTCCCTTTTTAAAAAATCTCAATCAAACAGAACCGGGATTGTTGCTACACACGTACCTTGGTGTCCCAAAACAACGCAGAGAACAATGTGTTGGCTTTCCCAAGCCATTCATTGCTTTGATGGATCTCTGAAAGTTTGTGTCTCCAAACTAGGAAGATCGTTTCCGAAATATTAAACTTCTTTCTTGCCACCAAGCACAACGCAATTAATTCCCCTCAATAACGACCGTTTTTTTGCAAAAGAGCAATAAGGTGTCTCTGCAGGGGGTGTCATTATCTTTAAATAATCACACCCCAGGAGATGAGGCAGGCACACTCCACTGAACTACGCCTGCATTTTAGGGCTCCAGAGTACAATTTGCTTCTGTTAACCACACCCTGACAGATATAATGACAAATACGGACAATGGAAAGCTGTCAAAAGCAGGGTGGGGGCCCGCGTCCCTCCCCCCACCTTGCAGGAGGAAGGCACTGTGTCTCAGCTCTCTCCTCTCCTTTCTTGCTAAGTTTGCCACCCCCTCCATTCAAACTGAGGAATCTTAAACTTGTGCTTTGGCCCTGGCAGCAGATTGAAGCAGTGGCACCAACTGCGATGGGTTCTGCATGCTAACATCCCCATTTCTAGGCAATAATACGAGCAACTCCCCATGCATAACAGAGAGTTATGACTTTGGAACGCCATTGCTTTTGACAAAAATCAAAACAGGCCCAGCTGTCTCTGACAGCCCAAGAAAGGCAAGCAGGAAGAGACATACAAGCAAAGCATTAAGACATGGATCATGAGGTTCCCCCTTTCAGAAGCTGTGCTTAAGCCTGGATTAGGCTTCTCTATCATTGCACTCCTATGCATCTGTTGTTCGGAAATGGGTTGCATAGGTGTTGCATTTATACATCTTGGCTGGCGAAGATTTCTCGAAAAATGATAATGGGAGATGAGATACATCTCTCAGGTGCTTTGCAACTTCACTTAAAAAGAAAAAAACCCTCCAAAATTAAAAGAAGAACGAAGGAATTTAAAATGGAAGAAAAAAAGGTAGGAAAGGCTATTAACCACAGTTTTATTTATCCATTTAGTTATCATTTGCCAAAATGGATAAGAACAAGCCCTATTGTGCCATTTTTGGGGCTTCCTAGACCTATCAAGGCAGGCCCTGTGGTCAACAGCATGTGAGATTAGCGGAAACTTCATTTAATTCTGCAAGATTCTTGAACTATATTGCTAATTTCATTTCTAAATGTTGGACTGGACAATGAGGGATGCCCATAACAGCCATTGTGACAAAATTATATTCTAATTAACATGAATTTTCAAGACAACCCACTCCCCAACCCTTAAATGGGGAAAAAATTAAGGCAATCACAGGATAGTCAAGACAATAGCTGGCAGAAGTTGACAATATAATTATTGACTACACAAACTGCTGCGAAATCAATATTTAAAGCAATTCGATCATTAAGTCTAGCAGGTATTTCCTGACTACAGTATGTGTCTAGGATTTAGGATAAGCCAGCTATAGATTTATGAATATGAGGACTATCACAGTTTCCGAGTGTTGAAGCACAGCCACTTCAAAATTGAAATTCGCTGATTTTTATCAGCTATTTCTTCTATGGAGTAATGTAACTTTACAATCATTTAGCTCACAAGCAACTAATTTCATTCAGCTTCTGAGAGAGATTTTTTTTTTTCATATTGGAGTATAGGATAGAATTTCTTGAGTGGCCAGACAAAGGGCAGTAATGGACACAAAGAGATTGAGCAAAAGGCCCAGTAATGAGATTAACAATTTATAAGAATATAAGAAAAGCTTTTCAACACAACCCAATTTATATTTACTCAGCAGTCAAATCTCTCTCTATTCAATTGCAGTTGCTTCCAGAAAAGTGTGTATGGGATTAAAATTAATAATATTAATACAATTATTAGTAACCATATGTTTATTATTCCAGAAAAGATAAGCACTTAATTTGGGTGGTAAACAACTTACTTTCACAACCTCAATTTCTGTATGTTATATTTGGTATATTACAAATTAGCTTAACTTTCGTAAATAATTTAAGTACGTTGGTATAGACTTGCTATTTTTAATGTATTGCAATCCACAAAGCAATGCATCTGTTAG
This sequence comes from Bungarus multicinctus, assembly GCA_023653725.1. Taxonomy (NCBI): domain Eukaryota; kingdom Metazoa; phylum Chordata; class Lepidosauria; order Squamata; family Elapidae; genus Bungarus; species Bungarus multicinctus. The sequence continues at coordinate 9,313,933 of CM042839.1, read as the reverse complement.
AATTATTCCTAAATACAGTATGTTTTAGTGTAAAAGAATCTTGTGCATGAGAGTTTCTGGGTGCTCTGTGAGCTTGTTTTTTTTCTCACAGATGTTTCATTACCCAAACTAGGTAATAGTAGACCTCTCAATATTTTTCTTATATTGGTATCCTATGCATACATCCTGTTTGTACCTAGTAAAATCAGAAGCATAGTTAAATACAATGGCTACCTATTCATGAACTTGCTGCCCATTAAATATAATGAATTCTGAGCCTACTTTTATGAGATAAAGAATAAAGAAATTATTATTAGATTTATTAGCTTGTCTTTTTTATGTGTGTCTGTCTCTGTATGTCTGAAACTTCAAGTAAGATTTCATAAACCAATAGCCCTTGTTTTCTTCCTTAGGCTGGGAGAGGAACTTACCCAAGATTACTCAGTTGGCTTTGAGCCTAAGGAGAGACTACAATTTCCGGTCTCCCAGTTTATAGCCTGATGCCTTAACCACTGCACCAAACTGGTTCTCTAACTTCCCTATATGGTTCAATTATTTCAATTTTCACAAATTGAATGAATTGAAATAACAATAGGTCACTATATATTCATCATGACCAGTAGTGGGATTCAATTTTTTTTTACTACCAGTTCTGTGGGCGTGGCAGGGAAAGGATACTGTAAAATCTCCAGTCAGAGGCGGTATTTGCCGGTTCTCCGAACTACTCAAAATTTCTGTTACTGGTTCTCCAGAACTGGTCAGAACCTACTGAATACCACCTCTGATCATGACCCAAACAGCTAAAACAACTTCATAGGTCTTTTAAAGGCACTTATTCTCACTGTAGGATCCAGAGTACTTCAAGATGAAGAATCTGAAGATGATTCAGTCCATCAATGAACCACTATTTCCAAGTCATCCGAATCATGTGCGTTATGAACTATAAACATGTTGCCAGAATATATCCCATGTGCTTAGCTTCTCTTTGCATTGAGCTGATTTAGGATGATGCTTAATGGATGGGAAGTGAGGTGCATGTGATCTTTAAGGAGCATTGCCTTTAATTCTAAAGGAAAAGCAAACTTTCAAGATAAGCATATACCACGGTTGTGTTTTTCCATTTGTCTAATCTATTGTTTAAAAGGTTGACCATCACCATTTGATAGCAGTGAATTCCATAGTTCAATCATTTATTGTGTCAAAAAGTAGTTCCACAATTTCCTTGCAATTACTTTCAGTGTAGGATTCCAGGTTCTGGTATTCGAAAAGAGAAAGCAAATTTTCTTAAAATTCTCCATCCCATGCCTGGTTCTATAGTCTTCCTCTCTATCTTGGTTTATTTACTATTTTTAAGGTAAAAACTCATCTCTTTTAAAGCTCTAGTCTTTCTTAGTAAGCATCAGCTTTACCTTTTTCATTCCTATAATATCCTTTTTGTAGTGTGGTGACCAGAACTGAAAACAGTATAACTAATAATAAGAATTTAAATCAATGTGAAGGAAAGAATCAATTGCATCTCTCATTTTTATCCTGATATAGGAAGTCACATTTCTCAGTTCTTTTGTTACTATGAATCAAAATAAAACATTCAGATGGGAAATGATATTATATTTTCTGTAAGAGTGCCTATATGTGTGTGTTTGTGTGGGTGTATATGTATATGTATGTATGTGTGTGTGTATCTATCTATCTATCTATCTATCTATCTATCTATCTATCTATCTATCTATCTATATATGTATGTGTGTGTGTATGTATAAATATATATATGCACATTTTAAGCATTTCAGTGAAAAGAGATCATTTTATTAAAAAACCATGAAAGCAAGTGCACTCATTCAACCTTAGAATTGTTTTCAGTACAGCAATATATTTAGATGAGAATATGTCATTAATATAAACAGCCGAATAGAAACTATTAAACTAACACATTTTAAAACTGAGCAAACCTGAGTATTTGATTAAAGTTTTGTACATTCTGTACACTTGAACAGGTAACAGAGAAGCATAATATTTTTGTTGATTTTTAATTTGTTAGAAATAGTGTCTCTGCAGTGCAAAATTTCCCATTAGTTTGTATTTTGAAATTACAAAGCTGGGGATGAAGAGGAAGCTGTCTTCTTTTTTTTAATTTTAAATGTCCAGGCCCATTTTTAGAGACATTCATAATAATAAATTGTAACTCTGTATCTAATTCTCATTTAGACTTTGAACAAACCATCATGATCTTTGCTCACAGAAGAAAACTAGGATTCCACAGAGAACAGCTAGTGAACATTCAGGTTCATTAAAGAAAAAAAATATATGATATGGGAATCGTTTTATCTATGGTTAGAGAAAAAATATGAAAGTTAGAGACTAGAAAATAGGAAATATGCTTATAGAAGTAAACAAGTTAAGGTGAGTATTGTTATAAAAATTAGATATATTATATATATCAGCAATAAGCTAAGAATAGAGAATTAATACCAATGTAATGATTATGGCTGGAAATTTTAATTGGAATAGAATAGAATAGAATAGAATAGAATAGAATTCTTTATTGGCCAAGTGTGATTGGACACACAAGGAATTTGTCTTGGTGGAGTCTGTAAATATTTTCACAACCCTCTTTTTGACTCGTGCAGTATACAGGTCCTCAATGGAAGGCAGGTTGGTAGTAATTGTTTTTTCTGCAGTCCTAATTACTCTCTGAAGTCTGTGTCTATCTTGTTGGGCTGCAGAACCGAACAAGACAGTTATAGAGGTGCAGATGACATTCAATCATTCCTATGTAGAACTGTTTCTGCAGCTTCTTGGGTAGTTTGAGCTTTCTGAGTTGGCGCAGAAAGAACATTCTTTGTTGTGCTTTTTTGATGACATTTTTGATGTTAGGTGTCCATTTTAGATCATGTGATATAGTAGAAACTAGAAATTTGAAGGTCTGTACTGTTGATACTGTGTTGTCAAGTATTGTAAGAGGGTATTGTTATTGCACAAAACATTTGTACCCAGATGACACACTGTTTAATGCATGATGGATTGTTTGTATTAAAAATAAAATTGAAAATTAAAAGAAAGAAAGAAAAAAGAAAAAATATGTTTTTGTTTACTATCTTGCGAAAAGGAAACCTCTTCATTACTTATTTTAATTTTAGTATGTTTATTAACTGCCCAAATCTATTCAATGCCACACAGATCAAATGTATAGGTAGTCCTCAACTTACAATGATTTGTTTAGTGACTATTTGAAGTTACAATGGCACTGAAAAAAGTGACTTATGGCCATTTTTCAATCATTGCAGCATTCCCATGGCCAAATGATCAAAATTAAGAAGTTTTGCAACTAACTTAACAACTTTAGTGATTCACTTAATAACTGTGACAAGAAAGGTAATAAAATGAGGCAAAACTCACTTAACAACTATCTCTAGCATGCTCTTCAATTCCATCCTTTTAATTTGTCTCTGATATTTACAGATCGTAGGAGCACCGGCTTATTCAATAAACAATGGTAAAATATACCATAGGATTCTCGAAAGCTGAAGAACAAGGGAAACATGTACAATTACCCTGTTTCGATGGCCAAATTAAAGAATTCCTTTCACATCTACTGGAGTTCTCATATAATGACACACAGAATTATGGCTTTGCTTTTACATAGCAAATCATTGAGAATGTTTTGATAATTTTCCTCTATAAAACATGAAATAGGCAATAGCCTTAAACAACAAGATATGACTTCTGATTTTTATTGAGAGGGGAGTTAATATTATCTGGGTTTTATATGATTAAAAAATGTTCAGTTCAATTTCTAGGCTGATTTGCCGTAAAGATGGTCTAATCCAAATGAATACCTTAAAGAGAAATCAGTTACTCTTCAACCATTCAAGATCTATCATTTCTGTGGTGAGAAAGTCTCGTTTTCATCTTAGAACAGATGGATAAAATTGTCATTAACACAAACTGACAACCCTAAAACTGAAATATAGATTCAGAGAAGGATCTAATGAATTAAATCAATATTATTGCAATGAAAGCCAAAGAAATTAAAAGTGATTTGTAAAGTTACTCTACATTTTAACCTCAATATATTTTAGTCTCTGGCCCTTTTCAATTTCGTTGTTAATCTCTAAATCTGTAATATATTTTTATTTTAACATATCAAGTATTCATGAGATGTCAAATGAATTCTGAACTGTTTTCAAATTCACAGAAAGACCAAAGATTTAGAAATTGAGTATGGAGAAAGCAGCAAGGAAAATCATTAGCAGTCACTCTGAAAGTCCAGTTGTCCACTATGATTTACACTAACACTATATCTCATCTACCTGAGTTATGTCTGAATTTGACAGTGTAACTGGACTTCCCTAGGATTAATACTTTAAAAGTCTCACAATGTATGGTGGATGCCTGATAGTATATACAAATATTAAAAAGGATGGCCAAATAAAATCCAACTTTTACTTCATCAATAACATCTAGCAAGTTCAAATGTAAATCATCATTTCTGAGACGACTGGGATTCTCAGCCATCCAGGTCATGGTTGTTCCAAAGATGCTTTTTCAAAAGGCAACTGGACTTTGTTTTTCCTTGAAGACATTTTGCTTCTCACCCAAGAAGCTTCTTCAGTTCTGACTTTGCTTCTTGGATGAGAAGCAAAATGTCTTCAAGGAAAAACAAAGTCCAGTTGCCTTTTGAAAAAGAATCTTTTCAACAATATTCAAGTCCATCCTCAGCCACAGAATCTTACTTTGTGACTTTATCCTACTTATTCTCTCCTCTAAACCTACTTTGGGCATGGACAAAGGAATACCATCCACACTGCTTTAAGAACCTGATGTAGAGGTGGGATATCAACCTATTATATTAAAGAATGCATACTGAATGCAACATCTAAATGGGTGCAAGGTGCAAAATGTATTATCTAAGCAACTTTTTTTCTACCCACAGATTTCCCTGGTGTTATTCTCTCTTGTCAATTTATTTAATGCAACTTTTAAATTATACATTTCCATAATGCAGCCATGTTTAATGGAACTCTTCTTTCTTATTCTGGTATTCACAACTTTTGGAAAAAAACCAAAAACTGCTTTAGATAAATCTTTCACTAATATTGTTTGGATTTTGACCACTTAATAGATACCTTTTACTGTTACTGTATATGTTATGTTTACTCAGTAGTAAGTCTTACTTCCCAGCAACCAGCAATAAAGACATGCGGCTTACGATTCAGCGACTGCTACAATAATTATAGATCCTCCATGAAGTTGCCTAAATCTCTTCCATATCTAAAATTGGCAGTCGTGAGGTTCAGTAGCTGTTCCCATGACTTCCATTTTTTCCCCCTTGCTCAGCTGGGCCCTTTAGTTCTCAGTATTCAGTTAAATTTTTTCCTTAGAGGTGGTAAATGCTGTCACCGCTTCCTCTCATCCTAGAAAAACAGTTTGCCCCTTAAAAAGAAACATTATATGCCCAGACTCTTGCTGGGTAGCTGAATGGTCTTTCCATTCCCATTTCTATCGATTTCAGCCCCTGCTACAATCTGGTTTCATAGGTAACCTGGTTTTTGGCAGGACATCATGCCTGCATTCCACCCCCCTCTCGCCCAAGTAAAACAACACACACATGTTTTATGTCCCTTGTCTTTCTCATAATCCCTCAGATGAACTCAATAAACAATATTGAAGCTCAATTTCTTCAAGATGACACGTCATTATTACTGATTTCATGGGCTTGTTTATTCCTATGTTTAATTGGTTATGTTAATAACATTTTAATCCACATCTGGGTTGTAAGGGGGTGATAAAGAGACATTTTTTGTGTGTGGCTGCAGTGACATTTTTCAGGCATTATTAGTCATCATCAGCCAACCAAGTCACCCATTCATTCTTTTGAAATGTTCACTGCCCTCTCCCACAAGCGGGCAAACTGGTTTTTTTGTTTAAATGTGAAATAAATGAGACTCCTTAGTGTGAAAAAGAAACGTTAGTTTCAGAGTAACTATTTTTGCTGCTAATAGCACAGGGAGATCCATTGGTAGGCAAGGTTCAATAGTAGGAGATGCTGTTAGAGAAGAAATACAACAGTAACCTTCCTATCCAGTTACAATATCTGCATATTTTAATATGCAATATTAAATCAATATGATCAATGAAAAGCCATGGATAAGACATATGGTACCTATATATATATATATATTAAATTTTTGGCGCTTTCCCTTGTGGTTAACAGCGTGTGAGAAATTAAGATGGTATTTTTGGACCAAGTGATCAGGAGCTTATTGAAACACCTACATATTCCATAAATCACGAACCTTAAAACGCTGGCTCATTAATGTAAAACCACCACCACAAATCTTGCAAAACTGAAATTAGAACGAGCCCCTTAGCGTAAATCGTTTCAGTTGAGAGCTAGAAAAACGCCTTCCTCAAGCTCAACGTTATCAAGAAGGATTTTCTGTTCCCATTACACTCAGGGAAAGTCAAGATCAGCTCTCGTGGGGAAGGGTCCTGTCACTAGATTTACATAATTGCACTTCTCCACCCAGAGACCTGACTTAACGGACCAGGAACTAAGCTACAGGATCTCTCTAAAGTCAATACATCAACAAGAGATTCCACAAATCCCTGTTTGGTTCTGTTGTTTAACAAGACAGTGCCTAGCTTTACATACAATACTCAACTCCAACTTATTGCACAAAGGCTTAAGCTACAAGGAACTTAATTTAAACTCTACCAACACACACTTTCCCATATTGCTTCACTGAAAGTGTTCATGCTTGTTTAATAAGCTATGTGCAGTTAAATCATGTAATTTGATAAAGACCAATATTAGCATTTTGAAGGGGAAAGGGGATAATGCCCTTGCAAATACTGCTATCCAATGGCTATGCTGACTAGTCTATTGAAAGTTATAGAGTAACACCTAACATCCAAAAGATTATAATTTCCCCATTTATCTGCCTGAAAAACATTTGTCTGGATAAATATTAGAGAGAGGGAGGGAGGGAGGGAGGGAGGGAGGGAGGAAGGAAGGAAGGAAGGAAGGAAGGAAGGAAGGAAGGAAGGAAGGAAGGAAGGAAGGAAGGAAGGAAGGAAGGAAGGGCACTTGTACATATGTCATAAATATTTTTGAGGTTTTGAGGTATGGTGCTGTCATAACTGAAATTTTCTACTGGTAGGAACTTTAACAAGCTGTGAATTCATAAGAAACAGTCCTCAAATCTGTTTATGCTTGCTAAAAGTTTTATTCTGGAAACTTATAAAAAATTATTGTCTTTAAAGATTATTTTCCCTACCACACCAACTTTCCAGGAAGGAAACAAGGCACAAAATTGAGCTCTGGAAGGCTGCCCCACCTCTTATTATTGAAATTATGTTGGGAAGGCATAACTTTAGAATGTGTACTGTTGTAGGGAAGACAATTCTTCATAAACCCTTTTCAGGCCAAGTAATTTACTCCATCACAAAAGGGAAAAAATAAAGTTAATTTCAACATAACTGTGGCTGTTCCATAATTTAATAGAAGCATGCTGTAGCGCTGAAATCTCTGATTCCCCAAATGCCAACAACAGTTGCTTCTTAAAGTTTTATTTTATTTTCCAAATGCAAATTAAAAATATTATATGGTTTACTAGTTCCATGTTCTTGCCTTTAAAAATCAATTTTGAAAAAAATGACTATTCTCAATGGCATAATAAGGCTATTATGCAACTATCACTGTGTTGGGAAGGGGTGGTTTCAGGCACTCTGCTTCACCTCATCATTTCTTTTAGCTTAAATATTATGCCACATACTGATTAATACCAGACCAATAAAATCATCTTAGCAATCTGGTTAGAGTCTTTTGTCTACCCAGATGGCCTGCAACGTTAATGTGTGACAATTTCAACAATGAACTAGGACTGTTTTATGAAACCAACATTTGTTCCTCTTCTTTTGCATTTTAGGCTCCAAATTTTGACACAGATGGTATAAATTACTAAAAAAAAGTGTTCATTTAGAAAGCTTAAATATGCAGTTTTACTTCAACCACCAGAATCTTTTACGTTGGCAATTCAGTCGCTTCGCTAATAATTCCTAATAATTAGGGTCTGTAAAATATTTCCCCAATTTTAAAAATCCAGCAGTTCCCTAAGTTGATATATTAATAATTTAGAAAAAAAAATAGAAAATACTAAATAAAGAAACTAATTTAACATCTAAAACAATCCAACGCCCAATACTCCATGCCTTAAAAAAACATTGCAATGAAAAAGAAGCAAGAACAAGATGGTTTTCCTTTGGAAGGCAAAACAATATAACATAAAATAAATAATAAACCTGTAGGCACATATTTATTTGCAACCTATCTATTGCTCAATCTTTAGAAAAGATAATGAATATTGGAGCAGAAACAGATGTTGCATGCAAATACCCAGAAGAAAAAGGAAGCTATCAGCCGTATTTAAAAGAATGAGTTTTAAAATCCACAAATTCCTTCCAGAAGAGAATGTGTTATCTGCTTTTCAAAAATACTCCCTCCAGAACCAACTTTATTGGGAGGAAAGGAGGCAAAATGTTTTCATATGCATTTTCAAGTAATATTGGTTGACCACACCATGAGCCAAAGAGAAAGGAAAAATAAATGGGCAAAAAAAGCCAACACTTAGGGTTATTTTACAATAGATAGACTTGAATTCTTTATTGGCCAAGTGTGATTGGACACACAAGGAATTTGTCTTGGTACAAATGCTCTCAGTGTACATAAAAGAAAAGATACATTCATCAAGAATCAAGAATCATAAGGCACAACACTTAATGATAGTCATAGGGTAGAATAAGCCATCCAATCATACTAGGAAATGGTTGACATAAATCGTAAGGCTACAAGCGACAAAGTTACAGTTCTACAGTCACAAGTGGGAGGGGATGGGTGATAAGGAGTGATGAGAAGATTAACTGTAATAGTAATGCAGACTTTGTAAATATTTGGACCGTGTTGAGGGAATTATTTGTTTAGCAGAGTGATGGCATTCGGGGGAAAAACGGTCCTTGTGTCTAGTTGTTCTGGTGTGCAGTGCTCTATAGCATCGTTTTGAGGGTAGGAGTTGAAACAGTTTATGTCCGGGGTATGAGGGGGTCTGTAAATATATATATATATTTTACAATATATATATATATATGTGTGTGTGTGTGTATGTGTGTGTGTGCGTGTGTGGATCTTTGGTTCTTCGGGTTTTCTCCTGCGTAGAATTGGAAGTATCTAGGCGACGTTTCGATGAAGTCTCATTCATCATCTTCAGGCTTGCGTCTTCAAAGATCCACATACAAATACCTGTGGAAACCTCCCAAAACATATGTATGTGTGTGTGTGTGTGTGTGTGTGTGTGTGTAAGGTTTTTAAGCTGATAATTTTAAATAATAAATAAGGGAGACTAGTATAGATCTATTTCGAGCTAGTTAGCTCTCTTCAGCTAGCCATACCCTTACTGGGATTCGAACCAGGGAAGTATTACATGTGAGGCAGTTGTAATTGCCACTACACCACCTGGCTCTCTCCTTATCAGCAGAGGCAGGGGAATAAGTATATACTTTGTGTTACAACACCCTGTTAAGCCCCAATTAAGGGAGAAAGCATACTGCTTTCTTTTCTGTCTTTTGGCTCATCACCAGAGACCATACCAACAGAAAGCTATTTGTTTCAAATAGCTTTCAAATAGCTTTCTGTCGGTAAATGGCTTTCAAATAGCTTTCTGTTTACAGAAAGAGTAACAGTAACACAAAGTATATATATATATATATATATATATATATATATATATATATATATATATATATACTCACAATATATACTAAAATATTTTAGTATGCATATAGTGTAAGGATTCCTGCACACTAGTTTTATTAATGCTTTGTGTTTACACCAACATAGTCATAAGGAGAGTGAACATTCAACTCAATTTATATTTCATATTTGCATTATAAAACAACAGATGATTGAAGCTGTGTCAAATGACTTATGGGCAAGAGCACCTGACCATACATTGGGATGGGATGAAAGGGTTCAAATGCCCAATATAAATTAGCACGGTGTAAATACCGCCAATTGTATTTACAAGATCATCATTTTGGAGATTCTGGATGGTGATTTGTGTTGACTTCCTTTTTTCTGGTTGTCACCAAGTCAATGACAGAAGACTTTTGAGGAAGATGGTTTGATGTTACTGTACAAATCTGAATTACAAATATCTGTCACATTAGATTTTAAAGAAAAGAAAAGCAGCCAATTCTTGGTAAATCCTTCATCTCACCTAACAAGACATCAATAAAGACAAACATAAACACGAAGGTGGAGGGGAAAGAGTCAAAGAACAAACAGCTTCAGGTAAATCAGGAAGCTAACAGAGGTAAGCTTCTATTATTCCCATTTTCCAAATGAGAATCAAGTTGGAGAGTGAATATATTTGATTTGTGTCTTTAAGTCTACATCCCAATTTAAAAACCTTCACTCCCCCAGCCTCAAATTAACATGTAGCTAAACTTAGATGCTGAAATAATTTTGTATGAATTGAAACTTTCTGTCCTAAATAAATCCTTTCTAAAATACAATTTGTTTTGAATATGAGCTTTCAAAACACAACCTTGTTCTGCTAGATCTGCCAAAAGAGAAATGTATTTCAGACTTGCCTTCCACTAGAATCTATCACTCTTATAATTAAGTTGGGGGTTGCACCATTTTTGTTGGTAGGAGCTAAAATATATTGATATTTGTCTCTTATACAATGACACAAATTAAGTGGAGGGGCCATATGCCTAAATGTGGCCAATGGGAAAATATCAATTTTTTTTTTGAAAGCTACCTTGTATTCATACCACCTTGTATTCATACCTCATAAGGCACTGTTTCAAATGCATTGGGAGCATTTATTAATCAATGTTTTGCATGGTGCAATCAATAACACCCTTATGTTTAGGTTTTAGCTCTCTTTTACAATAAATATTGATATATTGCAAACTATGTAAAAATTTTCATTGGACTTTTGTTTGCAGTATGCACTGTATTCATTCGGCAAATAAGTGAACTAAATATTGTTTGTTGCAAAACAGATGTCAAATAAAATTATGCCATATGTGCTATTAAACACTTTCCTTACTTTTTTTTAACAGTGAAAAGCAAGATACAGTTTCAAAACTGAATGTATTTGGCTTTCCAAGGATTTGAAGCATGAAAGCAACATTTCTGAATATTTTTAAAACCTGCTGTGCATCATGTAATCCAGTTTTGCATGTTAAATCTGTTTTTAAGGTTATCTTCAAAGTACATTCAATGAAAAGTCCCAACAATCTCCATAAAAGAAACACAGCAATCATTTTTGAATGTAAGCTGCTTGGACTAGTATCTGGGAATGAGAAATGATGTACTTCTGTTTATTTGTGGTTACCAAATGATAGTCTGTAATACAAATTGTATACAATGGTGCAAACACAAAAGAATGCTTGATGTTCCTTTCTGTCCTCAAAGGATTCATATAAATGAAAATAACAGGGCCACGTTCTCTAATAGAATAGGCATTTCAGTTGTGTTTTTTGACCCACAGATATAGTTGCAGAGTGGCTAAAAGGATGGCAGCCGTGATAGGTGTTTTTTTTACATGGGTCATATGTGAAACACACATAAAATATAACCAGACTTTCCATTAAACCCATCACAGCTGACATCTTAAGTATTTTTATCAGTGTCTATGGACACCACAGCTTGCAAGCCCCCTGCAATGTTGTGGGGGTCCAACCTGAAAAACCCTACAAAAAACAAAATATTGCAAGGCACATCCAAAAGCTCTAAAACAGCAGAGTTCATTGTACAACAATAAGGTGCTAAAAGTTGTACAGTGGGAACCAAAAATACTGTGATGTTTTCCTTGTCATGTATGGTTCAATGGCCTAAACGTTGGTATCTGAATACAGATGTTTTTAACATTCATATGTTATTGTGGTTTTTTTTTAAATCTGGGGGAATGTTAATATATTCACCATATGCTAAATAAATAATAAATAAATATTATGGTAAATATTGTGACACAAAGGCATCAAAACAACAATAACCACCATAAAAAAAAGCATACCAGGGCCAGAGGAAAAAAAAAACAGAACAAATTGAAAGAAAGGATCCTGGGAAAGTCTACCATTTCAAATGTTGTTCCAGTGTTCTACATATTGATTTCATCCAAGATGCAAGTATGATTTTATATGCTAAGTATAGTATATAAAATCATATATTGCAATGTCCTACCTGTCAATGAATACTTCAGCAACAATAGATACAAACTCAAGGTTAATTGCACCAAACCTGATTGCAGGAAATACAACTTCAGCAACAGAGTGGTCAGTGTCTGGAATACTCTACCTGACTCTGAGGTTTCTTACCCAAACCCCAAAAACTTTAACCTTAGACTGTCTACTATTGACCTCACCCCTTTCCTAAGAGGCCTGTAGGGGGCGTGCATAAGCGCACCAACATGCCTACCAACCCTGTCCTATTGTTTCTTTTTTATTTTTCTTATATGTATCCATGTATCCATAACTATGTTTTTACTTATACCTATTATCTTGTAAGCAATTGACAAAAATACATAAATAAATAAAGATAGTAGCATACGTTCCATGATTCTCCTTGGATGACTATGATATTTCCAGAATCTTCTTCTCATTATGTTCCTTTAAGAAGAACCCATGCAGGTGACATTTATCAAACACTGTTCATGTTTTCCTTCTTTGTCGTACAGGAAAGATGATTTTTTTGTCAAAATCCAGAGCTCAGTGAGATATGGCTCCTGGTGGTACAGATGAGCTTCAATATCAAACTCCATGCTTTCATAGATTCATGAATGAAGGCTAATATACATGTCCCAGGATAATGTTGCAGGATCCAACCTGGATCTGTCACTGGGACCAGAGGTTTAGTCTCTTGAGCTTTCAGACTTGTGCTGGAGCCCATTCTCAGGGAACTTCTCTCTCAACAGAATGGATCATAGATTCACTCCACAGAATGCCAGTTTCCTATGCAGATTTCCTTGCTTCCTGGTTTTCTCTGACAAGCAGGAAGCATGACCTGTGTGACTGACCTATGCATCCCCACAAAGACAGATTCTCAAGTTTGAGTTTGATACCTGGAGAACTTCATAGAAACAATCTGTGTCATCTTCTGGGCAAGACAATGTGAATGGCTTGCAATTGCATTCTTTCAAAATGTCTAATTAGACTTGAATTCAATTCTAGTAATCTCTCAAAATCACAGTTCCAAAAAGACACCAGATTTGATCCAGTTTAGCTTCAGAAGCTACAAAAGTAGACAAATATCTTAATTTCCAACAAAATATCCCCTAAAAAAATATCTCTTAGTTTCCAATGCTATTGATGGGACTAAGATTTAAAACTGTAGACATCTCTGAAAATCTTTGTTTCCTCTTCTGTTTTTAATTATTTGCTAAAGAGGTAAAATGCTACCTATATTGTAAACATCTTTTAATATTATTTTTCCATTTTTAACGTACAGCAAGGTCAATAATTGTGTTTACAAAGATAGGCATTGGGAAAGGCTCTTGCAGAAGAGAACAAAGGAGATGATTACAAAAGTCAGACCTCAAAATGTTAATCAGATTCAAAAACATAAAACATGACAACTTAATGGTGTTTGATTAAAATGGGGAGGGGGGATAAAAAGTTCTAAGCATCTGACATTGAATCCTAATACTTTTTAATTATAAAATATAAAATGCTTGGAATTTTATCCAGAAAAAAAATTAGACTTGGTAATTTATTTTTCTTGTGTATACAGTACAATTTACTGATGAAAAAATGTGCTAAACTTATTGATTCATGACCATAATTGTTTAATTATTTATCATTGCAGAAATATATTAGCATTTATAATAATGCAGATGTGCACAAAGGCTAAAGAAGGCACATACAGCTTTTGTTTTCTGTTTGCTGTGCTGAAATTGGGTTGAGCTGGGTGGTGCACGCACATTGCCTTATTTTAAGTGTTGCAATTTTGCAGCTTTCTGCTTTATTGAACTTGAAGCAGATATGCCAATAAGCTGTCATCACAAAAATGCTCTCCTATCGAATTAAAAAAATGAAAATCTATAACCAAAGCCAGAACTATCTCCAAAGAAATCTTTCCTGCAATTGATTTCTTTGTTATGATGGGCATTAAATTATCCCTGCATCACATGGGCAGCTGTTGGCTTCCTCATGCCATCCAAAGCAAAGAAAGGGAGCTTATATGCATTGGATAATAATTACATCACCACAAATAATTACACTTAGTTGCAGAATATTTCAGCCTTGTGTTACTCGTAGTCATACGTGAAAACTTGAAAGGGGAAACAGAGGTTCATCGCAGTGTCAAATCTACTTTCAATAATTTGTGAACCTTTTCTGTGATCCATCATATCTACATGATTGGAGACTAAGAAATCTCCTTTTCTCCAACCCTGCTACAATAACTTTGCAACAGGCCTCAGAACACCTATTGCTTTCCAGCTTTCTCAACCAGATTTTGAGGTTTGGTCCTTCTCCTTTGCAAACATGTACACAACACTATCTACCCACAGCATCTTTTCATTATTAGAGTCTGTAGTAAAGAAGCTACATTGATCTTACATTAGCAGATGACAGCAGATTTGTAAAAAAAAGAAAAAGAAAGGAAGGAAGGAAGGAAGGAAGGAAGGAAGGAAGGAAGGAAGGAAGGAAGGAAGGAAGATAAAGCACCGGAAAAAAAATTTCTGTGCTTAATTGATTTATTCTGTATTTAATGCTTAAAGCATGACAGATTCCATTCCCCCCATCCCATGACTAAGAGATCTATTTCAGAGGCGGTATTCAACCAGTTCTAAAAGGTTCTGGAGAACCAGTAGCGGAAATTTTGAGTAGTTCAGAGAACCGGCAAACACCACCTCTGACTGGCCCCACCAACCCCATTTTTCTCTGCCTCCCGAGTCCCAGCTGATTGGCTGGGTCTTCTTTGGTTGCCCTGCACAGAAGAACAGAGCTGGAAAGCAGGTTAGTGGGATGGGGAGGGAATGGGGATTTTACAGTATCCTTCCCCTGCCACGCCCACCAAGTCATGCCACACCCACCAAGCCACACCACACCCACAGAACTGGTAGTAAAAAAAATTTGAATACCACCACTGATCTATTTGTTTCATATATATGAGCATAACAATGCATATTTCTTATAGCAATTATTTGTGCAGATTCTCTAAAACACAGAAGCAGGAAGGATAGTTTCCCATGAGTGGACTCTAAAGTTTAAGATGGCAAAAATGTTAAGACTAGTCACATGTATGTAATTTTCCAGAAACTTCTGATCAATGCCCATGGATTTCCAAAATGCTTGGCTATCCAGATAGCAATAGTAACTTACATGAACCAGGAATAAAAGTTCATGTCTGACATTTTCCAATAGGTTCAAAAATGATGGCATCAGATGCTCAGTGTTGATTATACAAGTTCCACTTTAGGAATTTATTTATTTATTTATTTAATTTATATACTGCCCCTTCTCCCAAATTGGGACTCGGGGCAGTGCACAGCCCAACTAAAAACAATGCAATGACAAATATAAAATTTAAAAATAGATTAAAAATGAATTAAATATGTGGCTGAGTTTAAAACTATCATCAATTACTAAAAGCAGGGTAAAAAATTACACAATTAAAACCTTCCAATAAAAACTAGGCCAGACCGGCTTGTTGGAAGAGATAGGTCTTCAATGCACGCCGGAAGATTTGCAGGTCAGGGATAGTCCGCATCTCCGGGGGTAACTCATTCCAAAGGGAGGATGCTCCCACAGAGAAGGCCCGCACCCTCGGGGTTGCCAGCCGGCATCATCCAGCTGGCGGCACCCCAAGGAGACCAACCCTGTGGCTGGCCGGTGGGAGGCCGATGGTGGCAGCAGGCGGTCCTGTAAGTACCCGGGTTCCAAGCCATGGAGTGCTTTAAAGATGACGACCAACACCTTGAATTCTGACTCTACTGCAATTATTAAACAGAGCACTATCCTAGTCCAATTTTTCCTAGTCTTTTTTAATTTCTAATTGCAAGTGTTAAGTTAACATATGTTCATTTATACTCCTTTCCCATATATAATTTTTCCCTGAATACACAAAAGTATATAGTCATAAAAACACTATCCTAGAACTCTTTTTCTTACTAATGATATTGTTGTATGTTTGAAGGAAGCATAGATAAGTTCCAAAATGGAATATGTTCTTTCTTCCTTCCTAAAATATTTACGGTGTGGGCTTTACATAGTGAATTCTATAATTTAAGTCTTGCAACATGTTACTCTTTGTAGCTAATATTCCTATTCTGAATCTACCTGATTTTTTTTTAGGAAGCAAAGCAGAATGGAAGACATCCACAAGTTGGGAAGCCAACCTTGGACACTGGCCATTTTCCGTGGACTTATCATCATTCTCAGAACTGACTAATATGAGTGTCACTGCACTTCATAATGGAGAATACAGGCGAGCCATCTGGATTGTTTTGCTAAATTATTCCCCAAATCAGGCAAAAAAGCATGAAAGCTTCACTTATTGATGGGATGCTATAATCAGAGAAGATCTGTTAAGAAGATGGTGTGCTGTATACAGATGAAGTACGGATTGGTAATGTTGTCTTACAGTTGCCGATGGAAAGAACTCTGTCATACAGTTTACATGATTACTGGTTTTTCTAGCATCCAACACTTGAGCCACAATTCTCCTGCATTATTTTTCAAGAATGCCCTTGAATGTACAGGTAGTCCTCAACTTATAGCAATTCATTTAGTGACCGTTAAAAGTTACAATGGCACTGAAAAAAAGTGACTTATGAGCAGTTTTCCACACTTAGAACCATGGTAGCTTCTCCATGGTCACATGATCAAAATTCAGAGGCTGAATGGCAACTGACTCATATTTATGACGGTTGCAGTGTCCCAGGGTCATGGGATCCCCTTTTGCAACCTTCTGACAAGCAAAATCAATGGGGGAAGCCAGATTCACTTAACAACCATATTACTAACTTAACAATTGCAGTGATTCGCTTATCAAAGGTCGTAAAAGAGGAACATTTACTTAATAACAGAAATTTTGGGCTCGATTGCAGTCATAAGTTGAGGACTACCTGTATTAAATTTACATCCTGCCTTTTCCTTAGAAGTCAGAAGAAAAGCACCTGATGATCTTTCCTCATTTTATGCCCGCAACTCTGTGAAATAGGTCCAGTTGACTGATAGCAATCAGATGGAAATTATCCAGTCAACTATCAAGCAGCACTCGAGTCTCCATCTTCCCAGAATATCATCAGGCTCCAGCTACAGCCCTGGATGACATCTTTGCATCTTGCTGTTTGAGGAAGTTGCACAACATACTCAAAGACTCTTCCCATCCTGCTTACAATCTTTGTGAATTTCGTTGTATGTATACTGTGTATATATGTGCAATGACAATAAAGAATTCAATTCAATTCCCAACATTAATCCTAATCCAACATTTTAACTCTTGGCTCTAATTTTCTAAAATATTCACATTCTGTATAGATTACGCATCAGGTTTATAGATTCATGGAAGGATATGATGAAAAGCCGTGACAGTGAAGACCAAATTCCAGCAAACCTTTAAAACAACAGATCACCAAGAAAAGAAATTCAGGACCAAGATGAATGACTCACAGCAGGGGAGAAATGTGGTAATCATAGTGCTCCAATTATTTCCTGAACTATTCACCAAAGCAGGTAGCTACTAAATCAATTTTAGACCAAATTAAATTCAAAAATAGAACTATACTGTGGGGTTGGATAATCTTGTCCTTTTATTAATTTATTATTCAGCTTTTGCTTCACGGTTTTGCTATTTGCTGTCCAGAATTTTTTATGTTTGGGAGTAACTTGCAAACACTGGTTGGTAAATAAATAAAATTTAAAAATATAATCACAACTTTTTTTCTAGTGAACATGCAACTTGTAGAGGAAAAAAAGTTAAGTAACAATACTATGAATACTATGCTAAAAGTTAGCTAGTGACTCTTAAGATTAAGGAGTTACTTTAGAATTGTTTGTTGAACTGGATTAATAGGAAAGTTTTTAGAGAATCCATTCAATGCACACAGACATATGATACAAGATGATTAGGAAATATGTGGAATTGCTTTGGGATTTTATAATATAAAAATGAAAGCTAAATAAGGCATTATGATTAAATTCATAATGTAATAAATAATGGAATAAAGTATAAACTTGTATCTTTGGCAATAAACTGAACCATCTCAAAATCCAGAATTTGGATTCTAATATCATAGACTCATTGCAATTATAGGATTTCTTATGAAGAGATCTGGAAAAAAAGACATTGGGATATACAAGAATGCTTAGTTACATTTAGATCTGTTTAATAAAATTCTGGTGAGAAAAAGAGGGTTTTGTAGAATATAGTGATGCTCATCAGATATTGTTCAGAAGTTTTTGCTTTTTTAGAACTGTGTTTCTCAATGTTGGCAACAATTCCTGCGAGTTGAAGTCCATGCATCTTAAAGCTGCCAAAGTTGAGAAACGTTGTGTTAGAAGATGGTAACATTTCAGAGATGAGTTTGTTTTCTTGCCATGACAATGGACCAGCCAGTTGCAAGTTTTCGCCAGCAGGATTGGTGGTATTAATCAGTGGTTCATTTCATTGAAAGATAACACTATTCTCTGGAATATTTCTTTCCTAGCAGCACATGATTCTCCTTAACTTATCCACTGAAGAACACATGCAGAATAATAACATTTGTACAGTTTGTGCATAGTCATCTGATGATCATTCCTATTCATTCCTAAGATACAGTATTTTTATTTTTACTTTATTTTGCTAGCTACCTACCAGAACAAAATGGAACCAAGACATCTGGGCAATATCCAAATAAAAGCACCAAGCACAGCAACACATAAATACAGCCAACACAGTAGACATCCTCAGGACAGTTGGCAACAAATATCTGAGGCTTCAATTAGGTAGATTTTCCAGCCCATCCAGAGATGTAATACAATGCAAAGGATGCTGTAAGGTTGGCTACCCTGAACAATTTGGCACCAAGTTCAGATCTGAGTTTCTACTCTCTACTGACTGCATATCATTGATGAATGTCTTAAGATCCTAAGAGAAATCCTTATGGAACTCCACCACTTGCTTCTAAACTAATTTTCCAAGGAACGGTAGTTGATAAAAGTGCAAAGTCTTTATGACATTCTGCTATGTTGCTCAAAACACACTTTCTTGTACTCAAACATAAGCAATTCATCAGTTTCTCCAGAATGTAGCATGAGTTACATTTAAAAAGCTAGGAAATTAGCTAATGTTTCAGCTTAAACCATTTTGAACGTAATTTGCATTCTCTTTTTTGCTCTTCGGTATCTATATATATATGAAGAGACAGAGAACAGTCTCTCTGAAAGACATAGTACAATGAGCATATATTATAGGATGGTTTTGATTCTGAACTTTTTCATCCTGAATTCTGAACAATGGATACTTATGAATCATTTGTGCCATAGAGTGCAGCCTTTTGAACGAGTAACAAGAGAAATCAGTTTTGCTAATATATTTCTCATCCTGGTGCTCAGAGTCATGCTGAGTTAAAAATACATACACAGAACTTGAAAGTTACAAGATCAAGTCAAAATCTTAAGGCACAGCGAAAGGATTGGAGAAACAATAAGTTGGGAAATTATTGTAAAGATGATAGACTAGTATAGGCTTCTGTAAACTACTTTTCAGTGATGGAGAAGTGGAAGATATTGATAGTTACTTGGGAATTCTATCTATCTATCTATCTATCTATCTATCTATCTATCTATCTATCTATCTATCTATCTATCTATAATTTATTCATTCAATAGAGTGGGGTCTCCAGACTTGGCAACTTTAAGACTTGCGGAGTCTGCCAGCTGAAGTCCACAAATTTTAAACTTGCCAGATTTGGAGGTCCTGCAACAGACAATGGAAGGTTGGTTCATCTCCATAATGGCTCTTTATTTAGCTTCCCCCTCTTACTTTTCAGAAGATTGTGACATTTTTCTTTTAAGAACATTTGTAGGGTTTTCCAATTCTCTGTTACAATCTCTGGCTATTTTATTATATTTTAAACACTATCTTTTTATTAACCAGCCTGCTAATTCCCTGTGCATTAAAATGACACCAATTTGAGGGCAATGTCGTTGTTGTTGTTTAAAAAAAATACCACTCAATATTTTATATAATTATACTGATTACTAGTTGGGGGACTAAGTAGCATAATGAATGTCCTAGGAATGAAAAAAAATATGAGTTCTAATGTTCCTTTGGGTAGGAAGCCAGGACCAAATAGTTGGAGAAATCTGAGTTCATTCCCCTTTCTGAACCGTCAGTAAACCATTTCTGAAAAATATCATAAAAAAACCTATCTAACCATGTAATCACCAGGATTGATTGACTTCAAGGACCATAACCCAGAGAAGGTGGGGGCTTTTTTAAAGAAAGGAAGAAAAACTGCAAAGAAAGGAAAAATAGAAAAAGGAGATCGGTGGTCCTATATCGTGCTCTGGAAAGAATTGCATTTTCATTAGAAGTATCTTGAAAGGACAGGAACAGTAGTCACCAACAGCTTGTTGAGAACAGAAAGAAGAAGAAAAGTGATACAAGCCACACCATTTTTTGTAAGACATCAAATTACCTCCCATTGCCGGAGTGTTTTGTAAATTGCCCTACTACGTTATTATTCACGCATGTAAATATTAACCAAGTCTCTACATCTTGCATTTCGCACATATGCGTTTCCTTCCGTTTTATTTCTGTGGTGTCCTAACTGGAGAGCCTTAAATTAACTGCTGGCTCACTCGTGCCCAGGACTATGAAATTAGTCCTGAAATTAAATAGCTCAATAGCACTAAGACATTCCCAACTACTCCAGCAAGCAATCACTCACCTCTAAGGTTAACAGGATAAAGGGCTGGATAAAGAAACTACTCATTAGAGCCGCTTTACAAAGAAGCAATTATGCGACTTTATAAAGTGGTTTCAAATATATTTTGCAAACTATGACTCAAGACAAATATTAGAGGCAGCAAATTACAGTACTTAGAAGAATTATCACCAAAGTAAAGAGACTCTTAATCTATAAAAAATATCAACAAAAGATGTAAATATGGATTCCTCTATGGGTGGCATATCTCCAAGGAAATATACATCTAATCTCTCAGTGTGTTGCCTCCAAAACCTGGAGAGGAGGTTAACAATTCAGAGCTGTTTCCTACAGCTATAGAATACATTTTGATGTAGATTTGCAGATATCAGAGACTTAAAATCTATTATATAATCATAGGGCAAAGGCAAGAAACCTGCGGATGTACTTTTCTGGGAGAAAGAACCACAATGCTTTTTTCTTTTCATTTTAATCACTTTTGCACTGAGATTATGTTTTATTCTGGGCGTTTGGTCTGACAGTGTTTTCCCTGCTAAAGACAAAATTGTAGGTTGCATTGCATTAAACAGGGGATGGTATATTTTATTTGGAGCCCCCTGGAAAACAGACAAAGAGGAAACTAGATTCTATCTGCCCTTTTGGGTGTCTTATGAGAGATGGGAAACGTTTTGGTTTTAACAACTGAGTTTATAGTTCTAAAAACGGAGGCTCCCTTCTTATTTTCTTTTTCTTCCTTCTCATCAGAAACTTTGGGGGAAGACTTTAACTTCCTGCTATGTCTGCAATTTACTTATTTTTTATTTATTTTATTTGTCAATAGCTTACAAGATAATAAACATAAGTATAAATACAGGAAATGGGTATGAATAATTGAAGACAACAGGACAGGGACGGTAGGCATGATTATGCCTCTTATGCATGCACCTTTTTGACAAAATGCTTGGAATTTCTACAGGGAACAAAATTCCATGTCAGCAACCAACAGATATCAGTAGCAGGGCACCCTTCTAGGTTACAGGCACAATATTTTTCAAAATGTTAACTAGAAAAGTTCCAGTTTATTTTGGAATGGAATGTCTTGAGTCACTCACTAAAAGTAACCTGCAGGCTAAGAGAAAAGCTAAATGTTACTTAATGTCACTTACATTTGAAATTAATTAAAATTAAATGTGCTTGATAAGGTTGCTTTCTAATCATATATTTAATAATCTCACCCTTTGTCATATTAACATTTAAGGTTTAACATCATCTTTTAGAGGTCTCGGGCTGAGCATCTTTGGAGTAGCAGTAGAAGGACAGTGATACTCCAGAACTAGGCAGAAGATGGTAGTTAGTATTGTCTAGTCAGGAAATTCCTGATTTAGATGGGCTGTCAGCCTGTGGAACATTCGACCACATGATGAAGAGGAGGCGGAGGAGGAGGAGAAGCAGGGCAAGGAGGAAGACTTGGGGTGAAGGAAAAATCTAGATAGAACAAGACGATACAGGGAGTAAAAATATGGGGAGGAGGGAGAGGAGGGGGGAGAGGGGAGGGCTATGAGTATAATTTATTTATTTTAGTTAGCTCAACTTGTTCAACTGAAAGTCCCAGGTTTGGTTATAAAAAGGAGGATTTCTCCTATGCCAACCTTACAAAAAAAAAAACCCAACAGTTTTGATGTATAAATTATTTGAAGATTTTCAACACTGAGAATTCTTGTTCATTTTTTTAAAAAAATAACATTGAATTAATGCAAGGGGTTGAACAATCTTTTAAATCTGTACTGGGTGATGCATCAGACTATCAAATTCAATTTGATGTCAACAAAACTAAAATGTGGAAATATATCCAAATTTCCTAATCATGTTAGTGATGGAAAGAAAAGCAGGCAGGAAATTACCACATTATGTGGCATTTTCACTGGCCTCTGTACTGCGCTCAGTGAGAAGCACGTAATAAATAAAACTTATACCATTCTGCATCTAATCATGAGAATTTTCTCACAATGCTCCAGCCTTAAACAGCTACTTTAACAATGCATTAAATCAGTTGAGCTGGGCTGGCAGAGATCTCTTCCACAAATATCCTAATAGTCTTTGAATATGATATAGATAAGACATTCAAGAAACCTGAGAGGATCAATACTGTTTCCATCAAAAGGGGATTCCTATAGTTTGAAAATGTTATTTACTTTTCCTGGAAGACATATGCTGTGAACTTGCTCAAATGAAAAGTCTAGTGCTAGTCTAGTGAAGAGAAGGACCAGGGAGAGACATGATAACAGTCTTCTAATATTGGAGGGGCTGCCACAGAGAGAAGGGGTCAAGCTATTTTCTAAAGCACCCGAAGGCCAGATAAGGAATAATGGATGGAAACTGAACAAGAAGAGATTCAACTTGGAAATAAGGACAAATTTTCTGACAGTGAGAATAATCAATCAATGGAACAGAAGTTGCCTTTGGAAGTTGTGGGAGTGCCATCACTTGAGACTTTCAAGAAGAGATTGGACTGCCATTTGTCAGAAATGGTGTAGGGTCTCCCGCTTAGGTGGGGGATTGGACCAGATGATCTTCAAGGTCCCTTCCAACTCTGATTATCTGTTAAATCTGTTTAAAAGCAACCAGATACTGGTTGGTTAATTAAAAACTAGAGACAGTCAATTTACTCACTTTAAAAAATATATGTTTAAAGAAAGTTTTACATTCCACATATATTCTACAGCTTCTACATATATCCACAGTTGTAGGTCAGTAGATTGTTAATATTGCTAGATATTGCTATCAAATTTTCCATTTCTCTTGCATGGGTTATTTGGCTATTAGCCTAATCAGAAGTCAGAAGGTCTTTCCCCTATTTATGCATGCTTGGGGAAAAATGAAGGAGTTCTGTTAGAAACGGAGGTTTACACAGGTTTAGTAGATCCTATTCCCTACTTAAACAGGATTCTTCTTAGGATTCCTGCTGTCAGCGTTCCAACAAACAAACTCCAACCCAATAAATTCCAAGTACAAGCGTTGGCTTCCAAGGCACTTTTTAAAATCTTATTTATATCAGATAAAATATTTCCTTTTATCATTATACTTTAAATGTACAAATGCCCAAAGAAAAGCCTAATGGGATCCAACCTGGGTCGGTCTCCTGGACCAGAGGTTTTGTCTTTGTAGCTTTGGACCAGTGCTGGGATTCAAAATTTTTTTACTACCGGTTCTGTGGGCGTGGCTTGATAGGCATGGCAGGGGAAGGATACTGTAAAATCCCCATTCCCTCCCCACCAGGGGTGGGATCCGACAGGGTTAACTACCAGTTCGGTCATTTACGAGGTTAGGTGATTTACGATGTGCTTCCTTGCACGCTGCTCAGCGCGCATCTGTAAATCGTCATCAGCATGCTGCGTGCAGAGAAGCAGCCTTTCAAAAAGCCCTCTTTTCCTGCTTTTTAAACTGCGGCTGTGCCTCGTACAGCAGCTGAAGTTGAAAAAATCAGGAAATAAAGGTCAGGTAAGAGCCCGGGTGGGCATGTGAGCAAAAATATCAGCAGACATAGAACCGGTTCTATGTCTGCTGCTCTTCAGAGCTACTGCTTCTACAGAGGTGGACAGAACCGGGAGAAACCCAGCCCTGCTCCCCACCCTACTAACCTGCTTTCCAGCTCCATTCTCCTGTGTAGGGCAACAAAAGAAGAACCAGCCAATCAGCTGGGACTTGGGAGGCAGAGAATAGATGGGGGTGGGGCCAGTCAGAGGTGAGATTTACCGGTTCTCCAAACTACTCAAAATTTCCACTACTGGTTCTCCATAACTGGTCAGAATATTACCTCTGTTTTGGACTTGTGCTGGAGCCCATTCTCAGGGAATGTCTGTCTAGCAGGGTATATGCTTTGGGGTATATTCTGTGCGTGGTATTTATATGGTGCCTAGTTTGTGTGTGGCTTTATAGTTGTTAATTGGGTTAGATAGTTGATAATAGAGAGATATTCCCTGCTGGAGAGAATGATGATGGGTTCCAGCAGGAGTACGAACATTCAGAAGACTAAACCTCTGGTTCCAGTGACCAGCCCATATCCTGAAACATCACCCTGGGACACATATATTCATCTTTATTCGTAAAAGGCTTTAAACCTACCTTTTACAGCACATTACTGTTACTCCTCCTTCCTTACACAAGACATGGCACACCAGATGAAAGGTCAAATACACAAGATAGAATTCTAAGGCAACAAGATTTCACTCCCAAGTTAACGCTCCTCAGATCAAACCGGCAAAAGTACAAATAATAAATTTAGGGAAACAAGCAAAATGACCCTCCTGGTTGGTTGGTTTCCTAGATATCATCTACATATTTTAGAAACGTACAACCTTCTAATAGAAATGAATAAACTACTCAACCATAAAGTTGCTATAGAAGATATTCTTGTTCTGATTGGAAAGGGCATCTGCTATCTGCAATATTGATAATACTTTTCAAATTTCATCTGCTTTTGTTTGCCTTCTGTGTCGTCTGTTTAAACACACTGGGAATAATAATGAATCCCAGCATTATCTTCACTTTTTCAAGGCTGAACATATAACTTTATCACAAAAATAATTAAAATTCTTTGGCACTCTTGTATCTTTTCCATTAAACGTTATCAAGCAGTGACAATAAACTAACATCAGTCCAAGGCTGCCCAAATTCTGCTGTTTAAAAGAAGGCATTTGTCCCAGGATGAGATACATGAATTTTGTGTTTGCAGGGTCACAGAATCGCAAAGTGTTTTTCCCTTTTACTTTTCTATTTTAAATGAAGTAGAAACAATGAATCTGAAAATATGAACATGCCAACACACACCTATATATATTCCAAACATTAGATAAAGTTAAGTTGTCATTTAAAAAAAAAATTGGACTTTTTACGTTTATTAATAGAGAGATCTTAGCTATTTTGCATTCCAAATGCTACAGACTTGGCACAATAGTGGAGCAGAAGGATCCAAATTAGAATGCTTTCCATGATGTTTTTGAACTTCATACAAAGTTTTCATGAAGAGAGCCCGTTTGGTCTGGTGGTTAAGGCACCAGGCTAGAAATCAGGAGATCGTGAGTTCTAGTCCTGCTAAGGCAGGAAAACTGGCTGGGTGATTTTGAGCCAATCACCAGGGGATAGTTATTGTAGTCCTGCCTTAGGCATGAAACCTGTCTAGTTTACTTTGAGCCAATAATCAGGAGAGTGTGAGTTCTAGTCCAGCTTTGGACATGAATAAATCACTCTCTCTCAACCCAACCGACCTTACAGGATTGTTGTTGGGAGGAAGATAGGAGGAAGAAGGAATAATAGGCATGTTTGCTGCCTTGTTTTAACAATAACAATAGGGTACAAATTAAATAAATAAAGATTATGAAGCAATGAGCATTCCCCACTTCAGCCTCTGCAGAGTTTGTCTATCTAAATGCTGGTTTAGATTTGAGCCCATCATTTTCAATTTGTTGGACATGAGTGGGTTGGTAACTTATTAGGAAAGAGGCCCCCTTTTTATAGTTTATTTTTAAAGCGTTTTTGGGATAATTTTACACTTCTCAATTCTGCACAATGGATCACAAAACTGATCGGAAGGTGAAACTATGTTTGATGAACTGACAATCAACTTATTTCCAAGGAAATCTACTAGCAGATGGCTACAGAAGGCAGTTTTTAAAGAACTGTAAATCTATAAATACCCAACCTAACCACATTTAACCATATGTATATACACACAAACAGGATGGATGGATGAATAGATAAATAGATAGATGGATGGATGGATGGATGGATGGATGGATGGATGGATGGATGGATGGATGGATAGGCAGGCAGGCAGGCAGGCAGGCAGGCAGGCAGGCAGGCAGGCAGATAGATAGATAGTATAAACTCATATCCTCAATTTCTTTTCCACAATAAAGAAACAAACATATCCATTTACTTTTTCCTTGCAAATATAAGACAAATGTAAGGTATTATTACCAATCAGGGGAACATCGCTGGAGAGTGATAGTTAACCTCCTGTCTGTTTTTACAATCAAGAATACAGGTGTGTGTGCGCATATACCCAAGGCCATTTTTCTTTCTGTGTGGAAAAAATTTTTTAACCACAGGTGGGATAAAAATAGTTTGGATCACAACAGCCTTCTACCTCCCAATAGAATCACTTTGGAGTCTCACAGCGGCATTTCATTCCAAGAAAGGAAAGTTTCTCGATTCATCTAGTTTGATTGGGAAAAATGCATTGGCCCTCTTGAGAAACATTGTGCCCACATGATCTCAACATTTGGCTTATGACAATACCATTACCATAAAAATAATTACAAATGTGTAAAGCTGATTTTAAATTGCCATTCAACCTCCCCCCAACCACAGTACAATTAATAAAACATGCACTTAAAAAGGCATGCTTTTAAATTAAAAATATGCATACCTTTATTTAAAAGTATTTTTCACCCACAGCTACATTCGTTGGTAAAATGGTTTAATATTTTGTGTCAACTCAACTTTGGGGTTTAAGCCAATAATTCATAGTTTAGGATAAGGTGCATTATACAACATGTGCCTTATAGTAGTAATGCAAATGTAGCCTCCGTCTGTAGCTTTTCAGAACATTTTAATGTGATGTGTGCAAGGTTTCTGCTTATTAGACTGATCCATCAGTATTTTTGAAGATTTCATCTCAAAAAATAGAATAATCAGAAGCAAAATTCCTACTTCGGATGTGGAATGCTTAAGCAACAAATCCATAACTTTTAATATGATGAGATTTGTCCAGTTAAAGGGGATGCATTTTTTTCCAATATACTTACTAACAAATAGTGCAAGTATCCTGTATCAGCACATTTCTTCTTTCTAATCTTCAGGATTCATGCGCTTAATTTAACAGCCATGCATAATTCCATATTTAAAAAACAATAACAGTGCAAATAAGATAGGAACACATGATGGTCTCTTATACAGAAACAAAAGGTGAATTACAATTCTAGCCTATCAATCCAGCTATGTATTTAGTTTTGGTTTCTGATGAACCTGAACATAATTCCACTCTTAGCTTGCACAGCTGTGCAAACGAAGTTCCAGCACACTAAAATAACTTTGGACCAGGGGTGGGATTCTACCAGTTCACGCCTATTCGCTAGAACCGGTTGTTAACATCCTAAGCAGCCCAGAGAACCGGCTGTTAGAAGAAACTACTGGCCTAATCCTGTAAGGAAGGCAGAAAGGAAACATTCTGGTGTTGCTCACAGAAACTGCCTTTCCGTTAACCCTTATTACATTCTTGGCAGGACTAGACTTCCTGTCTCAGGAACTTCTCTGCTACCATGTCATCTCTAGTCCTCCTTTTCACTAAACTAGACATACCAGTTTCTGCAACCATTGTTTGTATGTTTTAGCCTCCAAATCCTACTCTTTTCTGCACTCTTTCCAGAGACTCAACACTTTTTTTATACTGTAGAGACCAAAACCAAAATGCAGTGATCTTACAAAGGCATTATAAAGCAGTACTAACACTTCAGTGATCTTGAGTCTACCCCTCTATTAATGCAGCCTAAGGGTGTGTTGGCTTTTTGGGTGGCTAAGTGTAGAATGTTTTAATAATGAGTGTTAAATGATATTCTCTATCACATGGCGACTCATGAAATTGTGTTCAAGAAGCATGTAAGAGCAGACAGGAATATAAGGATATTGAATTTTATAGACTTGCTTATTCTGAGAAGACTTTCTTTAGTCCACCATCCTGAGCTGACTTCCATACTCCACCAGCAATTTCAGTGTCTCAAGTAAATGCTAAATTTTAAAAAGGCATTACTTTTCATTAGCATTTTCACTTAATGCTAATGCAGTCACTTGTCAGTGGATGTAAACATAAGTGGAGACCAGAGTTTATTTTCACACCTCCAAGCCCAGCTACTGGTGACTTTTCTTAGATTATTCTGTCTGTGTTTCTTTTGCTTCCTGAGATGTTTTAGACCTGATTCCCCCTGATGCTGCCCTCTCCATCAAAATAATTTCAGACCTTTCTGACATTTTACTAGCACCTCAAAGACAGGAATGGCTTCTGACTTTAATGAGAAAGTTCAGTTTGAAAAAATAAAAATAAAAATCAAATAATGATAATATAATCGCCTCTTCAAGGTTGACTAAGGGTAATAATTTTTGGCCTTGTTCACACAGTTATTTTGTGCTCCTTTCTGATAAAAGAAAATGAGATGGGGGAGAGAAATATATATAGAGAGAGAGAGAGGCAGAGAGAGAGAGATAGAAAGAGAGACAGAGAGAGAGACAGAGAGAGAGACAGAGAGAGAGAGACTGAGAGAGAGAGATAGAAACAGAGACAGAGAGACAGAGACAGACGGAGAGAGAGACAGAGAGAGAGAGACAGAGAGAGAGACAGAGAGAGAGAGACAGAGAGAGAGAGATACACATAGACACAGAGAAAGAGACGGAGACACAGAGAGAGAGAGAGAGAGACAGAGAAAGAGAGACAGAGACAGAGAGAGACTGAGACAGAGACAGAGAGACACAGAGAGAGAAGAGAGAGACAGAGAGAGAGACACACACAGAGAGAGAGAGACAGAGACAGAGACACAGAGAGAGAGAGACAGCAAGAGAAGATTTGAATGCAGGTTTGATTCAAATCTTCCATGGGTTTTCCCACATCTGTGCCACTGTGTCACAAAATCAGTGCCTTCCTCAGGAATGCACAGATTAAACTTCCTTTCCCTTCTCATTCTTGAAGAAGACAGAAATTAAGAGAAACCAAAACTGGAAAAGTAACTATATCTATTCACAGCAGAAATCAAAACCAAATTCCTTCCCTTAAACACAACCTGTCACATCACAAGGCAGGCTGAGAATATGCCTTTGGAAGAAAAAAGAAAGAAACAGTTACAAAATAATTAAAATGATTCAAATAAAAACAAGCAGGATCATTATCCAATGTTTCAAACAAGGAGCCAAAAGAGAATAAAGGCTTACCCTAAAGTGTCACACATAGATTTAAGTCATAATAAAGTTTCCTTGCTTGTGGCTTGCTGTGGTGTGTAATCATAATCCATAAACTATAGTTTATTGCTCAGCGGGTTGTATAAACCCGACCAATTATGACTTATTCAATTGGTTAAAGAAGCCATGGCTTAGCTCAAGAAACATATCTAATTAGAGTTGGGTTGGATGCAATCTCCACCACCTTCTGTCCACAGGGTTTCTTTCTGAAAAGAAATCATGTGTCGTGAATCATTCTCTTTGATTAGTACAGGTCGTCCTAGGCTTACCGCCCACAATTGACCCCAAATTTTCTGTTGTTACGCGAAACAGTTGTTAAGTGAATTTTGCTGTATTTTATTACCTTTCTTGCCGCAATTGTTAAGTGAATTACTGCAGCTGTTAAATTAGTAACATAGTTGTTAAGTAGAGGTGATATTCAGCCGGTTCCGAACAGTTCTGGAGAACTGGTAATGGAAATTTTGAATAGTTCGGAGAACTGGCAAATCCCATCTCTGACTGGCCCTGCCAACCCCATCTATTCTCTGCCTCCCGAGTCCCAGCTGACTGGCTGGGTCTTCTTTGGTTGCCCTGCACAGGAGAACTGGAAATCAGGTTAGTGACTATGGGGATTTTGCAGTATCCTTCCACAGCCACGCCCACCAAGCCACGCCCACAGAACTGGTTGTAAAAAAATTGAATCTCACAATGGTTGTTAAGTAAATCTGGCTTCCCCAATGACTTTGCATGTCAGAAAGTTGGAAATGGTGATCACGGGACCTTGGGACACTGAAAATATGAGACAGTTGCCAAGCGTCTGAATTGTGACCACGTGACCACGGAGATGCTGCAATGGTTGTAAGTGTGAAAAATGGTCATAAGTCACTTTTTCCAGCCCTACAGTCACTAAATGGACTAATGTAAGTCAAGGATTACCTGTAATTTAACAAAAAGTCATCTGAAAGCTTACTATATTTACAGCAAGGGGTCTTGCTGCATTGAGGCATCTATTTTCTTCCCCTTGTAATGTTCATTTATTTAGTTAGATCTAAAGGTCACTTTAAAGTTTCAGACCTGAATACAACCTCAAGAGCCTATCCTTGCTTTGCAGATGCTATGGCCAGAGTACATGCATTTGCGATAATTGAAGCATACCACAGAGGCAGGTATCGTAGAGTGCCAGATTCTTGACTGCTTTATGGTACTCTTTTGTGACACTGGATTCATTGCCCCATTGAGCAACTTCTGAAGTTACCCCTGATTTATGCTGGCATAAATGTCATAATTTGGTTTACGAGTTGAGAGTTGTATATTTTTGAGAATCTAAACTGAAGTTTCCTTTCCAGGGCAATTTATTAGAGCTTGCTCATTTAGCAGGGGATGAGAGGTGGTCAGAATGGTCCCATGCCAAGAGGAAGCTGGCCCAGCTATGAAGCAAAACCTCAGAGGAACTGGCAAGGGAGTAAATATGCAAAAATTAATTTAAGATAATCATCAGAGCCCCTGTCTTCATGTACTAGATTGAATAGATGCATTGTGATCATCCAATCTTACTTGAACTGCATCCACCTTAGAGTAAAAATTAAAATAGAAAATCCCATCTTGAACAGAGATCCATATTATTAGGATTAACATGAAGTTGTCTTGTATTGATGGTTGTACTAGTTCAGCATTGTCTAAAACACAAAACAACAACAATTTGTCACTGGAGGGGTTTCCAATTCGAATCCTTGGTTCCTTTGAAAACAAAGTAGATGCCCACCCATTGAATTTAAAGAACCTAGGTAGGAATTCTTTGGTGTAGATCAGGGGGTCTCCAAATTTGACAACTTTAAGACTTGTGGACCACAACTCCCAGAATTCCTCAGTCAGCCATGGGATTCTGGGAGCTGAAGTCCACAAGCCTTAAACTTGCCAAATTTGGAGACTGCTGGTGTAGATCTTTGCAGACTTCATCCTAAGGGATAAAAAAATGTCCACTTATGTACAACAGGAATAAATCTCTTTCATGATACTGATGTGCTATAAACCTCAGAGATAACTGCAAACATTCCAAATCCTAGGTTGGAATGTCCTCTTCTAAGCCGTTTTCCAAAAATGGTCACTGTTCTTCTGCTTTGGAATAAGATCTGGGATTGATTGCCTGCAATTACTCAGCTCTGAATACTGGCTAAGATCCATCAATCACATGCTACAATTGAAGAGACATAAAACTGAGTTATTACCCTCCATTGTTATTTTTATAAATGTCGCAGCCCACTGTTTTCCTTTCCATTTCTCCTTCATTTGTTCCCTCTCAGCCTACTTTCAACGGATATACTCCTACAAGCTTTGAGTACAACAGACGTCTACAGCTAGCTTAAGCTGGAGTATCGCAAGAATTAGATTCTGATACCAACAATTTTTTATGAAAATAGTTTGGGGCGGGGACTGCAAGGAAAAGAATTTGCTTTTCATCTTTCCCTAAAGTTCAGCTTTAAATAAAGAGAACTCTTTACTGCCACCTCTGAATGGCAGAGATATATTTTCCAGATTACATGAACTCATAGCCTCTTTCAAAAAAATCAGCAAGACATTCATGTTTATTTGGGCAACCCAATTCTATAAATATTTACAGGCAGGTTGTGACTTATGGCCAATCTCTTAGCAAGCATTCAAACTTACAATGGACCTTCCCAGGGGTACTTACAACCCGGTTCTGAAGTTCTGACTGACACCCCCCTCTCTTCTCCCCTGTGATCACATGACTGCATTTTGAGTACTCGGCAACCAACCTGCATTCACAACCGTTTGCAGCATCCTGCTGTCATGTGACTGTTTTTTGTGACATTTTTGCAAAAAATAAAACAATATTTACTTCTGTCTGGCTTTCGGCAAAACCAGTCCATGTAAGCGGGGAGGGAGGGTGTAAAAAATTTGATGACCTGTTTTATAACTATCATGACTTACAACCGTAATAGGCAGGCTCTGTTACAGTCGTAAGTTGAGGGTTACATCTAACTTGGTGTTCTCCAGATATGTTGAACAGCAATTCCAAGACTTCAGAGTTACCCTTCTGGGGGTTGAAGCCATAAAGGTTCACAGTTAAAAATCTGGATGACATCATGTTGAGGAAAACTGGATTAGTTATAATAGACAATAACTACTACCAATAAAGGAGAATATATGGAGCTTAGGGTTGAAATGAGGGGTGCTTGGTGCTCTCTGAGCTTGGTTGTTGTCTTGCAAATTGTCATTTACCCAAACTAGGTAACATCGTCAGTGCTACTCCCTGATGAGGCTACCTAGTTTGGAGAACAGAACAGAACAAAACAGAACAGAACAGAATAGAATTCTTTATTGGCCAAGGGTGATTGAACAAGGAATTTGTTTTGGTGCAAATGCTCTCAGTGTACATAAAAGAAAAGATACATTCGTCAAGAGTCAAGAATCATAAGGTACAACACTTAATGATAGTCATAGGGTACAATAAGCAATCAAATCATATTAGGAAACAGTCAATAAAAATCATTAGGATACAAACAACAAAGTTACAGTCATACAAAACAAGTGGGAGGGAATGGGTGATAAGGAGTGATGAGAAGATTAACTAGTAATAGTGCAGACTTTGTAATAGTTGGACAGTGTTAAGGGAATTATTTGTTTAGCAGAGTGATGGCATTCAGGAAAAAAACTGTCCTTGTGTCTAGTTGTTCTGGTGTGCAGTGCTCTATAGCATCGTTTTGAGGGAAGGAGTTGAAACAGTTTATGTCCAGGATGTGAGGGGTCTGTAGATATTTTCACAGCCCTCTTTTTGACTCGTGCAGTATACAGGTCCTCGATGGAAGGGAGGTTGTTTTTTCTGCAGTCTGCAAGAAAACAATCAAGTTCAGAGAGCACCAAGGACTCCTCAGTAACTACTACAAATGTGAAATCAAATTTTGTTGTCTATTCCTACAGTAAAGTCAATTTAGATTGAATCCAAAAATGTTGTCATAGTTTGATTACTAAATGGTCTACTTAATGTTATACATAACTGTCTCAACCTTCCCCATCCCAGGATCTCCTGATGCATCTTGGATTACAAAAATGACCACTTCCCATGCAGTCTGGAGAAGATCGGAACTGCAGGATTTAGGATGACAAAATTACTTCCTTTCCACCACGACCCCAAGCAACAAACCTTAAGAGCTCTGCTGGATCGCACAACCATGGTGTTGTGTTTCCAGCAGAACCCACACAGATGATTCTAAAGCTCCCAGCAGGCCACCCAATCAATAGCCTTTCTCTGCTGTTCTTTCCACCCCCCAGCTATGGCCTGAATCTGGGGATTCCACTTAGTTATCATCACTAATAGCTGTTGACAGATCTATCTTCTTTCATTATTTTTTCTAATTTCTTTTTAAAGCAGCTATCTGAGCACTCAGCTACCAGTTGGAGGGCAACTTTTCCTAAGATGATAATTGTGGAGAGAAGGCTTAAATGCTTGCCTTTCTTCCACGCTGTAGTACCAACGACAATTGCCTCTCCTGCAGCACCTGGTATTTAATTATAATATTCATCTAATTAGCATAATGCAATATTCCGCAGTTGCCCTGGGAATCGTTTCATGAACTAGGGGTCACTGAAGACCACCGTCCTCCTCCGTAGCGTCCCCTACACTTTGGAGCCACCTGAATCTTCCCTGCTGATATTTCATAAGGCAGCAAAGGCCATATGATTTAATCAGGTGTTGTGATGGATGTGCTGTTCTCTTATTGTTCTTTATATTTATGGTTGAGTTTGGCTGGAAGGGATTCAGTTCTGTGTTTTTAATCTTGCCGTTGTAAACAGCCTGGAATTGTACAAAGCAGGTGGTCTATAAATATCATAAAATGAATAAATTCATAAAGAAAAGTTTTTTCCCCCTTGTAATGATCATCATGCTCTGTCCTGGCTCACCCTTCACATCCTTCTCTTTCATTGCAAAGAAGGTGGGCAGAGGGAGGAAGAGTGATAACCGATAGCTGAAATGCCCGTAGGCATCCACCAGGAAGGAAAGGACATCACGTGCAGCCCATCATGTGCATCATTGGTTGTAGTGCACATGATGTCCCTTCCTTCCTCTGTGGATGCCTATGGGCATTTATGTCATTTCTGCAACAAGGTCATAAGATAGGTGGCATCATCGCTTATAATGATCACTCTTACCCAGAGGTGGTATTCAGCAGGTTCTGTCCGGTTCTGGAGAACCGGTAGCAGAAATTTTGAGTAGTTTGGAGAACCGGCAAATATCACCTCTGACTGGCCCTGCCCCCATCTATATTCTCTGCCTCCCAAGTCCCAGCTGATCGGAGTCCCAGCTGATCAGCTGGGTCTTCTTTTGTTGCCCTGCACAGGAGAACAGAGCTGGAAAGCAGGTTATTGGGGTAGGGAGAGAAATGGGGATTTTACAGTATCCTTCCCCTGCCACACCCACCAGGCCATGCCATGCCACGCCCACCAAACCACGCCCATAGAACCGGGAGTAAAGATTTTTGAATCACACCACTGCCCATACTCCAGTGTTTCTCAACCATAACAAGTTTAAGAGGTGTGGACTTCAACTCCTAGAATTCCCCAGCGAGCTGACCAACCCAAAATCCTAATCTTTACAATAGAGGTCCTAACCTATACAAGTAGCTGAGAATTCATACTCTTATTCCTGTGAATTTTTGTTTTAAGTATCTGGCGGAGAAAAAATTAAGTGACATTGTATATCAATTGGCTTAATCATATTTATTATCTTACTTTGACTGCTTTTCCACCAATAGAGAGCCAGATTCATAAAGGTTCTGGGTTAAACCCAAGGGCTTCTCATGATTGATTATAATCCAATATATTATAGCAACCTTCAGTACAGCATCAGAATAGAAGAAAGTTGCTTTCCTCAGAATTCCCAAAGTCAGGAAAAACTGACCTGGTTCATACATAACACCAAGCCCTAATATACAGTATGTTGTGTTTGAGTAAATAAGCTCGTGGCACTTTTTTCAACAAATGATGGTTTAGTGCAGTTAATTGTGAAACTATCTCAGCTAGAAGGTGTTTCAATGAACTCTGAAAGAAAAGGCAGGTTAATGTATACGAAGAAGACATCTCTGATCCCCTCATCAAAGACAAGTCCTAAACAATACTATGCTTGAAACAATAGAGTCCAGTGATAGAGCATATAGAAAGTCCTTTGACAAATTCTGTTTTGCTTTGTTTTTTTGATTAAGGGTGGAAAAGATGCTTGTTTAAGAACTTACAGAATTCCTTCAAGATAGCGTAGAGCAATGATGAACTATTGAGATCAGTCGTTTATAAGATATTATTATTACAGTACATCCCTGCTCCACGTTTTCATGTTATGAACCTCAAATGCAATATTTTGATAGAATTTCTCCAAATAAGCAAATGTAACTCCTTGTGCTGAGCAATCATGAGGTTTAAATACATGGATGAACCAACCAGCCCATGATTTGGATGTCCTCAAAGACATACATTTTGGAAATGGAAGGTAATGGAAGACAAGTTTTTGAAGAGTTACTAGACATTGGGTTACTACTGCTACTTCTAGGATCAAAGCCAATACACCTTTGAATACCAGCTGCTGGGAAGCAATAGGAAGAGAATGCTAGCTTTGTTTATTGTTGTGGACATCTCAGAAGCTTCTATCAGAGCATGGTGGGAAATATAATCCCTGAATAGATGTTACAGCACAGCAGTCACCCCAATTTTTTTTAGACCTCTATAACCTTTTTTGAGTCCTTCAAAAGAGTGACAGCGGAAGATTTAAATAATCTCTGCCTGTCTTAAAGGGGGAAATATTTAACAAATTTGTCTCCCACCATTCTTTCATCCTCGTCTTCAGTTTACTTTCCTTCTTACTTATTCTAAGGTTCAAAGGCAATCAATAAATGGATAATTTCACATTTTTGAACCATTACATTATTTGTTGCTTTTTATCAACAGTAACTTTTCTAAAAAGGTAAAATCTCTTTGCATATTGACTGTCAACTCCGCACAGATGTAATGGCACCAGCCATTGCACCACAAGAAGATGAAATAAAAATTAAATTGTAGTTGGGGGCTTTTAAATCAACTCAATTAAAATAAAGAGATTCTTGGCTTGATATAGGAGAAATATTTGTATTTCCAATTCTATTTGTTAATACATTGACATATGTGCTATTTTTTAAATGTAGCACTAAGTGCACTTTCTGTCAATGCCATAGATTTTTTAATAGACTGAGAAAATGCATTTCATTTCTTCTTATTTTCCTTCAATACATCATTTGGTTCTGCTTTTTGCCTGCATGAAATTCATTTTCTAATGGAAATATTTGTTTTGTAAATCAAATATGTATTATGCACAAAATGCAAAGCACAAATTAAATTATGTTAATGAAATGAAAGAGATATGAAATGCATATTTCATGGACAAAACATAACCTCAGCAAACAACCATTTCTTGATAAAATCTTTAAACACAATCTCATTCTGTGACAGACATATTGTTAAAGTAGATAGCACCTCATTTAAATGGTTTCCTTTAATATTAGTGCTTAGTATATAATTGTAAATAACTTTTGGGATGAAAAACCAATAATGAAATACTGTCTTTAATAGTTTGCTATTGATGTCAGCATAAAATTTGTAGTAGTTGAATATTGGAAATTGGGAGTGTGAACACAATATAGTCAAAAGCTGTGAATGATTGCATATTTAAATAGAGCTGACTAAGGCAAAGATGTTATAGATATTAGTAATAGGCAGAAAATTATGCTGACCTAACATTATTTGACAAAACCCACTGTTTTAAATTATATATTGGTTATACTTAATGAATAATAGATTTTGTAGGTGTTGATTCTCTGATCATAATGCTGATGACACTATACACGCAGGATATTTTTCAGTCATCCATCTGACAATAAAATAGAGGGCCATCACAAAAGAAATCATAGAATAATGCACATTATGTA
Source organism: Bungarus multicinctus (assembly GCA_023653725.1). NCBI lineage: Eukaryota > Metazoa > Chordata > Lepidosauria > Squamata > Elapidae > Bungarus > Bungarus multicinctus. Next base: position 9,276,078 of record CM042839.1, on the reverse strand, counting down.
TGCCCCCCAAAAATCAAGGATGAAACCAAACCTTTAGGTGCCCTGTGGGACTCTAAATCACCATGTAGAAGAATGGCACAGTTCAACAACTCAGAAGAAAAATTGTAGGGCAAAAGAATGTGAATTAGCAATATATGGAAAGTATACATTGTTTAGTCATCAACTGACAAGAGATGGAAGGAAGCACAATCTTGAGCAGTTATGAAAAGGATTTGTAGTAATTTTGAAACTATGCAGACAAAGGAAATAGTCTCAACATCTAACTATGTTAGACTGTAACAGCAAAACCGAGGACTTTACAGTACCAGGTGCCTAGCACACCTTAGACCTACCACACCAGTAATGGACAATCTTGAATAGAATTTGCACATCACATGAAGACTTCTGGGAGTCACTGTATAAATGGGGAATAGTATCTCCCCTTCAATGTTACTAGGGGTTTCCACATCAAACTGTAGATCACATCATGACCGCCTATAAGGTAAAGGCATAAACCAATCCAGTATCTGTTATTTTTCAAATTAAACAATGCTGGGCTTCAATGGACAGATGGCCTATATATTGGTATCTGAATAGAGATCTTTTTAACCTTCATCTTTTATTGTTTTTTAAAATGTTAATATATATTGCAAGTCCATGATATACCATACGCTAATCTAAGAGATTTTGCAGTGGGAAAATCTCACAACAGAAAGTCTGTTTGAGGTGGTATTTAAGATATGAGATGTCACCTCTGTATGAGATGTCACCTCTGTACTGTCCTTTGTTTTTTAGTTTTGTATTTATTGTTGTTAATATTTGAATATCTTATTATTCTTTATTTTAACGGTAAGCTGTCCAGACTCTCTATGCAGAGTGAGATGAGTGGCATATAAATTTAATAGATTAAATAGATAACTATGAGAGAAGGAGCAGGGAACCTCAATTTCTACTCCGCTTTCAACCACTGAACTGTCTCGATGATGTTAAGATAATCATTTCTTTTTACCTTACAGGGTTCTTCAAAGATCCAAGACTTTATGATGGAGACCTTGATCATATAGCACATGAATAAACTGATGCTTTACTTAATGGTACTATGCAGGTAAGATACTTCAGATGCTCTCCTTATTTCTTTCATCTATTTTTCTTACCATAGGGGGTTAAAAAAACCTTGTTTCTTGTAGTTTGATAGCTCTTTGTGGGCAGATTCTGGCTGAAATGGAAATTGGAGAGTTATTGGGGTTGCCTGTAAAATTCACCTCAAGCACCCTGACAATTCCAGTCTGATTAAAGAAAATAAACAAGCAAGGACGATAACTACTGCAATTTCTGAAGTCAACATCTACAAGCTTGAGTGGATCAAATTAAGCCACAGTCCTGAAGTACCTTCTTGACCTTGCAGGCTGAATATTGCACATAGTCTTTTGTTCCCCTTCTAACATGTGAGAACAATGAGCACGCACACACACAAACACATACACACTCACACACATACACACACACACAAAAAAAACAAACCCTAGGCCTCTACTCCTCTCCAGCCAAACCAGATAACAGAAGGATGTCCTTAATGGCTTTTTACTCCTCTTTTACAAAGCAAAACAAGGCCAACAAAATACGCTAATTCAACATTTGAGTTGTATTTTCCTCCATGGGGAAGTCTGAGGCCTCGATCCAGTCGAAGCCAAAAGCCTAAACTAGAGGGGAAGAAGACCAACTGCGACTCATTGAATGACTTGAGCCTCTGTTTAAAACCCATATTTATGCATGATTTTTTTCCTTGGCAAGCTACTAAATGCCAAAAGGTAGGGCAAAGAACAAGGGGGAAACTCCAAGGGGGTACTAATCCCTCAGAGCTTGTGGAAGCCTCAGGAAATGTCTACTTGGCATCTTGTAATGAGAGTTCAAAATTCCTCTCATTAGCCAAAGTAGACCAGGTGGAGACTGGGGGGTGGATCCCAAGCCATCTGCTCACACAGTAAAAGACATTTACATTTGTTTACACCCCCTCCTCCCTGTAGTTATTAAAAGAAGAACTGCACTTCCTTTCATTGCATTAGCTAGACTAAGGATTTTTTTCCTCTCTCTGATCCATGTTCCTCTTTATCTCATGCGTATAAATGTCAGATCTGAATTTCTCTCTCACAACGCACACTGAAGCAGTTGGAATGAATAGCCAAGGGTTAAAATATTGGTGGTGAAATTCGGGCCATTTAAACAAAACTTCCAGCGTTTTTTTCCTTCTTCCAACTTTCATTCAGTTCGGTGAACCACAGGATCAGGGGTGGGATTTTACCAGTTCGCACCTATTCGCTAGAACCGGTTGCTAACATTCTAAGCAGTTCGGAGAACCGGTTGTTGGAAGAAATCACTGGCCTGATCCTGTAAGGAAGGCAGGAAGGAAACATTCTGGTGTTGCTTACAGAAACTGCCTCTCCGTTAACCCTTATTACAGTCTTGGCAGGACTAGACTTCCTGTCTCAGGAACTTCTCTGGAGATTTTTCCCCCTCTTTTGCTGGTATTTTGCTTGTGTGGAATGACCATTCAAAGTTACAATGGCACTGGAAAAAGTGACTTATGACCATTTTTCACACTTACAACTGTTGCAGCATCCCCGCAGTCATGAGAGGCCAGGCGAGGAGATGCGTGCCTCGATGTGAGTGATATTGAGTTGGCCATGCCCAGCCAATAACATGACCACCAAGCCATGTCCACCCAGTCACATGATCACCAAGCCACGCCCACCAACTAAGCCACGCCCACAGAACCGGTTGTTAAAAAAATTGAATCCCACCCCTGCTCAGGTGCCTAGGAAAGCTTCCGGGTCATGGGAAGAAACATGAGAAAGGGGGTTGTTTGTTTGCCTGTTCATTAAATGTATTGGCCGCTGAAGGTCACACAACATGGACTTCATAGTACCAGCAACTTGGACGTTGTAGTATTATTGTATGCCAACTAACAGTTATTTTGCATTTTAATTTGACCCAGTTTTCTATTTTAATTTGACCTGTTTTTCTCTCTTTTAAATGAAGTTAATGGTTTACCAAACCACTGCCCATCTTACCACACGGTAACTCTAGGTGGCTTGCAATATTAAAAAGATAAATCTGTACAAATAAAATACTACCAAAAATACGAAACACAACCTAGCTAAAAGTTGGAGAGGGAAGGAGTAGGATAAGTGTGTGGGAGGGGAGATGGATTTGTCTATCAGTGACACCCAATGTGAAGCCTGCCAGCCCCAAGCTAGCTGGCCGAGCCAGGTTTTAAAGTTCTTGTGAGGCAACCTCACTTTGGGAGAAAGATGTTCCAAAGGGCAGGAGGGATGGCAGGAAAAAGTCTTTTTCTCCTGGACCAAGCCAGCCGAAATACACTGGATGATGGACCCACAGCATCAGAGGTGGTATTCAACAGGTTCTGACCAGTTCTGGAGAACCAGTAGCTGAAATTTTGAGGAGTTGGGAGAACCGGCAAATCCCACCTCTGACTGGCTTTACCCCCATCTATTCTCTGCCTCCTGAGTCCCAGCTGATCGACTGGGTCTCCTTTGGTTGCCCTGCACAGGAGAACGGAGCTGGAAAGCAGGTTAGGGGGATGGGGAAGGAATGGGATTTTGCAGTATCCTTCCCATGGCTGCCATGCCCACCAAACCACGCTACCAAGCCACACCTCGCCCACCAAGCCATGCCCACCACACCATGCCCACAGAACTGGTAATAAACAAAATTGAATCCCACCACTGCACAGCATGCCTCCTCTCCTGGCACAGGGGGCTGGGCAAATTCCAGTGGGATGAGAAGATTCCTCAAGTAGCTGTGTCCCCTATTATCTGCAATCATAAAGTCAGCTTGAATATATCATCAAGAGAATTCAGAAAAATTCTCAAGCATGCCAGGAATAAAGAAAATATCCTCCATGGAAAGGAAGATTTAAAAAAAACTTTGCAAAATAGATTACAAGTTTGCAACAGCATTAGCAAACATAACTAACTTGAACTGAATTTGACGGAATCATAGCAGTGTACAGGTAGCCAATCTTTTCCTAGGTGGCTTGCTCATGTCTTCTGCTCATTGGAAAAACATTTGCTTAATGTTGTCTTCTGACAAACAAAGTCAATAGGGAAGCTGGTTTCCCTTAACCATCATGTTACTGACTTAACAACTGTGGCAAGAAAGCTCGTAAAATAGAGCAAAATTCTGTTAAAAATGTCTCACTTAGCAACAGAAAATTTGGACTTAATTGTAGTTGTAAGTTGATGACTACCTGTTTAGAGGGGGAAAATCACATATCACTCCACCTAATTCAGGGCTCTTGTGCTCCAAATATTGGATTATATATTTGAGAGTTCCCCATCACCTAGACTGAAAGTTCTGAATGTCATACTCAAATATAGTTGAGAAAATAGGATTAAGGTGTCGTAATTATTGTCCTAAAGGTTCAGATGCAGAGAACAGATAAATACTACCATGATTTTCATAATACATCTCTATTTTATTGGTACGAAAGTAAATATTTGATTGTAGCAGTTAGTCACAATTGTGGACTACATGAATTTGTCTTCCATAGTCTACTTTGATCCAAGCCTAACATTATTACAATATTGACTAAGATCAAAAGAATTTAAGAGTCGCAACTAACTGTCGAACATGTTAATTGAATTTCTTGTATCTTGATAAGGGAAAAGAAAAGCTAATAGTTGTAATAATGCTTCATTAAAACCTCCACTGTTTCCTCTGGTATTTAATAAAAGATGTAAATGCCCTGTGTAATGAATGAGATAAATTCAGTTTAAAATTATGTCTTTTTTTGCCAGCGTTCAAACATAAAAGAAAATTTAAACACTTTCATTTACATATCACCTGCTAGATTATGGACATCCTCCGAATCATAACAATGATCTTGTTTTTTGCATTATTTTTTTTTAAGCCACATAATATGTTTCTCCTCTTCCATGGCACAGCAGATAAAAATAGTATCAAGGAAAAGCGACAGATGTCCCTTTGGTGATTTTAATAAGCTTTTCATTGCCCTTAAAGTCAGAATTAATTCAAGAGTTTATTCCTTATTTTGTAAGAGGAGAAGAGAAGTGAACAGAGAAAGACAGATGAGGATCAATGATGGCTGCTTGATCACAGAAATTGATCACAATTGATTAGAAAAATCTATTCCAATAGGGGGAAAAAAAACCCTTCCTATTCCTACTCACCACTCCTTGATCAGATATTTCACTGACATGGTTTTTTTATCACAATATGTACAATAAGTCATAGTAGCCCATCATCCCAGTGGTGGGATTCAATTTTTTTTACTACTGGTTCTGTGGGCGTGACTGGGTGGGCATGGTGTGGCTTGATGGGCATGGCATGGTGGGCGTGGCTTGGTGGGCATGTAAAATCCCCATTCCCTCCCCACCCCACTAACCTGCTTTCCAGCTCCGTTCTCCTGTGCAGGGCAACCAAAGAAGACCCAGCCAATCAGCTGGGACTCAGCAGGCAGATAATAGATGAGGGCGGGGCCAGTCAGAAGCGGTATTTGCCGGTTCTCTGAACTACTCAAAATTTCTGCTACCGGTTCTCCAGAACCTGTCAGAACCTGCTGAATACCACCTCTGCATCACCCCATGCTGAAGTTGTCACTCCATTCAAAGTTACAACAGCACTGAAAAAGGTGATTTTTTTTATGACCATTGCAGCATCCGCATGGTCATATGATCAAAATTCAGATGCTTGGCAACTGGTTCACATTTATGACAGGAAGCCAGATTCACTTAACAACCATGTTGGTAACTTAACAACTGCTGTGATTCACTTAACAAATGTGGCAAAAAAGTTTGTAAAATGGGGCAAAACTCATTTAACAAATGTCTCATTTAGCAACAGAAATTTGGGGATCAATTAAGTCGAAGATTACTGTACCCTGAATAAAAGTCAACAATCCCCGTGTTACTATTCCAAGTGAAGACATTATTTTTGTCTCCTTTTTCCACAATAAATTTGACCCCTTCTTTCTTTGCTTCTAATAGTCTCCTTCTTCTTTCCACTCGACACCCAAGCCAACTTAGATCCCTCATATTTACTTCCCATGTTATTAATACAAGGTGTTGTAAAAAAGAGGATATTAGTTTCTCCCTTATAGCTGTCAGAATTAATAACTTCTCTATCACTGATAACTCCAGGTCAATATTAGATTTGTAGATATGGATGGATATAAAATGTATGGAAATGTAATCACTGATTTGTCAGTATCCCCAAAGTCTTTAGTTTATTGAATTTAGGGCTTTGACAATTGAAATGAAATTGAAGGATAGTAAGAAAAAAAAGAAGTCCTATTCACTGTTAACTCTGACAGGGAGATTCCTCTAAATACAATGATGCCTTTTGAGAATTGGAACCACACCCATCAGAATATGGAAGACATGTTAGTACACACACCAACTTTACCAGTAAACACTGAAAATGTCTGCTTAATTTCAACAAGATTTGTGATACAGTCCTAAAGCGGATATCAGTGAGTAGACAGTTTATTTATTTATTTTTTATTTATTTTTATTTGTCAATTGCTTATAAGATAATAGGTATAAGTAAAAACATAGTTATGGATATATGGATACATATAAGAAAAATAAAAGAAACAATAGGATAGGGACAATTGCTTATCAGCTCCTGGTTAGTGATTGGTTGTAACTAAAGGGCTCCTTTTATTTACTTTAAACTTTCTAAGATTTTTGAATTTTCAGAAGTAGAAGAAAAAGCCCCCAACCTGATTGGTTAAACAGGCTACCAACAATATATACAAAAGATGAAAGTTTTTCCCCAAATTACATCACAGCAATGACATTACAATTCTTTTCTCTCTAGTTGCATTAACTGTGTTTGCTTAGCGTGATAAATAGGATTGTTGTCCAAGGAAACAGACACTAACTATGTGGCTTCAAATCCTTTGTTCAATTTTGCTTATAGGAGATCATCCTGGCCATAAAAATACAGGCACATTTTTTAAAAAACTACATTTAAGGTGTGTTATTTGTGCTATAATTTTTAACCAAAGGAACCAAAGGCTACATTCACATATTCAAACTATGACTTCTGTAACCACAATTTGTTGAATAAACTGCCATTGTATTCTTGCATGTTCAAAACCAACAGTTCTTCAGACAGTGTGTTCCTAATACATTTAAAATCTACATGCAGACTGTTGTGGTTAGTCATAAATTACATGTATACTTAGATTTCGAGAAGTGGATTTGGTTATTCCAAAAATGCTCTATTGTAGAGCTTGTCAATAAATTATTGTTAGTTGTTGTTAAATTTATTTGCTGCCTATCTCACCATGAGGCTACTCTAGGTGGCCATAAAAGTAAAATAGAACAATAAATTAACCAAGAAAAAAACAAAACAAAGGAAAAAATAAACAAGATTCAGATAATCCTCAACTTATGACTATGGCTGAGCCCAAAATTTATGTTGCTAAGTGATATATTTGCTAAGTGAATTTAACTCCATTTTACGACCTTTCTTGCCACATTTGTTAAGTGAATCCTTGCAGAAGTTAAGTTAGTAACACGGTTGTTAAGTAAATGTGGCTTCCCCATTTCCTTTTTGTCAGAAGGTTGTAAAAGGGGACCCCATGACCTCAGGACACTGCGACCATCATAAATGTGAGTCAATTGCCAAGCATTTTGGATTTTGATCATGTGGCCATAGGGATGCTGCAATGGGCATAAGAGCGAAAAACTGTCATAAGTCAACTTTTTCAGTGCCGTTGTAACTTTAAACGAACTGTCAAGGACTATCTGTACATTAATATGATTAGTTAAAAAAAAAGAAATGGAGGAGTGGGGAGCAGTGGCGGGGAATGCTTTACTAGAAAAAAAATCTGTATAGAAAAAACAACCTGCCTTTCATTGAGGACCTGTATATTGCACGAGTCAAAAAGAGGGCTGTGAAAATATCTACAGACTCCTCACATCCTGAACATAAACTGTTTCAACTCCTACCCTCAAAACGAAGCTATGGAGCACTGCTCACCAGAACAACTAGACACAAGAACAGTTATTTCCCAAAAGCCATCACTCTGCTAAACAAATAATTCCCTCAACACTGTCCAACTACTTACAAAATCTGCACTACTATTACTATTAATCTTCTCATCACTTCTTATCACCCATCCCCTCCCACTTGTGACTGTAGGACTGTAACTCTGTCGCTTGTATCCTTATGATTTATATGAACTGTTTCCTAGTATGATTTGTCTGTTTATTGTACCCTATGACTATTATTAAGTGTTGTACCTTACGATTCTGGTGGATGCCTATGGGCATTTCAGCTATTGGTTATCACCCTTCCTCCCTTTGCCCACCTTTTTTTGCAATTAAATAATGTATCTTTTCTTTATGTACACTGAGAGCATTTGCACCAAGACAAATTCCTTGTGTGTCCAATCACACTTGGCCAATAAAGAATTTATTCTATTCTATTCTATTCTATTTTATTCTATTCCATTCCATTCCATTTCATTCTATTCTTCCCTCCCTCTCTTCCTTCCTCTCTCCTTCCTTTCTTCCTCCCTCCCTCCCTTCCTTATTGTACCGTATGACTATCATTAAGTGTCGTACCTTATGATTCTTGACTCTTGACGAATGTATCTTTTCTTTTATGTTTATTGAGAGCATTTGCACCAAGACAAATTCCTTGTGTGTCCAATCACACTTGGCCAATAAAGAATTCTACATATGAGGCAAGTATTCAAAATCTTTTAATAGAAGCCTTTTTTTGTGAGGTAATATTTTGCATACGGCCTACTTCTACCTTTGCTTTCTTAATTCAGTTTCCCCATTGGCAAGTTTTTGTCCAACTTGACCAGGTTTTTAGATTAAGCGCTCTTAATTGCTGGGTAGAAACTTTTGTGAGACAGGTGAAGGGAAGAGGAACCATCTCTTTTCTGGCCAACTCTACAAACTCTAGATGACCCAGAATAAAATCCCTTTTTAACAAGATTTTGTTCCTTAGTGAACCAGTGAAAACATTGTAAAAATAAACAAGGCCCGTTGTTTGCCCTCGTAAGGCTTGGGAATTCTTTTTCACGAAGCGCTTCATTTACCTGAGCTGAAAACCAGCAGACTAGAAAGGAAAAGAAAGGCTCTTTGAACGTCAGATAAGAAAGGGAGATCCACCCGGCTCGATGATATTCGCAAACTCAGCCTGGTCACAATTTCATTAAAACAAACAAACGAACGAAGAGAATCTGGCTAAAACCTGAAGAGAATTTGGAAAGATTTTTTAAAAAAATCTCAGGCTTGTAATCCTCTAAATTTAGGAATGCTAAACAGAATATTCAACTCTTCTTTAAAACTCAAAAAAATTAAAAAGCAGAATATTCAACTCTTCTTTAAAAAATAAAACAAAAGTAAATCCAGCCTGGTCTCGACTTCAAAAAAATAAAATAAAATAAAAATAAAAAATCTCTGGCTGACACTTGAAGACAATTTGGAAAGATTTATTTATCTGAAGGTTTATAATCTTCTACATGTAGCAAGGCTAAGCAGAATATTCAACTCTTCTTTTTTAAACAAAATCAAAAACAAAATAAAAGTAAACTCAGCCTGGTCACAACTTCATAAACAAACAAACAAGCTGGTTGAAACTTGAAGACAATTTGGAAAGACTTATTTCCCTCAGGCTTGTAATCCTCTACATTTAGAAAGGCTAAGCAGAACATTCAACTCTTCTTTTAAAAACAAACAAAATAAAAGCAACCAGAAAAGTAAATAATGTTGGTCTATGGTCCTATGAGAAAAAGATCACCTAATGGTGGACCAAAAGGCCAAGAGCAGCTCCACCAATAGAAGCCAACGATACTGTTGAGTCATGGAAGCTCAGCCAATGATATATCATGATCTTGTTGATTGAACACCTGTGCAAAACGAGCCCAGAATTTCTGAGAGAAGTCTTTCCATTCTGGTGCCATTCCATTCTTTTAGATTATACAGTAACTTCCCTTACCTCTAATATTGGCGGATAGGAAGTGTAGTCCAAAATACCTGGAGAAAACCATGGTGCAGAAGGCCATGCCGAAGAGTTATTGTAAACCTTAATTATTAGCAGTCCTAGAAACATGCAGTCCTAGAAGTGCATTCACTCATTAATACGAATTGGAGAGTGTTCAGGACCTTCAACAATTACCCTGCTTTTGTCTTCCCAGCAAACATGTGTGTGTGTGTTTGTGTGTTTCTGTGTGAGAGAGAGAGAAATAGAAGGAGGAAAGAGTACAGGTAGTTCTCAACTTACAACAGTTCACTTAGTTCAATGTTACGATGGCAGTGAAAAAAGTGATTTATGACCATTTTTCACACATATGACCGTCCCATGGACATGTGATCAAAATTTAGATGCTTGGCAACTGACTCATATTTATGACATTATCTCTGGGTCATGTGATCACTTTATGCGACGACAAAGCAAAGGCAATGGGGAAGCCAGATCCACATTCCAATCATGTTACTAATTTCATAACTGCAGGGTTTCACTTAACCACTGTCACCAGAAAGGCCATAAAATAGGGCAAAACTCAACAAATGTCTCAGTTAGCAACAGAAATCTTACACTCAGTAGTGGTCGTAAGTTGAGGATTACCTGTATTAGGTACGTTCGCTGCCTTGGGTTATTTGTAAAAATAATAAAGGCAAGACGCCTCACATCCTGGACATAAATTGTTTCAACTCCTACCCTCAAAACGACTCTATAGAGCACTGCACACCAGAACAACTAGACACAAGGACATTTTTTTCCCGAATGCCATCACTCTGCTAAACAACTAATTCCCTCAACCCTGTCCAACTATTTACTAAGTCTGCATTACTATTACTATTAATCTTCTCATCACTCCTTATCACCATCCCTTTTGTGACTGTATGACTGTAACTTTGTCGCTTGTATCCTTTACAATTTATATTTATATTCTGTTTCCTAGTATGATTTGATTGCTTATTGTACCCTATGACTGTCATTAAGTGTTATCCTGATGATTCTTGATGAATGTATCTTTTCTTTTATGTATACTGAGAGCATTTGCACCAAGACAAATTCCTTGTGTGTCCAATCATACTTGGCCAATAAAGAATTCTATTCTATTCTATTCTAAAGGTAAAATATAAATAAATAGCGAATAAAGAATACCTTGTATAACCACTTATCAATAGTAGCCATGAATTCACGTGACTAAATCAGCAACCAAGGACCAAAGCTTAAAATTTCTTGGCGTATCATGAAGATATTCATTTCTGCACACGCCCAACCACCCATGGTGAAGCCTAAAGTGGTCCCTTTGTCCTACTCCACAGCAAGCCAGAATGAAATACTACCAGAGATGCTGATCATTTCTCCGTCATTCTGATATGACACTGAAAAAAGTTCCTCCTTAATTGGTCTTAAGTCAGTTGCAATATTTTTAGGTTCTGGCTGGCTTGCTTTTGAAAAATGCGAGGTTGTCTGCCAGAGAAATATCTTCTCCTCATCTTGGATAATTTCAACATATGTATCTTGGACCATTACCATTTTGGAACATTCAAATGCGGCAAGTGTTAAACCCTCACTGTTCTGTTTGTTTGTGTTTTATTTTGCACATAAATATGTTTCACCATATTATAACTTGGCAAAACGATGCTTTTTTCTTTTTTTTGGTTTGAAGTCGAAAGACTGAAGATACGATACGTAGCTTTTTCGGGTGCCAGGCCAGGTTTGAAAAGCAAATCCTTGTCCGTTAACATCAAAGAGGTCATCCTTTGCAGAGGGGGAGGGGTTTAGTGCTACAGATCTTTTATTGAATGTCCTCGTTTGTTGTTTTTTTTCAAAGCATAATATAACGAGAAAGATAATCATGCTTCTTTACAGAGGAAAAAAAAGGGAAGTGACCTATCTATCGTGATTCAATCTCAAGTGATGTTTGTCATCTTCTAAGCGTTCCTTTCGTGAAAAAAAATCAGAGGGTATCGTTTTGAGATGCTCCCCGCTTTATTAAGCTATGCATCTCTCAGCAAAAGCAGGGGAGAGAAATCGGATTTGAATTGTTGGTGGTACCTGACTCTTAAATGGGAAACACAAAAGGATGTGGAATGATCCTTCTCCAGTTCAGGGTGACACCGCTCCTATATATTTCAAAAGATAGAGAAGGGAAGCTGAACCTGTACATTAGCTGCCTCTACGATATAATGAATTGCAATCAACTGGATGTCATCCGAAATAATATAATAATAAACATTCTTTCCACCCGCAACACATAAACAATCACACGTATCCTTCTTTGCATTGTGGCTTTTACCGAACACTTTTTCCCCATTGTTTAATCCAGTATCTCATACCATGGAAATACTAAACAAAGAGAAGAAGAGGATCTGGTTTAAAATATCACTCTGAAGCAAACAATTATTTGATGCTGATTTAATTTATTGCAAGAACGGTCACACATAATATTCGAAGAATGTGTGGATACTGTGTATGAACTCAGCCTGATAATCAAAAGATAAGGGTCTGATGTGGGGTGGGGTGGGGTAAAGAATGGAATTTGGAATTTCAGGATTTAAATCCTATTTTAATCTCAAACAACCGGAGAGAAAGAGAGAGATCCTTGAAAACTTCTAATTTTGAATAAATTCTTACTCTTGTTAGATACTTTCGATGGGCTTATCTGTGCCTGGAATTTGCACAATGCCCAATGTTTCACCATCACAGATATGATTCAACCAAAAAGCCATATCATAATAAGGTATGACACAGTGGTGGGATTCAATTTTTTTTACTACTGGTTCTGTGGACGTGGCTTGACGGGCGTGGCAGGAGAAGGATACTGTAAAACCTCCAGTCAGAGGTGGTATTTGCTGGTTTTCTGAACTACTCAAAATTTCCATTACCGGTTCTCCAGAACTAGTCAGAACCTGCTGAATACCACCTCTGGTATGACACCTTAACATCTCATGGGAATCTAGCCTTAGATCTCGCACTTTGGCTATTTTCCTATGGGATTTTGACATAGTGACTGGATTCACTCACCATGCTCAGCCGTGGCTTGCTTAATCATGATTTATGAACTCGTGGCCTGTGGGCAGGATGTGTCATGTGCTGGCCCTGCCCCCACCCAGTTTAGCAAAGTCATGTGACGCCACCTTGATGACACAAGTTTGACACCCCTGCATTAGTTGCTGCTTAACAAAATTTAGCAGGGAAATTCACACTACATTTTAAGCAAAACCAAGGAAACCAAACCATCCATTGAGAAGATGCATGAACCCAGATTAGGGTAACTATATCTGCCATGTAAAAGTCTGAAGCAGCAAATGTCAACAAAGATTTAGAGATTCTTGCCTTTCTTTGCTGTTATCTAAGAGTGTTGATTTCTGCAGAAATCTGACACTGAGTCCCATTGAGAAGTAGGTTTTTTTTTTCATTCTCTCTTTCTCCCAGAGAAATACATTTCTAATAGATTTTAGACAAAATGGAAATGACTGTATGTTATATTGTTTATTTTCTTCCATATACAGTGCATGCAAAGTTAAATAGGCAACCACTAGATGCTGTCCTTCGCTTGTTCTCTTAAAAGTGGAATTGGGAAAAGAAAGAGAGAAGAGAGAACAAATAAGAGAAACATAACAATGAAAGTTTCTTTTAAAAAAAACACCACTTATTTGGAAGCTGTTGGTAAGCCACATGTACAAGAGTTTAATTACATCTGTTGGTGGGTTGGAAGAAAAGATTCCAATAGATGTTGGAAAGCTCAGAAAGTATGTTCTATAATCTCTTTATGTAGGGCCTGTTTCAGCAACAGCCCTCTTGTGTTTCTGATTTTCATACCATCAATGAGGACTGGCTCTCATTAATGTCTTCTTTTCTCTACTAAATGCACTTCTGGCCAGATACCAAGCTGGCTTGTTCTCATTTTTTCCCAATAAAATTTCAGCATGATCTTTTCCTGTCGATGCTTTGCGGAAGGAAGGACAGGAGGGAAGGAGGGAAAAGGTAGAGAGATAGGAAAGAAGGAAGGAAGGAAGGAAGGAAGGAAGGAAGTGTTGGAAGTTAAAACCCACCCCTCTCCTAGGAAAATGAAATATTTTAAGATATACTAAAAAGACAGAATATTTCCCCTAAAAAGAGTAGAAACTCAGAAGCAGTAACTCACCTCAGAAACAGAAACTCTCTCACACACACCACCTTTGCTAACGAGGCCAGGCTATTTTACATAACAAAGATCTACTCCAGGTAAAGCTATAATAGGAATTGCCCAAAGCCCTTTCATTACATCATCATCCAGCAAGGCTCAACCAAGCCTGGGACTCAGGAAAGCCTACAGAGTTATCCCTGCATGGCCCCACGGGAGTCTGACAACCAGTCAGAATACAAGCTCAAATTCAAATCCCAACAGACGGCATAAAACAATTGCACTATCAGCATCTCTGCCCTTCTTTCTTCACCCAAGGCATGTGATTCTGTCCACCATTAAACCATCTTTCTAAGCAGTCACAATGATTCCAGTGTCTTCCTTCCCCTCTTGGAACTGAACCCAGAAGGATATTTCTTCCAACAGAAGGAAGGAAGGAAGGAAGGAAGGAAGGAAGGAAGGAAGGAAGGAAGGAAGGAAGGAAGGAAGGAAAAGGAGGGAGGGAGGGAGAACGGTGAAGGGGAGGAAGGAAGGAAGGAAGGAAGGAAGGAAGGAAGATACATTCCATATCCTCTAAAGCACAATTAGAAGTGCAGACTGTATTGATTCATGGGCCTCTTCAAGTCTTTCTCTAATAAGTTCTAGTTAAAGGAGTCCATGATATAATTTGCTCTCCTCCACTCTTTGCTGTGATTCTTTGATCACCGAAGTCCTGAAGAACTGCAGTGACACAAGCCATAATTTAGTGTGTTTGGTTTGTCTTCAGCTCAGTGTATTGCATGATCCCAGATTATTGTGGTAAAGCACAGCTAAGCATGGTCAGCATAACATAATGTGTGAACCCAGACTGTTTTTCATATCTTTCTATCTTCACATCAACTATGGATTTCAATCATAAGGCAGCCGGTAGCAAGCTTTTCAAACAGAATTATTCTCATTTCCATTGATCGAGCTAATAGAATATCACAACCCAGCAGCCTAAGCAATGTCTATGAGAGCTCGCCATAATATGGACTCACTCCCGGGATGTGGACTTCAACTCCCAGAATTCCGCAGCCAGCATGATTACCACTGAAAGTCCAGCATTAAGCCCACTTACTGTGGCATGTCCAGGTGGAGATAGGCTGGTAGAGAATCCTTTACCAAAAATCCAAACTCTCTGAACTAAATGAAAAGAGATGTATGATTGGTTTCTGGCTTTTGTTTCAGGTTTAATGAGGACGAATATTATTCTTGCTTTGTGTTCTGTCATCTATTTGCAAATGACTGTGAAGCTTTTTCTTTCCCTAAGATGCATCTAATAACCACACTGTACATTAAAATACTTTAGTAGTTGCATTTGCCATGATAAAATTCACATGCAGGGAACACTGTTTTTGTCTCCTCGTTTCCATACGATATCATCCTGCACATAACCTTAAAATTGAAATGCCATGTCATATTTTCTGCCTCCAGTAGCAAGTGTTATCTTACCTTACATTCTATTATATCATTGTATTTTCTCCATCCTGCTTGATAAGCTGTCAATATTGTTTTGGCAGGAGAAATTTCCATCTTCTGCATCAGATGATCTGTCTGACCTTTAAGCAAGTTGCCGGTGAGATAATTTACTTGCGTTATTGTGACAAAATAATATCTTTTTCCAGGGGAGGGCACGTGACACGCGATCATTACACGATTCCCCAAGAACGATTAAAAATGTGCACTTTTTCCCTCTCTCTTTTTTCAAAGGGGAGTGGAAGGGAAGAGGGAAAGCAGGCATGGAGGGAATTAGCACATTTCTTATCAACAGACTTCTCGGGAGAAAGGAAAGGAAGAAAAGGATGAGAAAGGTTGCTCTTGCTTGGGAAATTATTTAGGGCAATGGATCATACGGTGGCCTACTTTTCCTTTTAAAAATAAAAACAAATGCTAAATCTATTTATTTGTTGTTTTTCACTGCTCAGCCTTTTGTAGCTAATGTTTTAATACAATTTTTGAATGTCTTGTATTAGCAGAAGGATGTAATCACAAATATCAAGCTTTCTGGCATCCTTTGCCTCTCTGCACATAACAAAAATGTCAAACAGATTTTAATGAAAGGCAGCATGCTTGTGGGATATTCACAGTCTGACATGGAATTCTAATTTTCAGATGTCTTAGGCTTACTGTTTTAATGCACAAATAATTGCAACTTGGAATATTTTGTTTTATAAAGGAGACAGCAAATGAATCCAAAAAAGCAAAATTTATCACATTTCTGAGTTGCTGCCACCAAGCTTTGTTCTAAATCATGCCCAAATTTCTTAGGAGTTTGGCTTGTAAATTAACCTGGCAACCACTTCTCTCTATTTGCAGATCAGTCAATGTCTCCTACATAGAAAATCTAGAATATACAAGAAATGTTCTGGATTATATATACCACAGATTGAAAGCGAAGCTTTTCTTCATCATGTGAAAGACATATTCTGCTTAAGAATAGGCTGTGTTGTGTCATTTATTAGACTGAGCCTGAAATTAATCTCACATCTGTTCCTTAGTGCAGAAGAGGTCTCAGGAAAAAAAAATTGATTACTCTTGGACAGCATGAGAAATCCTATTGAAAGCTCAAACTTCATCATACAATGAGCTATTTTTAAAATAACAATTTCATTGAACATTATAGTTAAAAAGATAAAAGATAATAAACTAAATTTAAAAAAAAATACTTCCACCTTCATCACAAGAAGTATAAACCATTTTAATAATTTATTACCTTTTCTTAAAATGCAACAATTGTTCTCTTTTTTCCACATTCCATCTGTTATCTATAAACAAATATTTAAAGCCTCGGTGATTCAATCCTGATCAGTAAAAGTCCAATAAGGGTTATTAGGCATTACAAGATATCTATTTTAACCTTGATCAAATAAATCAACTTTATATCCCTTCCTTTTATTTTTAACCAACTTGATATTTAATTTCTTCTTTAATTTAATATCCTAGAATTTGATTTCTTTTTACTTTTTCTGTCTTTCTCATAAAGATTTTCAAAACTTTAATAGATCATTTTGTAAATCCAATATAGAAAAAAAATATGCAGGTCATTCCTTGATTTATTGTTTGTATATTCATTTTAATTATTAACGGATCAGCCAGTTTCAGCTCTATATTCAATATAACATCTTTTTCTAAATCATTCTTATAGCCTGTCATTTTCAAATCCATTTTCAAATCAGTCTCAATCTTGTCCAATAAAACTTGTTTCTCTTCAGAACATCTTTTAAACACAATCTACTGAATAGATGGTTGTCAGACTCTCTTAGAATTTTTTTCTGAGTTCATTGTTCACAAATATCTTTCAACATATCCAATTATTAAAGTATTCTGCTCCATTTTGTATTAGTAAGTCAAATTTCAATGTTCTTCTCCTTTAATTTTAATCCTTGGTTCCTTCTGGTTCTTTCTAATGTCTAGTTCTTTTTTTTTCTTTCTAATGTCGAGTCCCATTTTTTTTCTTTTTAAAACTCAAAACAATAATATTTTTCCCATGGGATGGAGTCTTATAATGAATTTCAAAATCTTATTACAAATCTATCATTTATTGGTGAAATTTATTTGTTGCCCATCTTGTATTCAATGACTCTACAAATCCATCTGAACCCTTAGTCCATGTATAATTTTCCAAGATAAACATTCACATCATTCTTTTTCTGTTTATTCAACATTTTTTTTAATATATATCCTTAAAGTTGCATTTGAAACTTCTTTGTTAAGAATTGAAAGAAACTCACCTGATACTATAAAACTTGTTGCTCAAAAGATTTTTAATAGTTGAATAGCAATTAAGAAGCAAGTTGATTGAATGTGATTAAGAAAGGCTCAGGAAATCTTGTGTCTATATAGGCTATATTATGGCTGTGAACTTGATGAAATCCTTCTATTCCCAGCATCTTGATCACAAGTTCCTGCAGTCTATTATATGAAGCAGTTGTCTGGAACACAAGTGAGCAATCTCACCATCTCTTCTTTTTGGGGAGAGAGTTACCAGCCAGAATTCACTATCCACCACAATGTCAACCTTGCTTGTCTGGGACTTCTAGTTCACCTTAAATCCTCACCAGAGGTCCATCATGCCATGGATTCTTAAAATGCATAGTAGTTGATAGCGTTCCACTAACAATCCTTTGGACTCAAGATAAGCAAGATGGAATCATTCAACCAGGAGAGTACACAATGAGAGTTGTCAAGAGGAGTTGTTCTTCACTCAGGGAAAAACCTCCATGTCTTTTCACAGGTTGTTTTTCAAAGAGCCTGAGTCCTTATTGCCAAACTTGGCTTTAGCAAGGCTAAAACAGATGAAGAACCCACTTTGGATCAAGCTATTCATCAACTGGTGGTCTCCAAAATATATTTTAAAGAGAAATAGTCAGGTTCACTGAACATATATTGCTGCTTGTACAATCCTTTGAGTCTTGACCAAGGGATCTTCTTTATACAAGGGCTTGGGCTAAATTACTTCAGATATCCCCTTCCTATGAAATCAAATTGCCTGAAAATTTTCAAGCCATCTTGTGCTCTAATAAAGATCAAAGCTGAAATTTCTGAATACCCACCCAATTTCCATCTGAACAGCTGGAATCAAAATATCTAGGTGCAATAGATAATATAATTCTGAAGCAGGTCAGCAGTTTGAATTTTCAGCAGAATGCATGTGTAGTGCTCCACAAATAGCCACAAAGAACATGGATCAATGTGATGCCCTATTGACAAACCCTCCCCTCTAACGCATATATTTTGTGCATTTTTATTGTGATCATGCATTTTGATTCATAGCTGGCTTGTCGATAAAAAAAATTGTACAAAGTCTTTAAGCTATAAATGTCACCAAAAATTATTACAACAATAACCATTTTATGCGGGCAGGGGTCTTCCGAGGTAGGTTGCAGAACTATAAAAGAGAAAAGGAAAGATTCTGGGGACTGGTATCCCAAACCCAAAGAGTAAGCCAGCCATTGATTTATGTTAAAAGCACATAATAATGTGCAACATATTTAAATGCAGAATTATGAATAAGAATACCTGGCGCATTGCATTCTCTGTATGAATATATAGGCATTGTTAGTGTTCCTCCCAAGCAATCTGGATTTGAGCTGATAATATAACAGAAAGCAGTTATTCTGAATACAACATAAGGAGACCTGTCAGCAAAGAGATTGTGTTCTCGTACTACTTTTTACCTGGTTCAGAGTTAACCCATTTGGGGGTTGGCCCTGTGCACTGAATCAAGTCAAATGCAACTAAGATGAATGCATGTCAAGTGATGTGTGCTGTGTAAACACAGCCAGAATGAAGGAGATGCAAGAAAATGAGAAAGAAGTTAAAATCAGATAGGGGTTCTTTAGGGTTAAAATACAAAGATATTACAGTACATTTTAGTTTTATTTTGAGTTCACTTTTTCTTACTTGAGAAGACAAGGAAGCTCTGATTTCAACTAAAACATAAATTTCATGGAATTTGGGGGCATTCAACCAAAGGACCATAGATTCTGCTTATGAGCTGTTCGATGTCTGTGGTTGCTATATGATGTGGGATGGAGTTGATAGGCAAACCTATCGTGACTCTCATGATCACTCCATCCAATCAATTGCTCTTTTCCATTAAACATGGGTTCCTGTTTCCTGTTCTCTGATTGGCATGTGGAAGATCAAAATGATCCAAAGGTCAATTGGACTTTCTTGGGTTTTTTTTCCTCTTGAAAATATTTTACTTCTCATCCAAGAAGTTTCTTCGGTTCTCACTGAATGGTGGGGAATGGAAGGGTTTATCCTAATAAATAAATTATCCAAAAATCCTTCTATTCCCCACCATTTGCCTTTTGGAAAAAACACCTTTAGGACAACTTCACAGGGTTGTGGTTGTGGAAAAAATCAGGAGGAAAGAGAAATATATAATTTACAAATTGAATAATTTATAAAAACAATAAAGGTGAGAAAAAAATAAACACCTAACTATTAAGACTCAGGCAGTTGCTGCTCTCCTCACTAAAACAGCTGCTTGGGCATGATGAACATAGAGGATTGAAAGCTCTTATAGCCATCTCACAAAAGTCCAGATGTTCTGAACTAGGAACACCTCTCTTGTGTTGTTCTATGTTGTGATGACGCTCCATTAACAAAATAGATCCAGAGGTTACATTTTCTGGAAAGCTAAACATTTTAATCCATAAACGCAATAAGGATGAGGAGAACATGTCTCCTTCTCGATGACACTCACACCACACAATAGGAACAGTCTGTGGTTTCCTATTGTTACCCTTATTTGTGGAGGACAGGAAGAAGAAGAAAAAAAAAACACACACACACACACAACACAGCATTGTAGGATAGTGGTGCAACTGTGGGCAGCCCTCCTTTTTTCTCCCATCTCCTTTCCCCCTGCAGTTTTGTTTCACTGATTTGAACATGTTCTAATTTTGTCATTCAAGCCATCTGACTCTCCCAGCTCTATACAAACAAAACCTAATTTAGTCAGTGATGTTTTAAGTCATAACAATGACGGATGGCCAAGGTTCAGGTGTGCAGAATATTTAAATACTTACTCAATATTTTTTTTTAAACTTTCCATAGTGATATGAAGACAGAGGTGTTGGGTGGCTGGTTTCTTCCTTTCTTCCTCCCTTCCTCTCTTCCTTCCTTCCTTCCTTCCTTCCTTCCTTCCTTCCTTCCTTCCTTCCTTCCTTCTTCTCTTTTGGCACTTAGATTAATTATAATTTTACATCTGGAAGGAAAAATATAATAAAAGCTCCTTCTATTCTACATTATTAATTGCTTCTTTAATGAGGAATTCCAGGAGCTTCGGAGGTTGAATTGTTAAAAATTATACATATATATATATAGAGAGAGAGCTTCGTTCTGTTGCCTTTCTGTATCTTATGAAGGTCACCATAAAAAGTGATTGTTTAGCATAGCAGCCATGAATTATGCCACACAGACAAGCTTTTAACCTATGTGCTTTCGCTCGGAGTGAGACACCCATGGTTGTACTCCTTTTAAACAGTTCTCTATTGAAGAGGATTCAATCACCATAATGAATCTAAAGGGGAAGCCGCAATCTTTCCCACTGAAAGAATTTCTAAAAGATTGTAGAATTTGTAAAACGAACAGCTCGCAGACTAAATGGCTGTGTGGGTGAATCAATTATGGTGGGGCTGGTGGCAGTCATAATATTTAGTACATATCAGTATAGTGTTTCAGGTATAATAAGATATGCGGGGGCTGGCTCCCCCCTTCACCCCCGTTTCCATTCCCCCTCCGCATCTCTTCGGCTGCCTCCTTTCCTCTGCCGAACGTTGTATATGTAACTTAGTCAATCACTGGCATTTCGTTAGGACTAGCATTAAGTCAATTAAAAAAAAATCTCTCTCTTTTTTTTTTTTAAGCTGGAGGCACAGAGAGGGAAAGTTTAAAAAGCTTGAAGTACCCTGCAGTAATTTCATTGAATCGACCCATCAGGGTTATTTGTAGGAGAAAAATTCCCAAGAAAATACAAATGTACCCACCACGATATCCGATGCACAAATGTGCAAACACCGAAATGATTTTTTTTTCTGTGTGTGTGTGTGTGTGTGTGTCTCCCTCTTAGGTCAGTTATCTCCCTACTTCCTTATTAATACCATAATTATTTTTGTCTGACAGCAGCATTTATAACCATCTAGTCGGTGTCCAACTGCCCATATTTCCATTAATCAAGGGCCTTGACGACAACTGCCATCATTTTCATTTATGATGACTTATAGGTTCATTGCGGTTCGCTTAAATGTTACGGGGAGCTAGACAGCTGTGGGCAAGAGAAATTGCATCAAATGAAGCTGGGTGAAAAAGGGGGAAAAAAAAATATAGGATTGAAAAATGAGCTGAATCATCCGTGGTCCGTGTGGACATGATGCAGGGAACTCTCTAAAGGCTTGGATTTCCTGACAGAGAGGAGAAAAGGTAACAGAATGACAGAAGAGTTGGAAGGGACCTTGGAGATCTTCTAGTCCAACCCCCTGCTCAAGCTGGAGACCCTATGCCTGTCCAGTCTCTTCTTGAAAGCCTCCAGTGATGGAGCATCCAGAACATCTGGAGACAAGTCATTCCACTGATTTATTGTTCTAACTATCAGGGAATTTCTCCTTAGATCTAGGCTGGGTCTCTCCTTGGTTAGTTTCCACCCATTGCTTCTTGTCCTGCCTTCAGGTGATTTGGAGAATAGCTTGACTCCCTCTTCTTTGTGACAGAGGGAGATATTGGAAAACTGCCATGTTACTCTAGAGAAAAGGCTGCCCATTTGGGATGAAGATAATTTCTGACAGACTGCACACTTCTACTAAGCTTAGCCTCAGCCTATATAAAATAAATACACGAGTGGGCAAAAATCCCACCAAAATAACCTGATCTTCCTACACAGTGCTGTTTCCAGTGGTAGGATTTTAAAAAAATTGCTACTGGTTCTGTTGTTGTGGCTTGGTGGGCATGGCAGAGGAATAATACTGTAAAATCTCCATTCCCTCCCCACCCCACTAACCTGCTTTCCAGCTCCGTTCTCCTGTGCAGGGCAACCAAAGAAGACTCGGCCAATCAGCTGGGATTCAATGGGAGGTGGAGAAGAGATGGAGGCGGGGCCAGTCAGAAGCGGTATTTGCCAGTTCTCTGAACTACTCAAAATTTCCACTACCGGTTCTCCACAACTGGTCAGAACCTGCTGAATGCCACCTCTGGCTGTTTCCCAAAAATCATCTCTATGGCTCCTTACAGCCATTTCTTCAAACACTCTACCATCATTACCCCTCCCCCATTGTTTTGAGTTGGGGATCAAAGTCTCCAGCAGGTTGCCACAGTCATTTCTAGTGAAAATGCTGCAAAGATGCTTCAGTTTAGTAGCAGAGCAGCCAGAAGTTCCAAATACAGTACAACTTTTCCCACAGGCAGAAGTGCCAGAGATGGCAGAAAGGGTGTCTTTTTAATAAAAATAAATAAACTACTCTTTATTAGGAGAGTTACAAGCGAAGTCTTTTCAGGTTCTAGACAATGTAATGTGATTTATTCAAAGAAATGACGATGATTAGACATTAAATGCCACTAAATATTCTACTTCCTCTGTGCAGCCTGATAAACTGGTTTCATTAACATTATAAGTAACAAAAGTTTCCATTTCAGTCGGCCTGTTTCTTTTTTGTTTGTTTTCAACGCAATCTCAGCTGCAGATGCACAACGCTATAAAATTTGTGCTGTTAGCACATGCATTAAGTCATCGTAGCCGTACTTACAAACATATGGCTCTATATGTTGGCTTGATGAATAATGTCTATTTAGGGGTACCATTTATAGAATGGTTTGTTTTTGTATGTAGCTCTAAGTAAGGGGTAGATAACATGTAGCCTTCCAGTGATTGAAGCTCCTCTTATAGCTGGCCTGTACCAAAGATGATGGGGATGATGGAAACTGAAGTTCAGCAACATCAAAACGTGACTGAGGAAGTCTTTGAGGACTGAATAAATAGCAATTTCACCTTTATGTGGATAAACATTAGTAGACTTGTGGTTAACAAATTGGAAAGGCTCAAGGACTCAAGATTCAAACTATGTAGATGATCAGGTAAAATGTTTGATTTGTCCAAGCAACCCATTTGCATGGATCTTCAACCACATAAACCAGAGATCTCCAAACTTGGCAACTTTAAGTCTTGTGGACTTCAACTCCCAGAATTCCTTAGCCAGTTGACTGGGGAATTTTGGGAGTTGAAGTTCACAAGTCTTAAAGGTGCTAAGTTTGGAGACCTCTGACATAAACCAAGCACAAGAAACAACAGGATGCAACTGCACAGATAACCATGTGGATTTGGATCAGGGAATACAATATAATAGCACTTTTGCAAAGATCTCCAGTATATATCAGGCCAATTCAAGCTGATGTTATGATCCTTCCCTCAGATATTTTGAAATTCAACTTTCATCGGTTCCCACCAACATCGCAATTGGTAAGGCATAGTGAGAGATGTACCCTAAAGTAGTTAAGAGCAGTGGTGGTTTAGTGGTTAGAATGCAGTGTTGCAGGCTAATTCTGCTCACTGTCAGGAGTTTGATCCTCATCAACTCAAGGTTGACTCAGCCTTCCATCCTTCTGAAGTCAATAAAATGAAGAGCCAGGTTGTTGAAGGCAATATGCTGACTCTGTAAACCGCTTAGAGAGGGCTGTAAAGCAGTGAGAAGCAGTATATAAGCCTTATTGCTATTGCTACCATAAACAACTAAAACATTTTTGCTTGCCCTCCCAAAGCAAGTTGTGTTCAGGATTACACTTTGCCAAAGAATCCCCGTCATGTATTTGCTCCCTTCTAATATCATTGGGGTTATGGTAACCAAGATCTAATTTCTGACCCTAACAAGCATTAGAGTTGTGATCAGAGCCTTCTGTACAGACCTTTCCTGTCAACCCAAGAATGTCAGGAATGAGAAATCACAGCCAGAACACACATACTCAATGCCATTTATGAATTTTATTTATGAAACCCTGATGATGTCTATTTCCAAGATATTAATCACAAACACAGTTCTTCCTACACGGCCCAAAGTGCAAAACAGCAAACGAAAACCTAAAAGAATTCCTGCACCACCACCACGATAATTAATTGGATGAATTGGTAACAATTCATTCTAAATGAAGCCAAGTTTTCATGCAGTGAAACTGAAGTTGGGGGAAAAACTAAAGATTTGAGGATTTTGTAAAAGTGTGGGGTTTGGATGGCCTGCCTTTTAAGCAACTTTGCAATGTTTGGAGAAAATTGCAATGTTTTAAACATTGTAAACTTTTTAAGCACCCTATCCAGACTTGAATTTACAGTATTCTGGTAACAGGGAAAATAGACAAACAGCTTAAATTTCAGGAATGACTTCCTGATAATGTCTTATCATTCGGCATTTGAAATGAAAACTATAGAAGGTAACTGACACCTTTAAACATTGGATGGCTACTTATTAGGGATATTGTACTGCGGCAAGATACTTTCTGCATTAGCAGAGGGGAGACTTAATGGTTTTCTGCTGTGTCTTTTAATTCAGTAACTGTGTGAAATATTTCAAAGACAATTCACCCAATGAAGGGAGCTTCAGGACTGTGCCTGAGAAGTGATCGATGGTTTACATGTCCTTACATGTAAAGAGGCAGACAGACATAGCCACGCATGCAGATATCAATCGGAAATTAATCATCTCTGCTTTAACCATTTCTTTAAAAAATATGGTTCCATTTTATATATACAGAAGAGGAGCTTAACAAAGAAGTCTAGGCTTAACTGATGAAAGGCGGCGGGGCAAAATGAAATCTTCTTGTTTTTGTATTTAAAAAAAAAATAAAAGGAAAGAAGGGATAAGGACAATGGAATTCTGATGACTTAGCTCAACCCATGAGACAAACATCAGTTGAATGGCCTGTTGTGTTTGGCTTTGACAAGTCAGAAATCTGAATGGGAGCATATTTAAAAAGTTGGGCCCAAGAAATTCAATGGGGAAAGCAACAGTGGTTGGTTTTTTTGTTTTTTTTTATTTGTTTTTGCTCCCTGCTTCAAGGGGGGACAGCTAATTAGATGGAAGTTCCCCTTTAATATTCTTAGGGACTCCATGTCAGTCACTCTGGGTCCTTTCATTCCTGGCTTTCTCAGCAGGACCAGGAAAACTTAATACCAAAAACTTTGTTTCAAGAGCCAGTGGAGACAAACAATGGTAAGTCTCTGAGTTATGGAAATTACTTCGGAGCTGAAAGGCGAGAGGGAACGAAGCTCCCTTCACATAGTCTGTTCAGCTCGGGAGAAGATTTGGCTTCGAGGGATGTTGTAAAGTACTTGAATGAAGCTGTCACGCAAATTTCACAAATCTTTGGGAGCAGGGGTAGGTCAGACTGGGAAACTCTTCCCAACTGGGCTGAGCAGCCCTTCCAAATCTGAAACAGGAGCCAGAATGGAAGAAATACGAAACGAAACAAAAGGTTAACTGCTAAATGCGGTCAACCAGAAGTCTTAATAATGTGATAAATCGGTATCATTTCAGAATAAAGATGGAGATTTTTGGGAGTGGACCCCTAACACATGAGTTGGAAGGGACCTTGGAGGTCTTCTAACCCAACCCCTTCCTCAAACAGAAGACCCTATCCCATTCTGACCAAATGGCTGTCCAATCTGCTCCTTAAAAAGTTGCAGAGATGAAGCAGCCACAACTTCTGGAGATAAGCCAGATTAATTGTTCTCTCTGTCAGGAAATTTCTCCTTGGTTCTGGATTGGGCCGCTCTTTGATAAGCTTCCATCCATTGCTTCTTGTCCTGTCCTCAGGTACTTTGGAGAACAGGTTGAAACTCTCTTCTCTGTGACAGCCCCTTAAATATTGGAAAACTGCTATCATGTCACCCCTAGTCCTTCTCTCATTAGACTAGAGTTACTAGACATATCCAATTCCTGTAACTGTTCTTCATACATTTTAGCCTCCGTATAGCCTAATCATTTTGATTGCTCTTCTCTGCACTCTTTTAGTTTGTCGTTGTTAGTCACGAAGTTGTGTCTGACCCATCACGACCCCACGGACAATGTTCCTCCAGGCCTTCTTGCTCTTCTATCATCTTCTGGAGTCCATTTAAGTTCACGCCGACTGCTTCAGTGACTCCATCTAGCGACCGCATTCTCTGTCATCCCTTTCCTCTATTGCTCTCCATTTTTTCCAACATTAGGCTCTTCTCCAGTGAGTCCTTCCTTCTCACGAGGTGGCCAAAGTATTTGAGTTTCATCTTCAGGATCTGAAGAGCAGTCAGGGTTGATCTTCTCTAGGATTGACTAGTTTGATTGCCTCGCAGGAGTCTTCTCCAGCACCAGAGTTCAAGGGCCTCAATTCTTTTAGTTTAGCATGTAGCTGAACTACAACTCCCAGTATCCTTCACTTTTGGCCAAGTTGACGCAGGCTGCCAAGAATTGTACTGGAGCAATTTTTGTAGATTCATACTCTTCACAGTGAGTCCTTCTGCTTGTGGTTGGAAGTGGCGCAGCTCCAAAGGAGGGGAAGTGGTACAGCTCTTTCCCCTGCCCTGGATAATTGAGAAACTTCCATTTTTGTTGGTTTCCCTCAATTGAGAAGCATCGCAGCGTCGCCTATGAGATTCACTGTTGACACTTCTGCATTAGCTGCGTTTTGCCAGGCTTGGCAGGCTTAGAAATTCTATCTTAAGGGCTGCTGTTTATTAAATTTGCAAGATACAAAACTGACTGACAAATAGTTGCTTTTCTTCTGTGAATGCATAAATAATAAATATGCCGCTCTAAAAATAATTAAAATATTGCTCAAATTTAAAGCAGGGTGCCGAGCTACAAGAGAGAGACAGAGTGACAAAGACAGACAGGGAGACAGGAGACAGGGAGAGGGAGAGAGAGAGAGGGAGGGAGACAGGAGACAAGGAGAGGGAGAGACAGACAGACAGACAGACAGAGAGACAGGAGATAGGGAGAGGGAGAGACAGACAGAGACAGACAGGGAGACAGGGAGACAGGAGATAGGGAGAGGGAGAGACAGACAGAGAGAGAGAGACAGACAGACAGGGAGACAGGGAGACAGGAGATAGGGAGAGAGAGGGAGGGAGGGAGAGAGAGACACAGAGAGACAGAGACAGAGAGAGAGGTAATTTCCAGACAGCTTTATATTTTAGAAAAAAAGAGGAGGGCAAATGTATATTGCAGGCAAGTTGGATAGTATTTTTTTTCTTCCTTAATCGCTTTTTACTGCTTTCAGAATTAAAAAGAAAAGGAGAGAGAGGTTTTATGTGTGAATTAGAAAAATCACTTATTCCCCATTCAGACAACATGATGGTAATACTAATTCTAACAATTGCCGGTTTAGTGTTGTTGTTAAAGACATCAGGCTAAAAACCAGGAGACACATATGTTGTGTCAGAGTGTGTAGTATCTCCTTGTGGTATGTGTGTATGTGCACATGTGCACTTGGAGGTCCTTGCTGACCAACAGCCTTCTTTAACAACTATCCAAAATTACAACCGTGTAAAAAAAAAATAGCTTGATCACCAATCCTCGCATTTACAAACCTCACAGCATCTCACAGTCATGTGGTTCGCCATTCAGGAGCTTCACAACTGGCTTGTGATAAGCAGAGTTGATGGAGAACCTGGAAGTAAAATGGCAAGATGTGGTTATACAGCATTAGCAATAGCCCTTAGACTTATATACCACTTCACAGTACTTTACAGCCCTCTCTAAGCAGCTTAGAAGAGTCAGCCACTTGCCCCCAACAATCTGGGTCCTCATTTTACCCACCTTGGAAGGATGGAAGGCTGAGTCAACCTTGAGCCTGGTGAGATTTGAACTGCTAAATTGTAGGCACCTGGCAGTCAGCAGAAGTAGCCTGCAGTACTGCACTTCAACCACTGCGCTACCGCAGCTCAATGTCATGTTCTATTTAAAGGCCAATGGGAAAAGGAGATCCTAAGTCCATCACGGTCATGATTTTTCTGCTTAGCAACTGCAATGCTTAGCGATGTATTTGCTGGTTCCAACTATAGTCACTAAGTGAGGACTACTTATTCAGGATGGAGAGTGGATGCTTTGTCCGGGGTTACACTATTAGGGAGCTTAGAATAGAGGAGTCCTCGACATTTTAAATCAGCGCCCAACTGCTCCTTCAGGATGAATGTTTACCAGGGATTGAGGGGAGGGGATATTCTCCCCCCCCCCCCCCAGATTGGATCTGTATCACTTTCAGACCTGTGGAGGCCTCTCTTCCCAGACCAAATTTGAACCTGTTCAAGCTTTTGAGAGTTATCCCATTGTCAAACCGAGACCCAAGTTGCTTCGTGGAGTTTTTTCCCACCCAACATTCTATTAGATTGGGAAGAATTAAAAAAAGTAAAATCAAACAGAAGGAAGTTATTTATTTTTATTCTTTGTTTTAATATAATTAATCGGTGTTACCCTACATGTGTGTGGATAACAGATAACAGATTATCAGAGTTGGAAGAGGCCTTGTAGGTCATCTAGTCCAACCCCCCGCCCAAGCGGGAGACCCTACACTGTTTCTGACAGATGGGAGTCCAATCTCTTCTTGAAACTCTCAAGTGATGGCTCTCCCACAACTTCCGAGGGCAACTTCTGTTCCATGGGTTGATTGTTCTCACCGTCAGAAAGTTTCTCCTTATTTCCAGGTTGAATCTCTCCTTGTTCAGTTTCCATCCATTATTCCTTGTCTGGCCTACAGGCGCTTTAGAAAATAGCTTGACCCCTTCCTCCCTGTGGCAGCCCCTCAAATATTGGATGTTATCAGGGATGACTGGAGGCATCCCTGAAGTCGGATAAAGAAATAGATCTCTATCTTTTGTTCTGTAAATCTGGAAAAATCTGAGGAAATGACCGTGGTTTCACTGCTATTCTTCCGACTTCTAAAAAAAAAAGCCCTATTAATCATAACATAAATATTTACTGCCAATTGCTAGGCTCCTCAGCCAGCAAAACATTCAAACCCCTCTTGTTAAGAGGCAATGTAGCTCTTTGCAAACTTTTGCTAAGAAACCTCGTTAAAATCCCTTGGCTTGGAAATCCACAACATAATCCCTTCTCTCTCTCTCTCTCTCCCTCTCCCTTCCCCCCTCTCTCTTTCTCTCCCTCCCTCCCTCTCTCTCCTTTTTCCTCCTTCCCCCCATCCCTCCCAGCAGCCATTATATATGATAAATAAAACAATGCCATAGAAACAGTGAAATCTCTCATCAATGTCTTTGTGAAAAGGGGTCCAGATAAATGAGGCTTTGAATCAAAGGCAGATTACATGACTGACCCATGTATCATCCTCTATGCATTGAGCATAGCCTTTGTAAAGTTAGAGCGGTAATAAAAAGTGGTATTGTGCACTGTGAAAAGCTGTGTGGGTCTGTGCATGACTAATCTGTCTTTCTGCATTATTTTATTCAATCTTCTCTGACTTTATGCCTTTGACATTTTTGCTACACTCAGTAAATTTGAGTGAATAGGCAATTTTAAAGATTTTTTTTAATAGGGCTTCAGAGAAGTCATATGCAGACTGTATCTTTGTTCAGATTTAACAGTTTAAATATTTCCTTTGTCTAAGATGCAAAGTATTATTTCGTCCAAAAAAAAAGGGGGGGGGAGAGAATGGGGGTTAGGAATTGAGTTAGGAAGACAACTAAAAGGGTCTTCATCTTGTACTGCAACGTTTCCTCCAGAGGAAGGGGAAAAAATTGGACTGGGATGGGACTTCAGGCACATGAAGACAATTCTGGATGATGCTAAGGAATACTCAGCTTTGAACTTGATCAAAGAGAGCTACCTACCCCTCACCATTTTCAGATCTGGCCTACAGTTTCTTCATTAGTCCTCATCCCCTTAACCCATGCAGCCAACCAAGTAGTAGCCCAACTATCTTGCTTTGGAGAGGAAAGCTAAAATTCATGGATTCTTTGGTGCAAAAGTTATAATACTTGAAGGGATTTTCTTGCACGAAAACATGCAGTGGACATTATTTTAAAAATTGCTGGTTGCTCATCCGAACCTCTGCTTCTTTGGTAGTTGGTTCTCAGAGACCCTGTTAAACCAACTTGGTTAAAAAGAGCTAATAGCAAACTCCACTCTTGAATTCTCTCTTTGAAGAACATCAACAGGTTTCAAAATGCCAGGATTGTTCTGAAGCAGGGTATTTGTGAGAATGGTTTTCAAATCCCACCAACTGAGGTTTCCAAAGGTGCTTTTTCAAAAGGCAACGGGACTTTGTTTCTTTTTTCCCTGGAAGACGTTTTACTTCTCATTCAAGAAGCTTCATTCAGAACTGAAGAAGCTTCCTGGATGAGAAGCAAAACCTCTTCAAGGAAAATGCATGAAGTCCAATTGCCTTTTGAAAAAGCATCTTTGGGACAACCTGAAGATTCTTTTCAAAGGGCATAGACCACCCTATCTTCCTCCACTGCAGTTCTGAAAGTTCACCTTGGCTGGTTTGATTTCTCTACCTCTGCAGAAATGCTGGGGAAATATACAGGGATGGTTTTATGTAGTCCTGGAGCTACATCCTCCTCTTATAGAGAATCTCACGACATCCATCTATCCTATTCTGAAGAAATACCCTGACACATGTTGTAGCTTCTTTTGTCTGACCAGAACTCTGATGTATCTTGCCAGAGTTCCTCAACTCTGTGCCTCTATTTGTTCTATTTCTCTTTTATGGAGGAAGAATACTAGTTGTGATCACCACTAGTATTTGTATTATGATGTTATTCTATTGTGTTTACTACTTATTTTATATGTACATATCATAAACATGGGTGCTTCTGAAAATATGCATGCTATATTTAGTATATATTGTGTTACCTGGCTTGAAGGCCATAATGAAGATAAGTTAAGCAGCAGAATTTGTTAGATTTTGCATCTGAGCATATAAGCTTGTGAATAAATATTGTTTTGCTACTTCTGTTTCAGAAAACTCTAGGAAATAGTAAAGAGTGACATCTCTTGGGTTGGATCGTTGGTAGGTTGTTGTTGTTTTGTAATGATTTTACTCTTTAATGAGATACATAATAAATAACCTACTTTTGAAACACGCAGTCGGAGTGATGCTGGAAAGCAAGGTAAATGTCCACCAGTGGCCAAAGGTCATGTTATTGGCAAAGTGTCAGCTTTGATACCATCCTTATTAGCTGATAGTTTCTTCACCAATTGTATAACTGGTAAATGAAGGCTGTTGTGACTGATCTTTCTCGTATTATTAGACCGCACTTCCAGCATTATTTGTCATTGGTGATTACAACTTATAAGACAACAACTGGAAATCAAAAGATTTCCTACCTTTCTTTTCCAGCCAACTGGTGACTATTTTATTTCTAATTTTTTTTAATTGAATATAAACA
This sequence comes from Bungarus multicinctus, assembly GCA_023653725.1. Taxonomy (NCBI): domain Eukaryota; kingdom Metazoa; phylum Chordata; class Lepidosauria; order Squamata; family Elapidae; genus Bungarus; species Bungarus multicinctus. Next base: position 9,244,060 of record CM042839.1, on the reverse strand, counting down.
TTAAAAAACATGGTGGTCATCTTTGACATACATTTCTGTCAAAATATTTTGCATTTAGAAATTTTCAAAGGATATATACATTTATACACACACACACAGAGAGAGACACACACACACACATATTTGAGCTTTGTAGTTCTTTTTCTTATTTTACAAATATGAGGTATCTCACCTCTTCCCTATTTCATCTGGAGTTCTTATTTCAAATTTTGTGAGCTCCCTATCATACCTCTCCGATACTAAGTTATTCCATAGTTTATAGTTTTCTAATTTATCTTGTTCCTTCAATTCTAGTGTCAATCTGTCCATTTCGGCGCATTGTAATCTTACCAATTATAACATCTTCACTAGGTATTTCATTTGCTTTCCAATTTTGGGCGAATATTATTCTAGCTATCGTGATTACGTGTATGATTAAATAGGCATCAGCTTTATCTCTTCCATTATTCCTAATAGAAATATCTTGGTGTATAACTAATTTTTAACTCCGTCATTTTTTCTAACCATAACCAGATTTTGTACCAAAACTCGTGAGTTTTTTGGTAGGACCACCATACATGGTAGTAAGTACTCCTTTCTTTCAAGCATTTCCAACAATTGGGTGATTGGTTGCCATACATCTTGGCTAGCCTAGCTGGCAGGAGGTACCCATCTGGTGGCTATTTTCAAGCCTAATGTAAATCCACTTAAATTCACAGTTAAGAGGCACTTTAAAAAGATTGCCTAGAGCACTTGGTAGTTGTAGAGCTAGAATGAAGAGTGTACAGAGCTGAAGCTAACAGTGGGCAAAATTTGGAATATTGGAGAACCCCTTGTACCAATTCATCCATTTCCTGCTTCTTGCACATGGTTGCTGCAATATATACACGCAAGTGGAAAAGTGAATTGTTCTTTGCTCTGGGTGATTGGCAGAGCAAAATGAACCTAAATAAATTCTCTCTGCATCCTGAGTGACCTTGCCCACTGTAAAGACCCATAACTCAATAACAGAATGTAGAGTTGGCATGAATCAGGTCCCCGGGCATACCCCAAACCAAGCGGGCATTAACAGCTTTGTAAAAAGAAAACTAGCCGACAAATTGGGAGGCTAACTCAATGTTAAAGGATAAAAGTTTAATATTTAGCCCCTCCCTCTCATGTTTTCTATGTAGCATCTTTAGAATATTTGTAATTAGTTTAGTCCAAATATTTTTACCACATGGATAGGACATTGATAAGCCATAGTTTATTTTATAGTCAGTAAGTGTTTTGTGGGTATATGCCAAGGAAACACTATAGTAACTAGGTTTATATATTACACTACTAGCTCGATACCCGTGCTTCGTTACGAAACTGTGTGGTCAGGCTGTTTTGGGGGAAGAAAATAAGGGGGAAAAAATCTTCCTCTGCCTATCAGCATCCATCAGTATTCATCTGGCTAGCGTCCTGTCAGTGTATGAGAGAGTTGAAAGCTGTTTGAAAACTGCAACAGTATTTGCTGTGTGAGCAAGGAGACAGCAAGGAGCCTGGGCGTGGCTTAGCTCAACTGTTCTGTACTAAAGCTGCTTGGTGCTGTGAAACTAAAACTGACATTGAAACTCCTCTCCTCTGCTTGCGTTTTGCATTTGGAACAGCTTTCTTTTCAGGTGGGGAGGGGGAGTAGAACTCCTTAGCATCAGAGTGTATTAATAATTATATAGGAAATACTAATGCTCTGATGGCCATTTTAAAAAAACCCTTTCTTAGTGAGCCCCTAGAAGCCAAGAGGAAGATATGTGCCAAATTTCAAGTTTGTAGGCTTTATGGTTCTGGAGATTTTGTGATGATGCATGAGTGGTATTTCACTTTTATATATATAGATAATGCATATGACAGCTGAAATATTATATGGAGTAGAGGAGAGGAAAGAAGAGGGAAGGGGAGAGGAGAGGGGAGGGGAGGGGAGAAAGAGAGAGGCAGGGAAGAAGGAAGGAAGGAGGGAGGGAGGGTGGGAGGGAAGGAAGGAAGGAAAGAAAGAAAGAAAGAAAGAAAGAAAGAAAGAAAGAAAGAAAGAAAGAAAGAAAGAAAGAAAGAAAGAAAGAAAGAAAGAAAGAAAGAAAGAAAGAAAGAAAGAAAGAAAGAAAGAAAGAAAGAAAGAAAGAAAGAGGCTTCTAGTGAAAAAGGAAAGGAGCTTTGGTTTGCCAGAAGGGAATAAAAAGACGTGTGCCTGTGTTTCTCTCTCTCTCTCTGTATGTGTGTGTGTGTGTGTGTGCCGCTGTGTTTTTAAAAAAGGGAATTACTTTGTGCCTGTTCTTTCCCTTTAAAAACAAGAGAGGGGGCAAGAGAGGAAGAGCGAGAGTGTTTGCCAACTTAAAGGAATCCTTAGTGATATTAGTTATATCAACCCACCTCGAAATGGCATTTGCATTTTTATAACCTTGTTACTTAAAAGTGAAACAGGAGAGGAAGAGGCTGGGTGATAGCATTCTCCCTGGGCTTTAATCCCAGCCTGAGCTCTTTATGCCTGAGAGACCCTTATGATGCTGTAACTAACCTCAAACCTGGAACAGCAGGAGGGCAACAAACCTCAGAATATAGCACTGTCATGCTTTACAGGCATACAGCATGAATGGGGAGGGGGGGGAGAATCGGTTGCCTAGGAAACACTCTGGTCTTAGTAATTATTACTGTAACTGGCTGCACACCCCACCTATAACAGAAATGAATAATAAATTACCAGCATTGACTGGCAGCTTTCTCTTGTAGCTTCTGCTCAGCACTGCTACCTACCGGCATGCAAAATTAATTACATGCAAACAGCAGGGCTGTGATCCAACAGAGCCGGATTCCAAAGGGAAGTTAAGATGAAAAGTCAACCCTGGAGCTTCACAAGGGGACTGAATCCAGGAGGAAGGGCCCTGGGATGGGGTTAGTCACCACAGATAAATGTAAGAATGGGGTTTGGCGAAAGCCACAAGGGCCGAGTGCGCACCCGAAGCCAAGCCACTGTTTAATCATGACTTGTTGAATTATTCATCATGGGCTGGGGGATCAGATAGCATGCTAAATTATGAAGCGTGATTGTAGCTATTTGTATTCGCATCAGCGCTAAATCCAAAAAGCCACATTAGGGCTTAGCACAACGCTTGCCGAGGCAGCCACTGCTACCTGTGTGTTAGAAGATCGCTATCTGATTTGGAGCCTAGCAGGTGTAGAAGCCAACTCTACCCAATCCAACCAGGTGTAGAGGCCAACCCAACCCAACCAATTCATCCGTTGTGTTGAAACATCATACCGATTGTTTCCTTTTGAGCCAGCCTGTGTGAACTCAAACCAATTATGATTTACCCCATTATCAGGGGATCAACTCTTAGTATGGTGCGCAAACTCGGTCCGTATCCAACGATCGCCAATTCACAGCTACACATTCCCATGTCACTGCAATCCTGAATGAAGATAACCGTTGTATATCCATGGTCATCCAGCTATCGAGATAAAAATTTATCTTAAAACCTTCATTGAAAAAAATAATAAATGCTGGTTAATATTATACCATCTGATCTAGTGTGAAATTGTTATCAATAAAACCATATCCGGTAGTTTTGATCAATTAAAACTCTATAATTAATAAAGATACTCCGTTCATCTTGTATTGTCTCATTTGCAGTGGAATATTAAAGGATTTCCACCAGAAGATGAGTTTGTTTAGAAATTAGAAAACACTTGGGGATGTGCTGGATTTGATTTAAAAGACACAGTGGGAGTTGGCAAAATTCACATATCATGGGGTTAATGTGGGTTAGAAAGAGCTATTTGTAACACAGAAATACTGCATACCAAACATTCACTCATACCCTTTCTTTTAAGCCTAACTCCTATTTTGAAATGTAAGTCACCGAGAGTTAAAAATTTGTTGGGGACTATATTCTTGTCAAAAAACCCCAACATTAATTTAAAAATCCATTTGCTTTTGTAGGCTAACATTTCTCCAGACCTAAACAGCATTAAAACAATTGTCTTTTCCTCTCTTCATTTATCATTGCAAGGATTCTTTGGATTCATTTGACTGTCGATTATTGTTGTATTTTGCCCCCTAAAGTTTACTATTATTATTTTGTCTTTGTTTCATGCCTCTCTCATTTCCTGCAGATGATGCCATTGGGTTACATACCTGATAGAAAATGGGTTTATATTAACGTACCATCTAAGGTTTGGATGCTGCACTAAGCATTAGTTCTTTTTGAGAATGTTTTACTGAGTTAACTTAGAAAGATTCAGTTTAAGCCTGCTTAAGATAAAACTTAATACTAAGCCAAAATTTGGCAAGGTTGAGTTTAGGCACTCTGTTCAACCATCCAGTGTTTTGTTTGATTCTGGTTTAAAATTTTACCTGGCCAAATCAATTAGTTTATTCAGCCACAATGATGTTTTGATTATACCTTAGTCATACCACAGGCTAAGCTGAACAGGATTTTGTTTTCCTTAGCTTTGGCAAATCCAACCTTGTATAGGAGGTCCTCGACTTATGACCATGATTGAGGCCAAAATGTCTGTTGCTAAGAGCGATGGGTGTTATTTGAATTTTGCCCCATTCTTGCCATAGTTGTTTTTAAGTAAATCACTGCAGTTGTTGAATTAATAACTCGGTTATTAATCTGGCTTCCCTGTTGACTTTGCTTGTGGAATGTCACAAGACCTCAGGACACTGAAACGGTTATAAATATGTACCAGTTTCCAAGTGTCCTAATGTTGACCATGTGACCATGGGGGATGCCACAATAATCCTAAGTGTGAACAATGGTCATAAGTCACTTTTTTCAGTGCTCTTGTAACTTTGAACAATCACTAAACCAATGATTGTAACTTAAAAGATAATCTGTCGTTTATAACTCATGGTTTATGACTTAAAAGAGATTTTATGAACCTACCCAAGTGTGATTTATTCAATAAACCATGATTAAACAAATCACAGATTAATACAATGTGGACCTAGTAATATGATACTTAAAGACGGCCAAACACTAAAGGAAAAGGAAAAATCCTAGAGAATCTGATAATGGCAGCTGGAAAAGGATGACAAAGTATAACAAAGCAGTTAAGCTTCAGGTACAAACATTGAAATTTACTATATATACAAACATTCAGGATTAGGACCAATATTTTTTCTAATTAACCAGCTCTGGCAGATAAGATCTCGCCCCCTTTTGTTATTTAAAATACATATTCATAGCACTGTATTTTATAGATGCACTGTTCTGGTTACAAAATAGCTTCTATTTTTCTAGGACATAATTTCATTTTGTTTAGCCAAGAATTCATTAAAGAAGCTATAAATAACCTCCTTTAAATATTTAGCCGTGAATAGAGGGTGGACTGGCATTGATGGCTTATTTTAGTACTAACGCAATATGCTTTAGAGCCATAAAATCTACATTTCAGCATGTATCAAGCTAATGATTAACACCTCCAAAAAGGTTTGAGATATCCAATTAAGATGTCTGTTTGCGAGCTTACACTCCAATCACCACCCTTTTCTCCCAGAAAAGAGTCAAGAGGAGGGCAAAATAGAATTTGGACCATCAGCAGGTTCTTTTTTTGGTTTTGTGAGGGTTTTTTTTGCCTTCCCCAATTGAGAAGGGGTCATCACTACTGCAATCCAAACACTTTTCTTGTAGCACTGGAGGCTTCTACAGAGATTAGGTTTTCCCATAGACAACAATTGGCATAGAAACCATATGGCACTCGTGGCTGAATCCATACCATGTGGTAAGCAACAATAAATAAAAAATGGAGATAATCTGCTTTTGGCTAGGTGCAAATTTCATTGAGGGCCGCATCAGGGTTGTGTTTGACTTCAGGGGGCCAGGATGGGCATGGCCAACTCGACATCACTCTCGTGGGGGGAGCCTGTGGTGGTCAGAGTGCACTACCAGAGAAAATTAGCTCCCGAACTCCGTTTTTGGCTGTGACGGCCTCTTGCAACTCTCTGTCAACAAAAACAGAGCTTGGGAGGGAGGCATTGCTGTCCCCAGGGCAACTCTGCGGGCCAGATCTAAGCACCCCCTAGACTTGATCCGGGCCTCGGGCCTTGAGTTTGACACCCTTGGCTTAATATGATGTGTTAAGATACTCATTGGTTTGTCAATCATGACTTATGTGCAAACTCCAGACAAATTATTATATGCCATCAAGTCATTGTAGGTAGACCTTCTCCATGTTGATGTCTCTAACTTGGTCCTTCAGCATTCCCAATGACGTCCTCATCAACCCTTTGAGTCCATCTTCCAGCCTGCTGGTTACCCTCTTCTTCTTTTTCCTTCCAGTTTTTCCAGCATCAGAGCCTTCTCTAAAGAGCTGGGTCTTCGCATAATATGTCTGAAGTATGATAATCTGATCGTTTGTGCCTTGAGTAAGAACTACGGGTTGATTTGTTTGATGATCCATTGGTTTGTTTTCTTGGTTTGTATTCTCAGGAGTCTTCTCCAACACCAGAGTTGAAAAGTAACGGTATTCCTTCTCTATTGTTTCTTCAAAATCCAACTTTCGCTTCCATAGAGTGCCACAGGGAATACTTGTGCACGATTCTGATCTTGGAAGGTCTTAGACACATGGCATTGGAGTATTTTTTTTCCCCAACAGCCAAATAAACCATTAATAAAAAGAAATCAGGACTTGGTAGATTATGCAGAGCAAATCTTCAGCGTAGTACCATGTATGAACTCAGCCATTCTGGCATGCCTAATCATTCTGCTATCTTCCTTGCCAAGGAAACAATATTTTACATCAGAATGCTCATCTCTCCCTGCTCACTTCAGGTATTTCTCTGCATACTTAGAAAGCTCACAGTATGGAAAGACTGGTATTGAACATATAACATGCCCTTTCCAGTTTTCATACATGTTATTTATTTGTATTCCACCTTTATTGTTTTTATAAATAACTCAAGCTGGCAAACTTACCCAACACATCTTCCTCTTCTTATTTTCCTCACAACAACCATCCTATGAGGTGGATTGTGAGAGTGAAGGGCCCAAAGTCACCCAGCCGGCTTTCGTGGCTTGAACTCACAGCCTCCCACTTTCTAGGCTGGTGCCTTTACCACTAGACTCAAACTGGCTCTCATTCAGACAGAGTTAAATTCACTTGTACCTGAACGTTCTTCATATAGAGAGGGTCTGCTCCGGGTGCCGTCGGCCGCTGTGTGTCGTCTGGCGGCGCCGAGGAGCAGGACCTTCTCTGTGGGTGCCCCCGCCCTCTGGAATACTCTGCCATCGGAGCTCCATACCGGCACAGACCTGAGGGCCTTCAGGCGTGCGTTGAAGACCTGGCTCTTTGAGCAGGCCGGCCTGGGCTGAGATGGTTTTAATTTGGTCTCCATCTTATTTAATTTTAAATTGGGGTTTTAAGGGTGGGGGTGGGGTTTCTAGTTTATTAATCAGCCGATATTAATTTAATATTTTTTAACTTTTTATTTTTGTGGGGTTTTAGATGGGCTGTACACCGCCCTGAGTCCCTCGGGAGAAGGGCGGTATATAAATTGAATTAATAAATAAATAATAAATAAATAAATATAATCTGGGACTGATTTGAATGATCAGAATGACAACAGTATATATAAATTCAGATACTCTTCAGACCTCCTTCCCTACTGCTGAAGATTAGGGAACTGTCAGATCATGTAAAGCAACAGGGCCCTTTTATTTCATTTCCAGGAAAACTAAACAAATATTCTCTTGTAGCCACCAGGAGTTGATCTCAGTTTGTGGGACGCTTGTGTTTAATTTTACTCAAAAATCAAATGATCCTCTCATTCCAACACTATACCTGTAGCAATAATTGGAACCTCATGCAATAGTTTCTAGGTCTTCGACTCCTTCAAAATTCATCACCCACGATGGCTCAGTGGATAAAGACGCTGCGCTTCTCAGTTGGAAAGCTGACAACCTGGGTTCGAGACCTGAGTGCTGCATGACAGGGTGAGCTCCCGTTACTTGCCCCAGCTCCTAATGCGAGTACCACTTTGGTGAGAAGGTAACAGCTTTCCATGTGCTGGACATGCAGTCATGCGAGGCATATGACCACGGAAATGTCTTCAGACAATGCTGGCTCTCTTGGCTAAGAAACAGGGATGAACACCGCCCCCTAGAGATGGACAAGGGAAACCTTTATATCTATTTTTAATCGTACTTACCTCTCTAGTCTATAGCTCTGGGTTTTCCTGTTGGTGCTCCATCCAAATACTAATTATATTGATCCAACTTAGTTTTTCAAGATCAGATAAGGTCAAGTAGATGCTACCAACCCCCGTAGGTTCATTCGTGTCACAAGATCTTCATATGCATCTTGTAAGCCATCCTGAAGACTTTAGAACAAGGGTCTTCAAACTTGGCAAGTTAAAGACTTGTGGATTTCAACTCCCAGAATTCCTGAGCTAATGTGACTGGAGAAGGAATTCTGAGAGTTGAAGTCCACAAGTCTTAAAGTTCTCAAGTTTGAAGACCCTTGTTCTAAAGTCTTCAGGATGGCTACAAGATGCATATAAAGATCTTGCTTTAGAACAATAAAAAGCCAATATCCTTAACTTGCATCAAGGATGTACGTTTGCAAACACAAACTGAAAATTCTTCATGAATACCCAGTGCCTCCTGACATTAACACATAGTAGTTCCAAACCAAAGAAAAAAGGTCCATGGCTTTCCCTTAGAAAAGTCATAAAATGTTTGCCAGAAGCTTCAACGTGAGAACATTGAGGAAAAACCATCTCCACTTCTCTTCCGTTTTTACTCGAAAAGTTTAATTTTACAAAATACAATTTTTTTCCCTTTCAAAGAAACATCCCTGCAAAATACATGAACGCGGCATTCTGTTTCATAGATTCTATACAACTAAATCAACAGAAGTGTCCTACCCGCGGGAAAGAAATGATTTGTCAGCAGACACCTAAAAAGCAAACCTTTCAAAACGATAAGGGATATGAGGAGGAAAAAAAAGAGAGAGAGCCTTAAAACATTATAAAGCGAGTCGTGAAATAGAATGGTTGGTTCTACCTGAAAAGTTGAAAAGTTTCTTTCAAGTAGCCCAAGTGGTATACTTTTTTAACTTCACATCTGGTACAAAACTGCTTGCGTTTAGCTTTGAATGCGCACAACCAAAAAGCTTCATGAGAATTATTCTCTTGAAAATTATCCCATGTGCTGTTATCGTAAGGCAAACAAGTATAAAGGTGCTGACTGCACACGGGGGAATATTAGGAAAATAAGGTTGTTTCTGAAATGCTTCTTCACAGATTTGCTTCTTTCTTAAAAAAAAAAAAAAAATCAACAGGAGGTCTAAGTATGAACAATATGTCGTCAGAGCAACCTGCCGTCTGACTAGCTAGATACAAACCATCCCTTGCCACGCGTTTTCGTGACCATGAACGAAGTCCACTCTTTACATGGGCTCTAGCTTTTCTGTTGCATTCGGGCAGCTTTGAATTTGGAAACTCTCTTCGTCGTTTCTTCGGAAGCTTCGCAGAGAATCTCCTCAGATTTTCGCTCCAAAATGGTTGGCAGGACCGGGTGAGCAAGGACCGGATGTGGTATCGTGGAGGGCGACAAAGGTTCCTTCTCGACAACCTTCCCCGAGAAAGCCTGCAAGAAAATGAAGACATTCCTGGAATAACATCATCAACGTTTCTTTCTTTCTTTCTTACCTTTCTTTCTCTCTCTCTCTCTCTTTTTTTTTTAAAAAAGTCCCAAATGAAGGTCATGCAACCGTTCACAGTTTTATCAACCTTGGCTTCCGCTGGGCACGATCCAAGATTGAAATTGGAAGGAGAAATGTTCCAAGAATCGTTGTTTGTTTATTTGGTTTTTATTATCCCACCCTTATTGTTTTTATAGACAACTCAAGGAGACAAACATACATAATGTTCTTTCTTCCTCCAGTTTTCCCCACAACCACAACGACAATCCCATGAGGAGGGCTGGGCTGAGAGAGAGCGACTGGGGCCTTCTCTTTACCTCATACATTCCTGACAAGGGAGGTGCTTTTCTAGAAAGGGAGTTGTGCTCCCGCTGTTCCTCCTCGTCCTCTTCTAAGATGCCCTCACTGTTGTCGCTATGGGTCGCGTCCTCGTAGCTCAGGCTCCTCAGAATTCCTCGTCTGTCGTCAAACTCGGTGGTGCTGCTCTCGCTAGTATCGCTGCAAACACTGTTCTCCCGGCTTCGAGACTTCAAAATTGATTTACGAGGGACATATTCTCCATTCACAACATCAACAAAGACTCTGCAAAAGGACAAATGTTAGCTTTAATAAAGTATTTGGAAGGAAGCGAGGAGAGAAGCGTTATGACAAATTCACCATAATTTCACTCCATCTTTGGGACAAATTAATTACACTACGGGTTTTACCTGCTCCTCCTTTATCCTTTTTTTTTTTTTTAAAGATACCCAAGATCAGTGAATCCCACTCAGCAAACCAAATGTTGTTCTGCCTCTCCTAACAAAAATGAAATTGAAGGGTGAAAAAAGTCAGGTTCTACATTTAGGCAAGAAAAAGGAAATGCACAGGTACAGTATAGGTAATACCTTACTCAATACTAGTAACTGTGAGAGGGAACTTGGAGTCCTAGTGGACAATCACTTAAATATGAGTCAGCAATGTGCAGTAGCTGCCAAAAAAGCCAACGCAATTCTAGGCTGCATTAACAGAGGGATGGAATTGAGATCAAGTGAAGCGTTAATACTACTTTATAAGGCCTTGGTAAGGCCACACTTGGAAATACTGCAGCCAGTTTTGGTCGCTACGATGTAAAAAAAACATGTTGAGACTCTAGAAAGTGTGCAGAGAAGAGTAACCAAGATTATTAGAGGGCAGGAGGCTAAAACATTTGCAGGAATTGGGTACATTTAGTCTAGTGAAAAAGAGAACGAGATGTGACATGATAACCCTAACCCTATTATTAAGTGTTGTACTTTATGATTCTTGATTCTTAACAAATGTATCTTTTCTTTTATTATACTGAGTACTTACACCAAGACAAATTCCTTGTGTGTCCAATCACACTTGGCCAATAAAGTATTCTATTCTATTCTATTCTATTCTATTCTATTCTATTCTATTCTACAGCAATGTTCCAATATCTCAAGGGCTGCCAGAAAGAAGAGGGAGCTAAGCTATTCTCCAAAGCATCTGAGGGAAGGACAAGAAGCAACGGGTGGAAACTAATCAAGGAGAGAAGCAACCTAAAACTAAAAAGAAATTTCCTAACAGTTAGAACAATTAATCAGTGGAACGACTTGCCTCCAGAAGTTGTGGGTGCTCCAACACTGGAAGTTTTTAAGAAGAGACCGGACAAGTCACTTGTCTGAAATGGTATAGGGTTTCCTGTCTGAGCAGGGGGTTGGACTAGAAGACCTCCAAGGTCCCCAGCTTCTAATACAAGCATTGGCCTAGAAGGTCAGGCTTCACACCAAAATTTGGCAGCAAACATCACCTCTGCAAAATTGAACCTCTTATTCAGGAATTGGCTTACTCAGCCTGAAGACTCTCTAACTTGACTTGGCTAGATCAATAGATATCAGACAAAAATAAAGCTGTACAAGTAAATCATATGTCCTCTGCATATAAATAAGTCAACGTTGTTACGCTTTAAACTTGATAATTTATACTCTGTGCTTCATAGTTCAACTCTAGTTATTCTCCTCCCACATTTCTGAGTTAAACAATAATTGCTGGTTTGCGAAGGATCCTGGACAACCAGTCATGTTTACAATAAGTCACCTCTAGCTTGGATTCTTGCTGGGTATCATCTCACTAGATTCAGCCCTTACAGATGCTAAGACAGACATATGCATGTGAGAATGGAACATGGAATCTGACTGATTCCATGTTCCATTTCAAACTAGCTTTCTGCCCCCATAAAGATTATCCCTAAAATACTCTCCAATTATCTTAATTCACTGAACAATTGAGAAACTATTCTTTAAAAAGCTGCAGGAAATATTACAAACACGGATTCCTAACTTGAAAATTGAGAAATCGTACTGAGGACCCACAATCTCTGTATATTTTTAACATTCTAATATCCTGACTATGTTCCAAACAGGCAGGGGCTGTGTTCTCTTAATAATCTGCATTTTAAAATATTAAACCAATACCTGTTATATGTCCCCAAATTGGCAGCCAAATAACATGAACCAGGGGTTTAATTGTTTTCCCAAGTCCCTTTATGTCATTTTATTAGATCATTTAAAGGATAAATAACTATTAAGTATGAAAACCACAAAACAGATAGGCCTAAAAAGATGTTAAAGGTGCAGGAAGACATTACAGATAGTCCCCCCACAAGGAGGGCTAGAATTTCTGTTGCTGAGTGAGTGAGTCACGCCTGATTTTTATGATCTTTTTTTGCCATAGTTGTTAAGCAAAACACATGTTCAATGTCTATGGAGATTCTCAGTCATCCGGGTCATGTTTCGCTTCCCATCCAAGAAGTTTCTTCAGCTCTGAAGAAGATGCTTCAGAGTTGAAGAAGCTTCTTGGATGAGAAGCGAAATGTCTTCAAAAGAAAAAGCCCAGGAAGTCCAGTTACCTCTTGAAAAAAGCACCTTCGGGATAACCACACATGTTAAGTGACTCACGCGGTCATTAAGCAAATCCTGCTTTCCCCACTGATGTTGCTGGTCAGAAGTCAGTTGGGAAGTTGCAACCATCGAAAATAGAGGCTGGTTGCCAAGCAGCCCAATTTTGACCACATGATTGTGGGGAATGTGAGAATGCTACAATGGTTATAAAGTGCAAGGACCAGTTGTCAGTTGTTGTTTTTTTTTTTTCAGTCTGAAGTTTATAACTTCGAACAGTCACTAAGCAAATGATTATAAATCAAGGACTTCCTATGGACATATTATTTCAGCTCAGTTAAACTTAGCTGCAAATACACACACAGGCATCCTTTGCAGGATGTGAACGTTCACTATGTTCATACCGATAAATATCTGCTGGCGTTTTAATATTTGGCAGTTCCGTCGTCCCATGTCCATTTCCGTTGCTGTTCTTCCGTTTCCGTTTTGCTTCTTCTTTCTTTTCACTGAATTTTAAAGTAGTATTTTTTCCCGTGTTTATTCGTACCTGATGTCAAAACATACAAGTAGTTGTGAGCATTCAAGGAAGGGAACGGCGCAAAAGCAAAATCTTATTCTCCTGCCAGAGGAAGGAAATAAATCAAAAGGACCATAATATCAAAAGCTGCTTGGTTCATACCATGAGCTTTTTCACATAAACGTGCTTTAATTTTGGCTCTGTGTGATTTGTCACTACAACCGGAAAGTTGTACAGTGGTTTTTTTTCCCCCTACAATCCTTCCTTTAACTCAGCTACAAGAAGTTAGAGAATTTCGCTTCCATTTCTGAGAAGCTACAGTTTGCAGTTATGTGGAAACCTGCAACTGTAGTTGTCTTAAAGAAAGAAGTCAGTATTAGGAGGTAAGGCTTACTTATTCTCTTAATTTAGAATAGAATAGAATAGAATAGAATTCTTTATTGACCAAGTGTGATTGGCCAAGTGTGATTGTCCACATAAAGAATTTGTCTTTGCATATGCTCTCACTGTACGTACGTACGTACGTATGTATGTATGTATGTATGTATGTATGTATGTATGTATGTTTTTATAGATTTTCACGGGTACAGGTATGCAGGTCTTGGCATGTTCGGGTCCTTTCCTGTGTAAGGTTGAGACTATCTTGGCAATGTTTCAACGAGATCTCACTCGCTATCTTCAGGCTGGTGCTTTCGACTTTGTGCTTGTGTGAGCAAAGCGTGATCTGAGCTGCTATCTCCCTATATATACTGGTGGGGAGGTGGCTGTGTTGTCATTTCTTGATTGGTTGATGGAGTTGATGTTTGCAGGTTGGCTGGCTTTTTCTTAAGAACATGTGTGGCTTAGGTATTAACGACATTACCCAATATATATATGTATATATATTTGCTCTCAGTGTACATAAAGAATATATATATGTATATGTATAGACACACATACACACACACACATACACATATATTTGTCAAGAATTATAAGATACAACATTTAGTGATAGTCATAGAATACTAATAAGCAATCAAATCATAGTAGGAAACAATAAAAACAATATAAGTTGTAAAGATACAAGCAACATGGATGTAGCCATAAGTTGGAAGAGATAGGTACTAATAAGGATGAGAAGAAGAATAGTAATACAGTCTTAGTAGTTAATTTGACAGGGTTGTAGGAATTAGTTGTTTAGCAGAGTGATGGCATTCAGGGGGAAAACTGTCCTTGTGTCTTCTTGTTCTGAATGAACACAATTTGTCCAGGATCACGGTATAACACTAAACTACAGTAAATGGAAAGAAAAGCTGATTATGATCCCCTTATAAGCACATCAAAGAAAGGAAGTTCCTGAATCCAACTCTTATGCACAGTATGCAGCGTTAAACCATAGTTCAGTGTTATATTTGCAACCGATGTAGTATATTTGATTTATAGGATGGTGTGAATCTAACTAATTATGGCCAGGTCAGTAAACTACAGTTCTTTTAAAGATGGCTTAGTACAGGAGTTCTCAAAGTTTGCAAATCTACCACCCGCTAAAAAGATAAATGAATTTCTGTGAACTTCCTCATGAATAAAACTAATGAGTTCACCGGGGTTAGAGCTGGGCAAGAAATAAATACATCACTTACTAAAAGATATGCAACTTCTATCATACTTTCCTGACAGGCTTACTTTTCTCTCCCGCTACAGATAGATTGGGCACGTTTAGTTTTTCTCTTACCGCTCAATAAAAATGTCTCCATTTGGAAAGGCAAAAACTGAAAACAACTGATACACATTCCAAGCTTGGCTAACATATATAGTACTATAGTTACTCCAATCTTGACAGATATATTACTACACACGCACCACCAGCAATCATCAACCAGCAGGAAAGCATCAAGCAATCACAATACATCATTATAGTTTCCCCAAATTGGTAGTAAAACTCCAGATATACCAAAGGAGCAATTTCAAGAGTTCTCACTTTTCATGGTCAAAGGTATGGAATTCTTGGACTTCCAGGTCCAACACATCTGAGGAATACCGAGCTGGAGAAGGCTGCTTCACAACACATCTTCTTGAGAATACAAACCCTTTTAGACTCCATGTATTGGATCTGGGGTTCCAAGAATTTGTAGCTGAGAATTCTTGGAGGTCCAGGTCCATCACATCTGGAGGACACCAAGCTAGGGAAGGCTCCTTCATAACATACCTTCTTGCTAATACAAACCCTTTTAGGTTTCATATGTTGGATCTGGGGTTCCAAGAATTTGATCATGCAAACTGAGAATTCTTGGAGGTCCAGGTCCAGCACATCTGGCAGACACCAAACTGGGGGAAAATTGCTTCATGACACATCTTCTTGACAATACAAACCCTTTTAGGTTCCACAGTGTGGGAGAAGTATATTGTCGGCACAGCATTCTCACTAATGGCAAAATCATCTTCATCGTCGCTGTTGTAATGATTGGGGCCATTAACCTGACTTCCGAATGATTCAAAGTCGGTTATGTCCTTCTGAAAGTTGCCCTGAGTATTAGGTTTTTCGTTCTTCTGAAGAACATCCAGGTTTAACTTTTTGTCTTCTCTGTCTTCTTCAGAGGAAGAGGCACCTTCTGCCTTTGCATTGCTAGTCTCAGAAATCCTGGAGAAAGAATGAGCAGGGAGGGAAAAATAAATGAAAGATTGATTTTGAGTCCTAAGATAAAACAGGTGATATGTACATCTTGCTCTGTTTTTAAGGTTGTGGTGGGTTTTTTTTTTTTTTTTTGTCAAATAATAATTAAATCAGACCAATGATTTTAAATTCTTTAGGGTCCTCTAGAACCATAAGAAAGGTCGTATATTGCTAAATCAGACCAGTACCCAATTGGGCATTTCAGAAAATCCGTCTCCTGCCATTTAATAGAAACTAGAATACCAATGCCTTCTAAATTGGCAGGTTATTTATAAACATCATAACCAACCATCGCTGCCTTCATTCTTTCTCCCAAGACAGTCATTCCTGAGATATTTTGGGTGAACTGGCCTGTCATAGCAGTTCCCCCACATTTTTAAGATAACCATGCAGAACTACAAATCCCAAAGTTCCCTAGAAAGAATGAAGTCGAGAATAATGTACTTAAAAGTATTGATTGTTATCATTCCTTGGTACAAGGTTCAAACTGCCCTAACAAGTAGTGAGGAGAATGTGTGGTAGGGCTATAGTACTATTATTCATCCTTATTATATTCTTTACTCTCCCCCACCCCATTAGTATTATTGTGATGATGATTATCAGTACACTTTTGATGTACACTGAGAGCTTCTGTACCAGAAACAAATTCCTTGTGTGTCTAATCACACATGGCCAAATTAAGTATTCTATTCTATTCCATGGTTCCATTCTTCCTATCCTACTCTACCCTACCATACCCTAATCTATTCTACTCTATTAAGTTAAAGTACATTACTCCTTTCTCCATTCTTATTAGGATTTAAGGATTCCCCTTGCTTTAGTGGCAAAGAGAAAACCCATTCACAGCTTAGCTTCTCTTCTAAATATTCTCCCTTCTTCTGGAAATTCCAACAGTCCATGCTTAAAGTACCTGCTGAGTTCACCGAGGATTTGCTCTTGCCTTTCCAGTTCATCAAGTCGGGCCCAAAGGTCCTCTTCTGATTTTAAGTCCCCATTGGGTTTTTTATCTGTTCCGCTCTCGTCAACATTCCCCTCAAAAGCACAGATTTTTGGTTTTGAATGAGGTTTGTGAGCAGTTCTGTGCTTTCCTGAAGAATTAAATAAGTGTTTTGTTGTGATGTTTGCTTTGGTAAACATAATTACCAGACAATTCAAAGGTTTTATTAAAGCTTTCATGTAGTTCTGCTAGTAAACCAGAGATACGATAGCAAACAAATAAGGGGTTGCTATTATCCAAATAGGAAACCTTGTATTATTAAAAAAAACCACAGTAACTTGAGACAATGGGGAGGGAATTCAGTGCTGTCCATTATTAATCACAAGATGCTGCCTTCTCCTGGATCAAGCAAAAGAGAGCCAGTTTGATCTAGAGGTTAAGTCATCAGTTTAGAAACCAGGAGACTGGAAGTTCTAGTCCCACCTTATTCATGAAAATTGGTTGGATGTCTTTGAGCCAATCACTAGGAGACTCTTAAGTTCTAGTCCCATCTTGGGCATGAAAGCCAGTTGGGTGACTTTGAGCCAATCACCAGGAGATGGTGAGTTCCAGTCTTGCCTTAAGCATGAAAGCCAACTGGTGACCTTGGGTCAGTCACTCTCTCTCAGCCCAGCTCACCTCAGAGAGTTTTTATTGTGGGGAAAACAGGAGGAGGAAGGAGTATTGTGTGGGTTTGCCACCTCGAGTTATTTGCAAAAATAATAAAGGCGGGATACAAATAAATAAAAGGCCCATCTAATCCAAGATTGAGCAACTTTTTCAAATTTCAGATAGGGGATTTTTATAGACCATAAAGATGGTGAACATAACTCTCTGTAAATAGAATGCAGACTTTAGCAATGAACCAGGACAGTATCCAAAAAAAATGACTCAAGGTGTTCCTTTTTTTGAAGCCATCTAGGTCCCCGCAATATCTCCTATCAGTAATATTTGTTTAGCAATGGCCTTATTTAGCAACTTTCACAGTTACGATGGTGATGAAGAAGTAATTTTGCGACCAATTCCTCGCACTTTAGGATCTTTGCAGGTCTGTAAAGCGACAAAAAGCTGGACTAAGATCATAAACACAGTCACAGTTTTGCTTGGGGGCTGCTTTGCTCAATGACCAAGTTGCCAGTTCTGACTGCAGTCGTTAATCAAGGACTCACCTCTAGACTCACCTCTAATTTTGAACAGCTCTAACTTTTAACACATTCTGCAAGAAAGTCCAGTGACCCTTCAGAAAAT
>CM042839.1:9056142-9221142 GCA_023653725.1 Bungarus multicinctus | reverse complement strand
ACAGAAAGGGAACCATCAATAGACCTGAACTACACAGCCAGCTACATACTCTTTACCAGAAAACTTATTTGATCTTAAGGGATCTTAAAAATTAGTTTGCAAAGTGGCAGATGGAGCTGTAGGGCAGAAAGGAGGATAGAAACTATTTAAGCCAAGAACATTTCATCCTGAAACATTTTTTTTAAATAGAAATTTTTTTTTTTTAATAAATAAAACGAACATTGAAACACCTGACTGCTGTTAGCGGTGACTCCTAATTTTGGAGATAATGATTGGCAAAGTCAGCAATTACTGTACTTAAAACCAAGCCAGAACAATCTTTATAAAAGATAAACTACTGTTGGGATAAATTAAGTAAAGTTTGTTGATTTCTAATTACAGATTTAAACACAAGCCATGGAGTCACTTAAGGAGAAAGATGGTTCAACCCAAGTACAACTTAAAAGTTAAAAACATGTCAACCAACATGTTCTCTTCTTATTAAAAACGGGCTACAAGACTATCTGTTATTTTTAACGCAACAGGCTGAGTATCCTTCCAAATATTTCAAAGTAATCATTGGATAAAAGACATCCATGTCAAAATTTATAGTTACATACAAGACTGGATTTAGTTCAACAATAATAAATCTTTCTGTGAACTTGCTTGCTAAGATTAAGGACAGATAGGGGAGCTTGAACTGCAGAGATGCTATGCCTTTTCAAGGGTGGGAGGTAAACTCTTGCTTATGTAAAGGTTCCACTCGCACCTATGTGCTACTCGTTTCTGGCTCTAGGAGGCAATGCTCATCTCCGTTACAAAGCCGAAGAGCCAGCTCTGTCCAAAGATGTCTTCGTGGTCATGTGGCTGGTATGACTAAACGCTGAAGGCGCAGGGAACGCTGTTACCTTCCCACCAAAGTGGTCCCTAGTTTTCTACTTGCATTTTTACATACTTTCAAACTGCTAGGTTGGCAGTAGCTGGGACAAGTAACAGGAGCTCATTCCATTACACGGCGCTAAGGATTCGAACCACCGAACTGACGACCTTTCTGATCGACAAGCTCAGCGTCTTAGCCACTGAGCCACTGTGTCCATGCGCCTTCAGCATTTAGTCATGCCAGCGACATGACCATGGAGACGTCTTCGGACAGCGCTGGCTTTTTGACTTTGTAACAGAGATGAGTACTGCCCCCTAGACACGGAAACAACTAGCATGTAGGTGCCAGGGGAACCTTTAACTTTACTTTTTGCTTATATAGATCAATGGAAATAGGTTTCACAAAACTTTTTGTCACTTACAACAAAAAGTCAGCTAACACACACACCACACAAACACACACATATCACCACTTTTGCATTCTGGAAACTTGAAACAGAACACCTAATTGTGAAATGCAGTAGCAATACAGTAACACAGTAACAATAATTTAAAAAGGCACAGTAGCCAAAGTCAATTGTTTTTTTTTTTTGTGTGCTTAACAAGATTATAGATTTTAAGCCCCGAATCTTGAAAACCACTTGAAAAACTATAGCTTATAACAGGGGCTCCCAAATTTGGTGACATTAAGACTTGTGGACCTCAACTCCCAGAATTCTCCAGCCAGTATGGTTACCTGAGGAATTCTGGGAGTTGAAGTCCACAAGTCTTAACGTTGCCAAGTTGGAGACCCCAATCTATAATGTCGAAATAGAGTCGCCAGCATGACAACAGGACCATGACCTCATATGCTATTAAATATATGTGAAATTTAATGTATGCTATTATGCTTGAAGCTATGACTGTTTGTTCAAGGACTCAAGATTGGTTTAACTGCGCTCTCATTTTCTTATCCAATTTGTTCCTTCTTTTAAAGGCTGTAAGTTCCCTGAAACTCCTTAGAAATTAAAGCTTTCTACACGATCTACTTTCTACTAAAACACGATCTTGCTCTGTATCATGGGACCTCAGAAAAGTTTCTTGGCTGTTACTACTTCATACATCTATACGATATCATCAGAATCCTACATTACTGTATCCTAAATCTTGTAAAAGGCGGAAAACCTATTGTTTTAAAGACATGTCTGAAGGGATAGAGATACTATATATTAAGGAGATTTAGGAAGGCAAAAATCTCGTTAAAATGAACTTTCTCCTTGCTCAGTTTCAAAAGCCTGATAGCACAGAACTGTACCTAAAGTTTTCTTAATTTTAACAGAATTCCCACACTTTCTTGTGCAGTCTAACTTTTCTGTGTCTTTCTTTTAAGGTTATATTTTTATACTTTTTTAATTAAGGATTATCTCCAGTTCCTGAGAGACCGGGGATTCAATTAATCACTAAATATGTTTGCTCAGAATATTATTATTATTTTTTAAATTTTATTTATACCTTTTATCTTTAAAGTACGTAAGTGCTTAATGAACAGTGTATTGTCTGGATCAATTTACTTATACAATATAGTAATTAAAATGCTGATAGTACTAATAATAGTAGTAATAATAACAACTATGATAATAATACTAACGTGTACTTATGTATAATCCAATTCTATGTATGATATTTTTGTAGGACTGATTTCCAGGTAAAAATGCATTCCCCAATTACAAAAAAAAATGTCCTCCATCAGACACATTAGTGTGAAAATCGTCTGATTAACAACCCTGTATTGTATCATTCTTTTATGCAACTGGCATTGTGAGAGTAAACTGTTTTCAATCATGTTGTTAGAATGCATGAAATACAACTCATCACACACTTAATCAAGACACAGATGCATAGTGTAAAAAGCATGCTAATGTAGCTTTTGGCTGGAGACGCAACTGTGGCCTTGCTTTAGCAAGAGTGGGAGAAAAAAAATGTTAACTCGAGCATTGTTTTCCCTAATATGTTGGAGGTGGAGGTCAACATGTTGCAGGATACTGTGTTGTCAAAACGTCCTGTTAATTTGACACACGGGTGTTTGTGAATACTAACAGAGGTTTTCTTTAACGTAACTTATATTTAGTTGCGTTTAAGGGACTGGGGAGAAGTATTTGGCACCAAAGTTAAGTGTATCTGGATTTTAACCATACCTTTGGTAAAGGGTGCTCAGCAGAATATTTGAAATATATTAAAAGCATATCCAACAGATTATAATAAGGTATGGAAAACAAATGTGATTTCCAAATATGCTCTACAGCTTTCAAAATGTATTATCTAGCATCTTTCTATTCCATTTGGGCTTCCTATCAAGAAATTACAAATTCTTTTAGACATGTGGTTGAAAAATTATTTGTTGGCCTACTACAATAATATGGCCTTCAGTCATAATTCTCTCTCTCTCTCTCAGTAGCCTAGAGGCCTATAACATATAACATGGTTAAAATAATATAAACAAGCTCTGGAACAGGAATTATGTTTTTATGATCACATTTATCTATATGAAGGATTTTCATTTCATTTCACTATAGCAGCTGCTTTTAAATATTTTTCTTCCCACTTTCTGAAACTGTCCTGTTCATTGTCATTCTCCTTGGCACTACTAAACATCAATATCTATTTGGAATTCTGATTTTAGCAAGCTTTTTATTTTATATAAAGGCCTGTGTATATATGGCAGTTTGCTTTCATATATTACAGCAGATAATAAATTCCACGACCAGTGAAAATAGGAAATACAGTCAAGCATCTAAGAACTCATGAGGTCTAGATTCATGCACTCAAGGGCCAATCAACTCACTCACGACTTAGCTAGGAGTAGAGATGTGTTTGGCAAGGCAACGAAAAGATTCCATTATATAGGCAACCAAAAATGCTGAAAATAGTAGATTCAAGTAGCAAAATAGTATGTTCAATGAGCAAAAAACAAGGAAAAGAACTCAGGTTCTCACTTGGAGAATTCTCATTGGCCATGTTTGTGACTATCCTTTTAAAAAGTTATGCTCCATTAAATTGCTGATGCCACAGGAGGTTACCAAACATTAGGTCGCAGAAAAAGCTAGGAATCTGCTACATCACGAAATATATACCTCTGCATTAGGTCCCTTGTACCCAAATCATAGACCACTAAACATAGCAGGGGCAGAAGATTTAAAGGAGAAATCTTGATCCGGGGTTGGTCGAATATTACATCCTAGAAATCCCTCCTAGTAATACTGTACAAACCCATGATGGGAAGAAATTGCTTAAACGTATCTTGTTGCAAGAATTGGATATGTCTAGTCTAACAAACAGAAGGACTAGAGGAGACTTGATAGCAATCTTGCAATATTTGAGGGGCTGCCACAGAGAGGAAAGGGTTGCTCTCTTCTCCAAAGCACCTGAGGACAAGCCAAAAAATAACGGATGGAGGCTTATTAAAGAGAGATCCAACCTAGAGCTAAGGAGAAATTTCCTGATGGTGAGAGCAATTAACCAGGAGTTGTGGGTGCTCGACCACTGGAGGTTTTCAGGAAGAGACTGAACAACTATTTGGCCAGAATGCTCTAGGGCAGGGGTGTCAAATTTGCGTTGTCACATATCGTGACTTTTTCCCCCTTTGTGGGCATAGCCAGCGCGTGACGCACCTGGGCCACCAGGCTGGGAGTTTGACATCCCTAGGATAGGGTCTCCTGCTTGGGAATGGGGTGGGACTAGATGGCCTCCAAAGTCTCTTCAACTCTGTTATACTGTTACTGTTATATTTTGGCAATGGCATAGTGGTTAATTCTGGCAACATTCTTCATCTTATATGGGTATCCTAACGAAATGTTCCTTCCTAGGAAACCTGGGCAGTCAAGGTGGTATTAATTCAGAGGTGGTATTCAGTAGGTTCTGACCCGTTCTGGAGAACCGGTAGCAGAAACTTTGAGTAGTTCGGAGAACCAGCAAATACCGCCTCTGACTGGCTGGGTCTTCCTTTGTTGCCTTGCACAGGAGAACGGAGCTGGAAAGCAGGTTAGTGGAGTGGGGAGGGAATGGGGATTTAGCAGTATCCTTCCCCTGCCACGCCCACCAAGCCACGCCCACCAAGCCATGCCCACCAAGCCACACCCACAGAACTGGTAGTTGAATCGATTCAACTGATTTTGAATCCCGCCATTGGTATTAATGCTCTAAGCATATTGTCCCTATCCACCTCCCTCTTGACATCAAGTGAAACAAGTTACTGCCAGGCTGACGGAAAAAGAAACGTGCCCACTGTATACATACGGCTACGTCACTGCGCGTATTAGTAATTAAGATTTATTGGTTGATTTTCAAGAGTGTTCCAATACAATACAAGGCATAATAATTACATTCAGCTTGAGTATCAGGAGAGAGAGGACTGACACAAGGCTACTATATTTTAAATTACCACATCAGATATACAGAGCTGTTTAAAAAAAAAAAAATCCATAAGATAGAACCATCAAAGTAATCAAAGCCCCTTCAAAGAGCCACACTCAGAAGCAGGCGAGATCTTCGAAGGCAGTGGCAGACACACACACACACACACACACACACAGAGGAGTGCCAGTTATTCACTCCAGCCAGGCACTTGTGTTTTGGAAAACAGTGATACAGGTGACAGAGTAGCAGCTGCTGTGTTTCTCGTGCACAAACTC
Source organism: Bungarus multicinctus (assembly GCA_023653725.1). Taxonomy (NCBI): domain Eukaryota; kingdom Metazoa; phylum Chordata; class Lepidosauria; order Squamata; family Elapidae; genus Bungarus; species Bungarus multicinctus. The sequence continues at coordinate 9,215,617 of CM042839.1, read as the reverse complement.
CCTGTTGGGAAAAGACTTTCTGCTGCTCGATCATTATCTATCGTGCAGCTTGCAAAAAGGCAGGAGCCTCGCAGGGGGGGGGTGGGGAGGGAAATGGCTTAGCATTCCCCAGGCTAGAAAAAAAAAATTGGAAGCCTGCTGGTCATCGCTGCTGGTCGCAGGGCTGGCGGTCCCTGGCGGTCACCATAGAAGGGGTGGTAGCGGTGTGGGAGGCATCCTGTATTAGCAGGAGAAATGGAAAGAGAGAGTCAGAAGCAAACTCTACCTGGACCTGGAGGCACACAAAGTGTTTATAAAGGTGTGCGAGGAGCAGTGCAGTGGTGCCAGCCAAGTGTCCTCTGCTGTCCCAATCCACCCTCGGCTTCAGCCCCACAAGGGAAGGGGGAAATGGATGAACTACAGCAAACAAGGTGTGCCTGCCATGCACCTGGATGGTGACTGGATAATGCACGGATGCATTAGCCAACAGTAGCAATAACAATAGCACTTAAGCCTTAACAGTATATACTGCTTCACAGTGCTTTACAGCCCTCTCTAAGCGATTTACAAATATCGGCTTATTGCCCCCAACAATCTGGGTCCTCATTTGACCGACCTCGGAAGGATGGAAGGCTGAGTCCACCTTGAGCCAGTCAGGATCGAACTCCTGACATTGGGCAGAGTTAGCCTGCAATTCTGCATTCTAACCACTGCGTCACCAGGGCTCAATAAATACTGTATCTGTATGGAGTTTTTGCTCTTTGCCTACACAATTTATCTGCTCTCCATGGTTAGAGGAGAAGGTTGCTAAAGCAACACACTATAGACAAACATCACTGTCACACAGGGAGAACGAGGAAGATGCAGGCTACAGTTACAGGTAGTCCTCGGACTAACGACCACCACTGAACCCCCAAATTTATGTTGCTATGCAAGACAGCTGTTAAGTGAGTCTGGTTCCATTTTATGAACCAGCTTGCCACCGTTGTTACATTAGTAACACAGTCGTTAAATGAGTCTGGCTGCAACAGTCGTAAGCGGGAAAAACAATCCTAAGTCACTTTTTTGGGTGCCATTGTAATTTCAAGCGGTCACTAAACGAATAAGTTGAGGACGACCTGCAATGAGGTTGAACACCACAACTATGTATCATTCGGGGCTTACCTTTGTGTTCTATGGCCTGCCCTGATAACCCAGTTCTTGGCATGGAACAGGGTTGGATGCCTGTGTCAGGAATGTCAAGGCGAAGCAGCTATTAGGATTCTGAAGGGAAAAATGGTAGCATGTTTTATATTTTCCTGGACATGTCATGGCCAGGATGCTTCTCCTTGAGTCCTAAGAACGTACAAGGCAGGGGTGGGATTCAAATTTTTTAACAACCGGTTCTGTGGGCGTGGCTTAGTTGGTCATGTTATTGACCGGGTGTGGCCAACTCAACATCACTCACATCGAGGCACACATCTCCTCACCTGGCCTCTCATGGGGATGCTGCAACAGTCGTAAGTGTGAAAAATGGTCATAAGTCACTTTTTTCAGTGCCATTGTAACTTTGAATGGTCACTCCACACAAGCAAAGTACCAGCAAAGGAGGGGAAAAAAACTCCAGAGAAGTTCCTGAGACAGGAAGTCTAGTCCTGCCAAGAATGTAATAAGGGTTAACAGAGAGGCAGTTTCTATAAGCAACACCAGAATGTTTCCTTCCTGCCTTCCTTACAGGATTAGGCCAGTAATTTCTTCTAACAACCAGTTCTCCAAACTGCTTAGGATGTTAACAACCGGTTCTAATAGGTGCAAACCGGTAGAATCCCACCTCTGGTACAAGGTAAGAGGTATAAAATGGAGCCCATGCAACAAAATATTAGCAGCTCAGGTTGAACTGTCGGGTCCTTGGGGCTCTCTAAGGTTGGTTGTTTGCTTGTAGATGTTTCATTACCTGAGTATATAACATTATCAGTGCTCAGGAGGGTGAGTTTTGCACACTCCACTCACTAAAACTGACGATGTTACCTAGTTGGGTAATGAAATGTCTGCAAGCAAACAACCAAGCTCAGAGAGCACCAAGACTGTAGCCTATGTATTGCGAACCTGAATTGTGTCTTCTCCTTCTACATACGTACTTAAATAGATATACATGAATATTCCAATATTTGTGGGGCTGCCACAGAGATGATTGGGTCAAGCTATTTTCCAAAGCACCTGAAGGCCAGACAAGGAATAATAGATGGAAACTGACTCAAGGAGAGATTCAACCTGGAAATAAGGAGAAATTTTCTGACAGTGAGAACAATCAACCAATGGAACAGAAGTTTTCTCTGGAAGTTGTGGGAGCTTCATCACTGGAAGCTTTCAAGAAGAGACTGGACTGCCATCTGTTAGAAACAGTGTAGGGCTCCTGCTTGGGCAAGGGTTGAACTAGATGACCAACAAGGTCCCTTCAAACTCTATTAATCTGTTGCTATACATATACATGTATATAAAGCTAGCTTGGCTGCTTTTCTCCAGTTAATATCTTTCTTTCTTCTTTTATAAATGCATTACTTGTTCACTTCTGCTAAAAACAACTCACAGCTGTTAACAACAGAAATCAAACACTTAAATCAGTAAAATCACAGCAAGTGTTAAAAGTATAGGAGAATCATCATAAGCCGCTACATCTCCATAGGTATGTTTTCCAAGGAACGAAAAACCCAAGAAATCTTAGGAAAAATTACAAACAGTTTAGCTAATAGGGAAAAATACCTGATGAATGCCTCTAATCATTTGCAAGATAAAGAAGCAATATATGAAACAAAACATAAAACAGAAACAGAATGTAAAAAGCCTTATCTCGTAACATGGCATTTTATGCCAGCCGTCAATTTTGACTGGTGCCAATATTTGTATTAAAGACTGCCTGTTGCAATTTACGATTGAGTAATATTACAGTACCATATGTTAATGCAATCAGTGTTGCCATTTTGCGAATTCATTTGCAGCCCCATCTCACTAGAACATCCTGACATACACCAGCTCAATTGCAAAGTAATTCTCAAAAGTTTTTTGTATTTTAATTTGTTAAGTGTTAAGACAATGAAACCTGCTTTGTTTTTTAGCCTTCACAATGCTATAACATTCAGAAGATGCTCAGATCAAAATTGTATGTTGTTGTTGTTGTTGTTGTTATTATTATTTATTGAATTTATATTGCCACCTATTCGCACAGGACGACTCAAGGTGGCTTACAGACTATAAAACCTCATATAAAATGAATAAAAAAGAATCAAATACATTAATATAATAAAATCTCCCCTCCGCCCCAGTGACTAGCAGATCACACGAGCCATTTAATGGGCTCTATCCCATTAAATCCCCAGGTCTTCAGTGCCTTCTGAAAGAGTGTTAGAGTGGGGGCCATACTAATCTCTGGGAGAATGCTGTTCCAGAGAGAGGGACCACCACGGAGAAGGCCCTTCTTCTGGGTCCCACCAGGTATATCTCCCTCAGGGACAGGACCTACAGCATTCCCTGCCTCCTTGCTTTGGGGGGGTTGGGTAGATGTGACCGGCAAGAGGTGGTCCCTCAGATCACCTGGTCCCAAGCCATGAAGGACTTTAAAAGGTGACAACCAGCACCTTGAATTGCACCTGGAAGCAAATCGGCAGCCAATGCAGCTCTCGCAGAAGAAGTGATACATGTGTACACTGGTATCTGCACAAAAACCATGTGGGATGCTGTATTCTGCACCAACTGGAGCCTCCTTTCCTAACATTTGGAAGATACTGCAATCATACTACAATGTGATGATTTAAAAAAAACAAAAAACAAAACAGGGGCACCATCTAGAGACTGAAAAGTTTCAGGATTATTGCATGATGCAAAATAACCAGGAATAAGGCATTTCAGCAGGTTAGGAGACAAGGAATCTGAGGATGAGATCCAGGGGAAAAGAATAGGATCAGGATCTTTACTGTTTACTTGACCGTCATCAAAAACTGGGAAGATACTTACGTTTTTTCCTGTGTTCTACTAGGCCGCCGGCCTGTTTTGCTGAACATTTTGCAAACCAGTTGTCCCCAAGAAGAACTGTAACCTCATTGGTGTGAACAAGTCTTCCTGGCATGAAAGCAAGAGGACCGAAGGGGACCTGTCGAAGTAACAACAGAAAAAGGAAAGCTGTAAAAATAATCTACGGAAAGAGATTTCACTTATGGGCAGTTCGACCTTCATGCTAATGTTTCAAAAAAGAAAGAAAGAAAGGACTACAGGTAATTCTTGACTTACACCATTAGATGTTACAACAGCGGGAACAAAAGTAACCTATCACTGCTTTTCACACTTACAACCATTGCAGCATCCCTGGGGCCACGTGATGGACGTTCAGGTATTTGGCTACTGGCTCATATTTATGACCGTTGCTGTTTGATCCCCTTTTGCGACTTTCTGACAAGCAAAGTCAATGGGGAAGCGAGATTCACTTAACAACCATGTTACTGCAGGGATTCTAAGAAAGGTCTTAAAAGAGGGCAAAATTTACTTAAGAAAGAAGCAGGAATTTGGGGCTGAATTGTCGTCATAAGTCAAGGACTAGCTGTGTCTATTAGTTAAATATGCTGTGCTTTCATGAATATCCAGGAGTCGTTCAGCGTATTTTGCAAAACTGTTAATTAGATGTATATCTCACTTACCCAAAAAAAAAAAAACACCCTACCACTGTATCATCTAACTGCATATTTCACAGATCAACTGTATCACCAACTAGTGAGCTAATCATGTTCAGATATGCTTGATGCTACACAAGCAATTACTTCTAGACAACAAGATTTCTCGCCAGAATAAAAACTTTTTCCCAAATTAAGATTCTCTCAGTGTAAACTATTTTATATAATCAATAACCAAGACTTAAAAGCCTTTTTTTCCCCCTTCTTCTTCTTTCGCTTCACAGGAAATTATTGTCTATCGCAAATGAAATTACAGACTCCGCAAAATAACTACCACATATGAATATTTGGTTATATCATTATTGTATCAAATAGGCCAGACTTCATAGAATGTTATAGACTTGATAGGAATCTAAGCCGAAAAAGGAAAAAAGCATAATGTCAGAATCAGACCCAAAGAATCAGGGTAACAGGAAGGTTGCAGCTTATTCAGGTCTATACACAAGACACAGCATGGTGATTAAATGGTTAAGACACTGAATTTGTTGGCTGGAAAGCCAACAGTCCAGGTTCGAGACCCAAACACAACACCAACTCCTGCCAATCTTGCATGCAAATGCAAGTAGATAAATGAGTACTACTTTAGTGGGAAGGTAACAGCGCTGTGTAATGTTGGCAACATGACCGCAGAAATGTCTTTGGAAAGCACTGGTTTAATGGCTTTGAAACAGAGATGAGAACCATCCCATATAGTTGGCAACTATACTTGTTTTATACACATGACTAAAATTCAACACTAAATTGGCATCAGATAAGGGTCAATGGGGTTTGGACTTGGAGCGCTTGTGGGAACACAACAACTCTAAGCTGGTGACATGCTTAACTCTGCCTCCCCAGATCTGCCTGCTCTTCTCCTACACATATATTCATTGGAAGCCATCAAGATTAGTACACATTATCACGGCAGCAAGGATGACTTTGGCCCAAAAATGGAAAGATAGAGAAATTCCCGATGAAGGTGAGGTGATAAAGAAGATATTGATATGTGCTGAAATGGATAGATTGACTCCGGAATTAAAAAATAAGGATGAGACAGAATACTACAAGATATAGGATAAATTTTATCAATGGTGGGAAAAGAAAGGAAGGACCCAGAATAAAAAATAAACAGGATTCGTAGGAGTAACTACAGATAAAAACTAACTGTACAAATATATAACTGTACATAAAGTATGTATTATATAACATGTATGACAAAAAGGAATGTGAGGACGATCACACCGCATCCAATGTTTTAATAATTTAATCAATAAAATATTCTTTTAAAAAAGAATTAGATAGGCTGTTTGAAAATCTGCTAGATGGTTCTAGATTGCACTACCTACCATGCCTATGAATGATAAGCACACACCAGAGGCATAAAAACAAGCAAGAGTCAGATACTAAACCGTACCTACCATGATATCGTATGAAAGTTTGTCTGGCAGAGTACTGAGCCTGTCCTGAAGTGCTTCATAGTCACTGTCAACCTTCTTCCTAGAGGGGAAGTTCAGACAAACATACTGTCAGTTCTAAATGTTGATTAACTTTATGAACATGGAAATATATTACACGCATTTCTAAGTTGAACCAGAAACTATGCTTTGCAAGCTATGGTGACAAACTGCCACAAGTAATTTGGGTTGGGGGCAGGTGGGTGCAATGGTGGGATTCAATTTTTTTTACTACAGGTTCTGTGGGCGTGGCTTGGTGGGCGTGGCAGGGGAAGGATACTGTAAAATCTCCAGTCAGAGGTGGGATTTGCCAGTTCTCTGAACTATTCAAAATTTCTGCTACCGATTCTCCAGAACTGGTCAGAACCTGCTGAATATCACCTCTGGGTGGATGCGTTCTTCATCTTTTTGTAAATATGGTATGTGAGAGTACAGGTAGTTCTCAACTTACAACCACAATTATGCCCAAAATTGCCATGGTTAAGCAGGACACTTGTTAATTGAGTTTTGCCCCAACTTGCAAAGCGTTCAAATTTTAATCATGTGATGAATTTTAATCTGAATAGTCATAAGTCACTTTTTTTTCAATGTCATTGTAACCCTAAAAGAATGGTTGTAAGTCAAGGATTATCTGTAATAAAAGGAATTCCATCCAGGGTTATTCTCCAAGCTCGAAAAACCTATTTCTAAAAAAAGAGTCATTCTAAAGAGGAATGTTTTGACAAATTTTTAAGTCAATATGCCTTAGGTTCAATCATACATACATCGGGAGCCTATTTAATTCAATTCCATGTGGACTCAGATAGGGTTGTGCTGTTAGAAAACCCTGTCATTTGGGACTTCCTGAGGATGGGGTACAATGTATGGTCACTGTTTTGTAAAAAATAGCAGAATTACAAAAACAGCTTAAAGTCACCTTCTACATAATGGTTCTCTTGTCTGCAAAGCCATCGGTTGACTGGAAAAGCAGAAAGGGAGCCCATTTCCTTCCATTTGACTGCATAGTTTTAGTGGAAGTATGCCACGGATTTCACTTTACAACTGGCTGGTGTTTCCCAATCTTGGGTGGACTTCAATTCCCAGAATTCCAAGTGCCGGCTGGGGAATTCTGGGAGTTGAAGGAGTCCACAACATCTTAAGGCAATTAAGATTAAGAAACATTGCCATACAGCCTCTAGATCAGAGGTGTCCAATCTTGGCGACTTTAAGACTTGTGGATTTCAACTCTCAGAATTCTCCAGCCAATTCTGAAAGTTGAAGTCCATAAGTCTTAAAAAGCTGCCAAGGTTGGATAACCCTGATCTTGTTTTTAATCACTTTGTATGACTCTTCATTGGACATGGACTTGAATGGGCTTTCTCATTCTGTCTCATCTAGCTAATTGAGCACAGACTAAAAGGAAGAAACAGTTGGCCTAGTGGTCTCACTGGGAGTCAACTCCGTGTTTTTCTTCCTATGGTCTACTGTCTTGCACTGAGATAGGAAGTGGCGGTGAATTATGAGGAAATGCGTGAAACTGTTTCCAAAAGTTAAGCCCCTCTTTTTTGGGGTCTCAGCTGAACATCTCACAACATCAGCTAGGAAGGAAATGAGGAGCAGTGCTGCTCTCAGTGAAGAAATCTGTACATCAGATTTCGTGATAAAAGTTCTGGAGGGGTATGAAAGTGTTAAAAACAAAAGCTTGATTCCGGCAGCACCAATAGACACCAATATAATATCCATCTTATTGGAAATTAATGCAGCCTCTGAATTTTAAGCAGTAGAACAACGTATTAGCTCTAAACCATTTTTTAACAAACCGATGGCCACAATTGAATATGATGAGCATGAGATGGCCTTGAGCCTCCCTCCTTTCCTCTCCTCCTTATGCTCTGGTGGCAGCTTCTGTGCATTTAAACGAAGGCCCCTCCTCATCAAAACCAAACATCTGATACGTCTGAACTATAAATTATTTGTTCGGGAGGTCTTTCAGGCATGAAGAAAAAGCCTCTTAAAATAAATTTAAAATATTATATGCTTGATGGTGTATAACCAAAAGTTTAATCTCTCCACTAAAGGGGGCAGTTGCTGTGATTTTTGCAATAACCCTGCAGACAATAATCAAGGAAACTCCCGTTGTTCCTTCCGTAAAATCCAAGCAAACACAGCATGGAAGTTGCATAATTTGGAATGTGTTAAGAGGGAAGGGTACCTCTCATAATTCACAAACAACTGTTTACCTTTGAATGTCCCTTTTCCAGTTAGATGGCCCTGCGAAACTTTTTATTTATTTAAGCTGTTTCTATTAATTAAAAAAAAAAACTACATGAAAAAGCGATAAAAGAAAAGGCCGAGGAATATTTTAAGGGATAAGTGTTTTTCTAAAATCTTCAGTTTATCTAAGGCTTTAAACAAGGAATATGCATTCACAGCCACTGGATAAACTGGAACCACCTTTCAAGTGGAGTGGGGAAAAGTCCTTTGTAAATAGCAAAGCCAATAACCTAAACTTGGACTTATGGAGACATCCTGGATCTCTCACAAGGCCATTTAAATACTCAATCATGAGTATTACATTTTCTTGGAACAACAGGAAAAATAAATGGTTGGAACTGGAAGTTCACAGAGGGTTTTTAAAGACTTTTTATGTAGTTATTCTAGCCGGAAGAACGTGGAACGTCTTTTTAAAGAGGTGCAGGTTTTAAAAGCATGATTATAGTGGTGAATTAAAGCAATAAGATAGGCAATGCAACGGGTGCAATTTAATAAGCCAAGCAGAGTCAAAACGATGCGCCGGAATGCAGTATTATATGAATTTAGTTAATTTTCTAAAGAACACACACATATATATATATATATACATATATATATATATGCAGGGCACTTTTCTAAAGCACACATAAGCTATTTGCATTGATATTTTAGGCATGCAATCAAATATTTTTTTACTTACCAGTGCTGGATTTTTTCTTGGCAGCTTGTGACCACCTGTCATTAAAACAGATAACTGCTCATGAAAAAGAGAAGGCTAAGCACACAGCTGCAAAGTCAATGTTTTAGAAACTAGAGCAGCAGCCTTATAGATTTAGTAGCGTCTGGCTATACATTTTTATTTGTCAGCCCAAAGGCGCAGGAATGTTCATTCTTAAGCAGCATACTTTATCACGATGCCCTAATCCAGACTGATAACCACAGAATAAATTACGGCAGCTTCCACTCAGGATTTTGATACAATGCATGCTCCATAACAAGATGGCACCGTACAAGATAAGGCCAGTTTTTTTTTTTTTTGTACGATCTACACATCTGCTTTCAATTCCCCGACCTTTTCAAAAACCCAAACCAAACGTAGTTTATGAAGGACTTGCTTGTCTGTTTTCTTTAAAAGAACCCATTAAAACAGATGTCATTTTTGGACTAATGGGAGTCTAAATCACAGCATCACTCTGGCAAAGTTCAAAAAAAAAAAAAGGATAAAAATACAGGCTCGTATTTTTCAAAAGCATAACATGGGTGCGAGTGTAAGTAAACATAAACTTCTGTCATGTCGCAGTCTTCGGATTTCATGAAAAGGTCACCATGTGGCCATCACAAACAAAATCACAAAATGCATTATGGTTGTTATATTCCATGATTTTCATCTAGCAATGGATAGCATCCACCTCTGAAATACAATTTCTGGACAACTCAGCTCCACCCAGCCACCCAAATTAGGTAAATGTTATTAATAACTCATTACATTTCCATCCCATCTTTAAGGACGTATCATCCATAACATTCCTTCTTCAGTTTTTATTAACAATTGTGAAATTGGCCTTAAAAGAATTTATGAGTTGACAGACTGGTCCAAAGTTAGCTTCATGACCAAGGATGCTGAGTCTTCCTACTCATAATCCCAAACCTTTAACCACTACTTTTATTTTTTTCAAATTAAGCATATAGACTTTGACGGTTGGGAATAGCAATAGCACTTAGACTTAAATACCGCTTTATAGTGCTTTACAGCCCTCTCTAAGCGGCTTTACAGAGTCAGCCTATTGCCCCAAACAATTTGGGTCCTCATTTTATCCACCTCGGAAGGATGGAAGACTGAGTCAACCTTGAGTCTTGGTGGGATTTGAACTGCCAAATTGCAAGCAGAAGTTACAATTCCAATGAATCACGAACAGTGTTTTTCAACTTTCAGTTGTGTGGACTTTTTAATTTAACTCAGTTTAGAAGAAAGCTTAAATTTAATTTAGGACAATTTAGTTTAAAAATACACTGATCTAGAAATCACCAATTTGAGAAAGAGCACTTGGTTTAGTTTTAACCTGCCTGATAACTAGGAAGTAGTGAAAGAGAAACAGTGGAATCCACAGGGTTAAGAGTAGAGCTTGTGTACATAGAGAGATTTTTCACATTCTATAAGGTTCCCTCTTGTCATTTTAATTCTCAAGTCTCTCTGAAGAGCTTTTTTAAGAGCTGGGAAACCTTCCAAAGCAGATTTTAAAGCTACCAAGAATTGTTTACAGAAGAAGAAACCAGGAGGTTCCTGTTTTGAGAGCGGAATATTTGGGTGCCAATTTTGGTATCTTTTACCTACTAGAGCTTACATATTTTATGCATGCATTCAGTGTAAATGTACCTGCTTTATTATATAAAGAAAGCAACCAACCAACATACCTGCTTTGATGAAAAATCTGGTCACTGTGAGAGTCATATATGACTAAGTTATTGGAATTGCCATCGTGGTTGCAGATGGGTTTTTTTCCAGTTTAAAAAGAAAGAAAACCAAGTAATCTTACTGTTTATTGAATTCCATAAAACTACACATCTTAAGCGCATGAAGAGTTATAGAAAACCATTCTATCATCTTAAGTCCATTATCATAAAAACTAAACACTTAGGACAAGTACGATAAAGAGAGATTATTGATTTATATGTATCTTACCTTTCTAAAGAGTTATCTAAGAGGTACCATATACAGATAGTATATACAGACTTATAACAGGTCATTTAGTTACAACAGCATTGAAAAAAGTGAGTTATCAATAAAAGACATAGAATAGAATAGAATAGAATAGAATAGAATAGAATAGAATAGAATAGAATAGAATAGAATAGAATAGAATGGAATGGAATGGAATGGGATGGGATGGGATGGGATGGGATGGGATGGGATGGGATGGGATGGGATGGGAATAGGATAGAGTGGAGTGGAATGGAATGGAATAAGAATAAGATAGAATAAGAATAGAATAAAATAGGAATAGGATAGAAAAAGAATAGAATAGAATAGAATAGAATAGAATAGGAATAGGATAGAATAAGAATAGAGTGGAGTGGAGTGGAATAGAATAGAATAGAATAGAATAGAATAGAATAGAATAGAATAAGATAGAATAAGAATAGAATAGGAATAGGATAGAAAAAGAATAGAATAGAATAAGATAGAATAAGAATAGAATAGGAATAGGATAAAAAAAAGAATAGAATAGAATAGAATAGGAATAGGATAGAATAAGAATGGAGTGGAGTGGAATGGAATGGAATGGAATGGAATGGAATAGAATAGAATAGAATAGAATAGAATAGAATAGAATAGAATAGAATAGAATAGAATAGAATAGAATAGAACAGAATAACAGAGTTGGAAAGACCTTGGAAGTCTTCTAGTCCAAATGACTTATGACCATTTTTCACACTTATGACCACTGCAGCATTCCCATGGTGTCAGAATTGGGCTACTTGGCAACTGGTTCCTATTTATGACAGCTGCAGTGTCCTGGGCTCAAGTGACCCCCTTTTGCGACCTTCTAACAAGCAAAGTCAAGGGGGAAGCCAGGTTAACTTAACAAACATGTCCCTCACTTGACAACTGCAATGATTCATTTAACAACTGCTGCAAAAAAAACCAAAAGGTCGTAAAACGGGGTGAAACCCACCTAACAAACGTCGTCTCACTTAGCCACAGGAAATATTGGGCTCGACTGCAGTCGTTAAGTCGAAGGACGACCTGTACCATCGGCGTTACGGGCCCGGCAGCACGCATCTCTGAGACCACGATAAATGTCCTATGCTGAATGTGCTTGTAAACAGGGCTGTTCCTATTACCGTTAAGCAGCGTGTTCTGGGTTACGAAACTGTTTTATGGAAAGGGGGGGGGGAGATGAGCTCTCAACCCCCCCCCCCCCCATTTCTGCGTAAGGGGAACAAGAGCTCAATGGAAACCTTCCGATTCCCAACGCAGGGCTTTCCAAGCAGAGAGAGAGAGAGAGAGAGAGAGAGAGCGCTGAAGGCAACGCAGCCCGTGAAGTGCGGCATGTTCATTAACCTCTACATGATAATCCTTTCGTAGCTGCATATTAACTAGTTACATATTCATAATCATTTACATTATTTAGAAGACCTCCTATGAAAATTTCCAGGCGATATCCATTAGCCGCAATGTGAAAGGTTATCCAAGATTGTCTGCTTAATGTTTCCAGGATGCTTTTTTTTTTTTCCCTTAATTAGTAAATATGTAAATTGGGAGCATATGCTTCCCCCCCCCTCCCCCCCCCACACACACTTTTTAAAATAAAATAAAATAAAATAAAATTGGGGAGATATGAGCCATCGATAGAAGAGCAGAGGAACATATGTTGTTTTCACTGACCTTGAACCCCTTAGATAAAAACCAAGCAACGCCGATCTACTTTAATTTCATTCTTCTCCTTTTGATATCTCCCATCAAGGGAGACGGGAGGGCAGACTCAAAGGAAAACGTATGTGAAATCCCTTCATTAGAATAAAAGACGTTGCCAGAGTCAGATCAATGGGTCCACTCCACCTGGAGATCAATTGGATCTACTCTGACTGGCAAAGAGCTACAAGGTCTTGGATGGGGATTTTTCCAGCTTGGAAAGACTGAACTTCAGACCAGCTGCAGAAGGAACTAGGCTCCAGCACTGAGTCACTGGCTTCAGAGAAAAACAACCGCTTTAATACTATTACGTCTATCTAGAAGCATTTTTGATCATGTAATGGTTGGCGGCAACTTACGCCGACACTAAGCAGATTTGAAATGAAATGACTGATGAATAAGACCAAAGCAAGAGATGCCAGAGAAGAAACAAGACTTCTCAACTGAAAGAATGGAGGGGGTGTTTTTCTATAGAAAATCGGTGGGGCCAAGGTAGAATATCAAGGTTTTGTTCCGTTTTAGCACTTTGTTTAGATAAAGGTAAAGGTTGCCCTCACATACGTGCTGATCGTTTCCGGCTCTAGGGGGCGGTGCTCATCTCCGTTTCAAAGCCGAAGAAGAGCCAGCGCTGTCCGAAGATGTCTCCCTGGTCATGTAACCAGCATGACTAAACGCCAAAGGCGCATGGAACGCTGTTCCCTTCCCACCAAAAGTGATCCCTATTTTTCTACTTGCATCTTGACATGCTTTCGAACTGCTAGGCTGGCAGAAGCTGGGACAAGTAACGGGAGCTCACTCCGTTACGCGGCGCTAGGGATTCGAACCATCAAATTGCCGACTTTTCTGATCGACAAGCTCAGCGTCTTAGCCACTGAGCCACCGTGTTCTTTGTTTATTGTTTACTTTGCACTTTGTTTACTGTTCTGCAAATCAAAGCACGTGACTGACAGAAGACCAAGTTCAATGTATGTAGAGACTGGCGGTCTCAGATCGGTTCAACTGAAGGTCCTGTTGAGCCAGGTAGACCATTGATCTGGCTCTGGCAACTTCTTTTATTCTAAGGAGGGCATAACATATTAAATTATACGTGAGCTTGTTATTACTACCGTGTTTCTCCGAAAATAAGACCCTATCTTATATATATTTTTGCCACCAAAAAAGGCACCAGGCCTTATTTTGGGGGGATGTCATCCAATGACTAACCTCACTTGCGCGTGTCGCCCCCAGCCTCCTTTTCGCTGTCAGAGGCCTTCAGGAACTTCTTCTTCTGCAGCCGGCAAGGCTCTCTTGAAGGCCTCTGCAGCCGAAAACAGAGCTCTGGATTGATCCGGAGCTTTGTTATCAGCTCCAGAAGCCTTCAGAAAAAGCCTTGCCAACTGTGCCTGCTGAAGAAGTGGGCCAGCAAGGCAGGTATCGGGGTGTGCGAGGCCTGGCTACAACTGTCCAAAGGTAAGTAGTAGGGCAGCTCTACCCTAGCTTAATTTTTACCCGTGCACTCTGGAATGGGCGGGATCTTAATTAGGGCTTATTTTGGAGGTAGGGCTTATATTGAGCGCACATGTAAAAATCAAGCTAGGAGTTACTTTCAAGGTAGGTCACATTTTCAGGGAAACAGGTATATATCAGAAGAAAGTCTACAGTCCATGAGCTACAATTTCTTCTGAAATATAGTACGGTTAGTCCTTGACTTACAACAATTCCTTTGGTGGCCGTTCGACGTTACAATGGCACTGAAAAACATGGCTTATGACCATTTTTCACACTTACGACCGTCGCAGCATCCCCATGGTCACACGATCAAAACTGAGACAGCCATGGCAACTGACTCATGTTTATGATGGCTGCAGTACTCCGGGGTAACCTGGTCCCCCTTTTGTAACCTTATGATGAGCGAAGTCAATGGGGAAGCCAGATTCACTTAACAACCAGGTGATTAACTTAACAGGGGCAGTGATTCACTTAACAACAGAGATAAGAAAGGTCGTAAAACGGGTTAAAATTCAGTTCACAAATGCCTCGCCTAGCAACAGAAATTTTGGGCTCGATTTTGACCATTACGTCGATGACTACTTGTCATACCAGGCTCTTTTTGTTAATATGGCATAAGGTTAATAAAATAAGCACCATCTCTTCAGATGGAGGAAGAATCATCAGAATTAGGAAAAAAATAAATACATCTCTAGGGATTTGAGAAGAAAGAGAAAAAAGATGGGGTTGGGAGAGAATGAAATATCTGAGTATCTGTAAGAAAAGGGGCTGAGATTTACAGTCTGACCTTATAGCATTCCAAGGTATTCTAGCACATAATTTACAGAAATGAAGACTAAAATCATTGACAAGGGAAGAAGGTAGCAAGAAGTAAATAGTTGTTAATGTGTGTGCGTGGAAAATGGTTTCTAGATATTTTATCTGGCACTCGTTAAATAGCATATGCATACCTTATTAAGTTTTTTCAGCCCAAACTGGCCAATGGTAATTCCAGCTGTCATAACATGAATATCTGTCCTGGACTTTTTTAAAGAAGGGATTGGACAACCATTTGTATGAAATGATATAGGACTGCTTGCTTTTGGGGGTCATGAACATCGTAAAAAGGTATTTTTGCTTATTTAAATCGTTTATATAGCCACTCATCTCATAAGAAGCAAATTCATATTTTGTTTTCAGAACATTACAATTTTTAAAGGAGGTGCACCAAGTGATTTAAAAGCTTGTACTTTTAAACCTATATTAATATTTCTTGGGAACCACAAGGGGGCATAATCATGAATATCCTCACCAATAAATAAACAACTGCACAGACATTGTATAAAAAAACCCTTGATTTATCTAAAATAAATATTGGGCTTGAAACACTCAAATTCTCAATATTAGAGAAAAGGAGGAAATTACTCCAATTATTCTCTGAGGCAGAAATGAAACAACGTTATATGTCATCACAACTACTATGTCTTGTTTAAAAAACCATGATTAAAACCATGAATTAAAGTGATGCATGAATCCAACCACTACCCAGTGTAACTTATGGATCAGATAAGTTACACGAAAGATGTTGATGAACTTTTAACTCAAATAAGGCAATTTTTTTATTTGTTCAACATCTCTCCTCCTCAAGACACTTATAAATATCCCAATGTGTATGTTTTAAAAAAAAAAAACTTCCTAGAGTATTTCTAATTATTTCCTTTCCTAAATGGAACATATTTTCCTTAGGGAAAAAAATCAATACTATTATTACAAAAATAAAATATTAAACCAAGTAAATGCCATTGATTTATTGCTGTTTTCTTATTAGTTCCATTTGCTTTTTATTGTTGTCTGGTTTAATTTAAGTTAGATTTTTTTTTTTTTTAGCAACTGGAAAAGCATCAAACTCCCCAAACTAGGGGTTAACTATCCTGATATGTATCTGTAGTCCCTGAGAGTGTAAGAGGGGACTTGCATAAATATATATATACATATATATCATTCCAATCAGGCTTATGTATGTGTTCCCTCGTATCACACACGCTCACACAACACACGCAAAATATCAAAATAATATTCTTCTGAACAAATGTTTATTGCAATGTGCTAATTTATACGTAGAGAACAATACATATTTTACTCCACGCTTTGTAAGCTTAAGAAAACTCAATCCAGAGGAAGGTGGCAATATTATGTGTATGCTTCTTTGAAGCAAAACTTACAAGATTTTCTTTCCTCTTTTAAGATTGGAGAGCTTGAGCAACCTCAGCTTTTACATTGCACTGTTCAATTGTAATTATTACAATTGTTTACAGCTTTGCATTGATAAACTAACAAACTGCCTTGTGGGGAACAAATTGTACTAAAAGCGCCTTATGACAGACAGACCTCAATGTGGATTACAATTGCCATGTAAAACATGCTGAAAAGCGTTCAGGATTTCACTGTCCGCAGGATTTATTCCCCAGCCTGCGACCTCAAAGTGTGTTATCTAAAGAAAAGGTGTGGCTGAATTTGAAAACTAAAGTCTGCTAATAAAAAACAAATAACAGAAAGTTAAAGCTTCCACTTTCGTTTTGGAAAACCTAGTTTTCCATTATCCAAGGATGGGAAACTGTTGTTCACTTCATGAGTTGCTGTGAACGTAGTAAAATACCAGGTTCTCATCAAAACACATCATCAAAGTAATATGCTTTTAGCCTCCAGGAGGCTAAAACATATGAAGAACATTTGCAAAAACTGGGTATGTCTAGTCTCGTGAAAAGGAGTAGGAGAGACATGATAATAGTCTTCCAATATTTGGGGGCCTGCCACGAAGATGAGGAGGTCAACCTATTCTCCAAAGCACCTGAAGGCAGGACAAGAAGCAATGGATGGAAACTAATCAAGGAGAGAAGCAACCTAGAACTAAGGGGGAACTTTCCTAACAGTGAGAACAATCAACTCCATCTCTAGAGGCTTTTAAGAAGAGAGTGGACAGCCATTTGTCTGAAATGGTATAGGGTCTCCTGCTCGAGCAGGAGGTTGGACTAGAAGACCTCCAAGGTCCCTTTCAACTCTGTTATTCTATGTTCTAAGTTCACACTAAGTGAAAGCCAAAGAAACCAGATTTGGTTAATGCATAAGCTCACTTGCATACTGCTTCCTCCCTGGGACAGCACAGAGCATTCATTAAGTGATCAGAAAATCTACATCCTACTTTGATTTTTTTTTATGTATGAAATGGGAGGTGGGGTGGCATTGGCTAGTTTATTACACTTAGAAACTACAAATCATAGTTTATCATGTTGCATACCACCCTCAAATTTAAACTAATCAACATTTATCTATTTCAGATGTAACAAAAGATTCCAGCCAATTAAACTTTAGAAGTTTCTGACCTTCAATTTACAGCCAGGCCAAGAAAAAGCAAATTCACCAGCCCAAGCCAGCTCATGCATATAACTAAATAATGCTTTAGCATTATATCTGAAATGGGTCTAACTCTAGTTAATTAAGTAGTTAATGAAATAGTGCGCTATAGAATTAAGCAGTTAAATCAAGCAATTAATGTATACCAGATCTACATATTTACATATAACAGGAAACTGGCGTATTCAAGATACATGGGACAGGTTTCAGACTCCACCCTTCTTGTGGAGCTCAATAATCCCAGGCTTGCCATAACTTAATTTCATAATGCTAAGATATGCTTGGCATAGCTTAATAGTTCTTATTTCAGTAAATAAGAAGTGAATATAAAATTCCCAAGAGAGATAAATTTATTCAGGATAATTCTATCATTATGCGCAAATCCTTTAAAAAGAATTAAGTGCTCAGTTCTAAAAAATGTTATTTTATATATATATATGCACACACACTTGCACATCCACAGAAGGAATAATTTTACCCAACTGCCCTTTTATCTAGTCTCTCTATGCACCGCTAAGAAATTCAGTCTCTATAAGCTACCTTTAGCTAAGCAAATTTGGGGATTCACAGATCAGTACTCCTGACCTTAGAAATACATTATTTCCTATGCAAGCAAATGAACTTAATGATCCAAGTACTCAAGCACCTTAACCAAGCTTCTTTCTGGAGCTTATTGCAGAACTTTAAAGAACACATTATTATTATTATTATTATATTATTATTATTATTATCATCATCATCATCATCATTAATGCGATAATGGGAAATCGGAGCTGCCTGTTCTTTAGCTCTTGTTGGGCTTGCAAGAACTGAGGATGTCACAATGCATTGGTGTAATATACGTGTGGATCCAAGCAGTGTGGCCTTTTGTAATTTGTTGGATGGAAATCTTGTCGATGAGCAGATTTACTAAGTGCCATCCACAGCAGAGATGGTATTCAGCAGGTTCTGGCCAGTTCTGGAGAACCGGTAGTGGAAATTTTGAGTAGTTTGGAGAACCGGTAGCAGAAATTTTGAGTAGTTCGTAATACCACCTGACTGGCCCCACCCCCATCTATTCTCCACCTCCTGAGTCCCAGCTAATTGGCTGGGTCTTCTTTTGTTGCCCTGCACAGGAAAACGGAGCTGGAAAGCAGGTTAGTGGGGTGGGGAAGGAAGGGGATTTTGCAGTATCCTTCCCCTGCCACACCTACCAGGCCACGCCCACAGAACCGATAGTAAAAAAATTTGAATCCCACCACTGATCCAAAGCTTTTTGGTATGGCACCCAGTGTGCCAATAACCACTGGGACCATCATATGTGATTTCTGCCATAATCTTTCAACTTTGATTTTCTAGACACTTTGTGATCTACTCCAATATTTTTTCTTCTATTTTATTATCCCATGGTGGCTTTGTCAAAGCCAATGGTATTCAAATGGTGTTTCAGATGTTTGGGGATTTCAGCCAATATGTCTATTGGACCTGTCTCTGCTTTCTTTTGCCACAATGGTTCTATTTCTATTTGCAGGGCTTCATATTTTGTGATTTTATTATTAACATGCTGCCCAATTCCCAGAGATTCAAATAAGTGGCACTGCACAGCCTGTTTTATACTCTTCGGGGGAGAGAAAGAGATACCCCTCTGGGTCAGGGATGAAAACGATTTTGCCTAACTACAGCTCTGCCTGATTTATTTCAGTACAAATAAACACCACAGCTTTGCAGTAAATGAGCAGAATTTCTAAAAATAAAAAATAAAATGAAACGTAATTGCTCAATAGTTGTTCTTTGGTAAGATTTCACAATTCATTTTATGAGTGGAAACTAAACTGGCCAGAAACAAACAATAATTGGGTCTGCCCATAGAAGAGACTGACTACGCATGCAGAAATGTTTTATTTTCCTTAATAATAAGGTACAGAAATGCCATACCCTGTGCCAGGAACTATCAGCATGATTGTCCAGTCCGTGCCATTGACAGGAATAGAACAGAATATTCGTGGCTAGGAACTGTGGGGTCCTTGGTGCTCTCTTGAGCATGACTGTTTTCTTGCAGACGTTTCATTACCCAACTAGGTAACGTCATCAGTGCTAGAAGAGCGGGCATTGCCTTTATGCTACTGATGATGTTACCTAGTTGGGTAATGAAACCCTGGCAAGAAAACAACCAAGCTCAGAGCGCGTCAAGGACCAAAGGCCATTGATTTAGAGAATCAGCTGTTACCCAGCAAAATTCTGAGACAAATTTCTGCTCCACCTGCTCATCAATCCTAAAAGTCTAGACAAGGTGAACTGTATAAAATATCTCCCAAACACTAATTTTGGGAAGAGTTTAATTCCAGTAATTGTACTCTTGTAACAAAGGCATGCCCTATTACTGTTCTCTAGAGGCAAAGAGTCCAATATTTTCAGCAAGTCTAAAGATCCTATATGGATTTCTTCTGAAAGGGCCAGTGCCTATATGTGTTCTTCTGATTATTTCAGCAACTGCCAAGTTTGGTTTGCATAAATGAATTGAGCATCCCATTACCGCTTCTTTAAAAAATTATATCACTGCAAACCCTTTTCTCCAGCAAAGTCTGTTCGTACATTTACCAACATGTCATCCAATACTGTATTAGCATCCTTGGTGAAGAAACTCAAGATCTCTTCCAATTACGATGGCTGGAAGACAAAATGAAATGGGCAAATCTCCCTCTGAGCTATAGATCAAGATTTAATTTTACTCTGCTCCCCTTCCCAATATGTGTGTGCATTCACACACAACACACACACACACGCAGGCTCAACGTTTTTTGGGGGAAAAAACAAAGCACATTTGCTACATATTAAGATACTTATTTACACAACAGATTGTAATGACCTAAAAATAGTCCAGATGGTGCAGCAGTAAACATATGGGGAACCTTTCAAGAAGTGATTCCAAAGTGATTAGATTTAAAGGAAATAAAACACGCACAAAAAAAGCAATTTGGTGAGTTTGAGTTGGGTTCCAAAATAAAAGCATTCGTGCTGTAGCAGATTTATAAAAATCAAAATAATTATTTGAAACAGAATGCCTTACCATGAAAGGTAACTTGAGGGTTTGTTTTTTTTTTTTTCAGTTACTGAAAATAAGATTGACAAAATTCAGGTGATGAAGGTTGCTTACCGCCTATTGGGTTTTTTTTGTAGACACTGTTTTTCAAACAAAATAATCCTCAAAGTAGCTGATTACAACAGATTGTACTATTAACTTGTACTGATGGCAGAGCTGATAAAAGACACAAGGGGATATATATATATGGAGCTCAACTCATGGGAATGCTGTATTTTCAATAGAACATTGAGATTCACCTAAAACCTGAATTGAGTTTACATGGAAATTCATTCCCAATTTTCCCCTAAGCTTTCTGAACTTCAACAGCCTAAAAAATGTTACTATTGTCACCATTCCTAAAACATTTTGAGTCTGAAATGGTTGCTGTTTTACTGCAAGTAACTTGCAGCATTTCCCAGCTTTCTATGTACTGAAGCTTTTTCAGTAAATGTGCTTGTATGTTTTATTGTTTTGAAATCTGATGAAACTAAACAGGCTGGTCCTTACTGATACATTTAGCATTAAACTAAATACAGAAAATAGCAACTGAGGTAGCTAATGCCAATTATCGTACTTAATAGGAGATACCAGATTTCAACAATCATGATGAAATGTTCAGGGCAAATTAAAATTATTTTTCTAAAAGGCATTTTATCAGCCAGTAAGGTACGGATTTCAAATAGCTGATCATAGCACACTATACTATTTACATAACAGTAAGCTTGGAAGATTTGTTTCAAGTCACAATTAGGGCACTGAACAGAAAAAAGGAAAACGAAAAAAAAAACAATATATTTATCGGAATGAAGTTACAATTCTATTATACTTATCTCATGTACATATGTATTCATTTCTATATTTCATTAATCTACTGTACTTTGTATGAATTAGTTTTGTATTACATTATATTTGTATATGCAAAGTTTACCCCTATAAGCAATCTGATCATGCTGTAAGAAGCAAAGGATACATAAGTTTGTTAAAACTTTGTTTTGATGAGTAAGTCACAGTGAGTGGGTCCATACAGAACACTAAAGCATAATCATAAACCAGAATGTTTTGATTGACATCATATGCTAATCCCAATATAAACAATATCATTAAATTTTAGAACAGTGCCTTGAATCCATCCAGTTGTTCTCTTTTACAGTCATCAATATATGAATTTATTTCATTCATAATCACTTAATGCAAAGGGACAGGGAACACTAAAGTGAAAAGTAAATACAAAGAAGTAGGAGAAACAGTTTGCACCAATTTTTTTGGGTAGTATAAAAGTGTTACAGCTACCAGCCACATGTTTTGAAAAAAGGGACTTAATCTGTTATATGTGCATAGATTAACGCAGTAGTCTTGAAGTTAAAACAGTGAAATATTGAAGTTGGAATAAAGAAATATGAAAAGAATTAAGATAGAATAAATCAGGTTGAATATTCTCATCTAAGACTGTGCTGTTAAGTACCTTACCAAAAAGAGAGACTTTCCAAGCATGAAAAACATTAAGTATATCAGAATGATTCAAAGAACAAGATTGTGTTAAACATGTTAGTTTTTCTTTTTGTCATTCCCTGCAAGGTCGGAGTTAAGCTCGAAGCTTATAGGCACATTGTATGTAATTATTATGTATAGACAAAAATATCTTATTATCAACAGTGAGAATTAGGATCAGATCACTCCTTGGAAGAAATAGAGATATATAAAAAGTAATACAAAAATCATACATTTGGACAGTCTAATGATTTGAGGGTAGTGTTCAGTCCCAAATAAATGCATGAGATGTTAGCTCTCAGAAAAACAAATATTTTACAAGCATTGCTGTTTGAATAAATGATCTAACAATATAGGTCCTAGACATATATGAAGTACTGAACATAAATCCATTATTTATCTTGTTTACTATAATGGGGTATACCATTACGTTAGCAAACACATGGCTGAATGAAATGAAAACTTTACCTGGGTGCACAAATACAATGAGACTTTATAGCTACATTTTCGTTGTTTACTTATTAGACCTGTGACTATTCAGTACATACAACAGTATTGTTCTAACATATCTTTTTAATGTTTTCTTTTACAGACCCTTACAGATCTCTACCGTTGTTGTTAGGTTGTACCTGTAGGCCCTCAATCATATCTGCACAGGGCAACAGAGAAAAGTATTATACTTCCCATCCAACTTTTCTCATTATTAAAAAGGCACCAACTCATTTGAGTTCAGTTGGACTTCTGGTGACTTCTCTTCATGTTGTTCTCCTGGCAACATACCAAAGTGATTGCCATCTTCTTCCAGAATTAATATAAACACACACAAACACAGACATATAGATTAAGTTCCCAGGGTAGAATACACTTCTGAGATTTCCTAGTAGTTTCCTATTCAAATTCTAACCTGGTCTTATGGCACAAAGCAATTACAAGCTGACAATTTCTTTAGAAGATATTAGACCTAAAAAAGAACCAATTTATGGACTGGAAGGAGGGAGGGAGGGAAGCATAGGAATAAGGAGAGAATTAAGGAAAGAAAGAAGAAGCAGAAAGGGAGAAGGAAGGTAATAGATTATATACTAGTAAGGGGAGAGAGAGTCAGAAAAAAGAAAGCAAGGGATAAAAGAAAACTGGAAGGGAGGGAGGGAGAGTGGGAGGAAGGATAATAGGAAGAATGAACAGGTAGGAAAGGGAGGGAAGGAAGGAAGGAAGGAGAAAGGTGGAGGGAAGCAGGGAGAAAGGTAGAGGGGGAAAGAAGGGAGGGAGTGAAGAAGGAAGGAGAGTGGGAGGAAGGATAAGAATGAATAGGAAGAATGAGCAGGTAGGAAAGGGGGAGGGAAGGAAGGAAGGAAGGAAGGAAGGAGAAAGGTGGAGGGAAGCAAGGAGAAAGGTAGAGGGGGAAAGAAGGGAGGGAGTGAAGAAGGAAGGAGAGTGGGAGGAAGGATAAGCATGGATAGGAAGAATAAACAGGTAGGAAAGGGAGAGCAAAGGAAGAAAACAGGAAGGAACTGAAAAGGAAAGTAGATCAAAGGCGAAAACAGGAAAGAAGGGAACGAGAAAGGGGAGCAGCGAAGGAGACAAAGCGAGCCCGGGGAAGCGAGGCCTTGCACGCAGCCGAAGCCCAGAAGAGGCGGAAGCGGCGCAGGGGCAACCGGGCCTGGCCGGGCGTGCAAGGCCGCCTCCTTCTCCCCCACCGCCATTCGCGTGCCTGACACACCCCCGGCGGGCCCCTCGGCGCACGCGGCCTGCCTCGGCCTGCGCGGCGGCGACGACGGCAACGGCAACGGCGGCGGGTTACCTTCCCGTGCGAGTCCCGCAGGCGGCCCAGCCGGGCGGCGGGGGCGGCGTGGTGGGGCTCCATGAGGCGGGCCTCGGCGCGGCCTCAGCGGGGCGAGTGAGTCCTATAGAAGTGTTTGTGCCGCGCCAGGCGCCGGTCTCGCAGTCGCATCCGGGGCGCTTCGGCCCGAGGGGGAACAACAACCGCCGATGCCGTAGCAGTAGCCGCCCGGGCAGGCATCTCACTCTCGCATGCTGGGACGGCCTCCGCCGCCGCCGCCGATGCTCCGCTCGGGCGACGCAGTCTGGGAAGCGGCGGGGGAGGAGGAGGCGGAGGAGGAGGAGAGCCGCTCCCCTCGCCGCGCCTCCCCGCTCGGCCTCGCAGCCCGCGGTGCCCCGCCGGACGGGACGGGACGGGACGGGACGGGCCGCCGCCTCAGCTCGCTTGCCCGACCCTCTGAGGGGGGAAAAGAGGCGGCTGCCATGGTGCCCGGTGGATGAGACCGCACAGAAGGCCTCATTAAAGAGGCTGACCCATCATCCACAGCCAGAGCAAGGGTGCACTCCAGGACTGGAGTTCGGTTCATGTCATTCCCAGTTGAGTGTTTGCCCTGGGCCTATTCCATCATCCACAGCCATTGTAAGGCAGTACTCCAGAATGTAACATTGGAGTTTGATGCACTTCATCCCTAGTGGCTTCTAATCCTTTCCCATCATCCACAGCAGAATGTAACATTGGAGTTCAGTTGTCTTTATTTCCAGCTGTTAGTCTGCCCTGTGCCTTTCCCATTATCCACAGCCATAGTAAGTCTGCACACCAGGATGTAACGTTGGAGTTTGATGCACTTCATCCCTAGTGGCTTCTAATCCTTTCCCATCATCCACAGCAGAAAAATGGGTGGCCTCGAGTTTGGGCTACAATCTCAGGTAAATCAAGCAGCCTCTCTAAAGAGGCTCTCCCATCATCCACAGCCATAGTAAGCACTGGCTGCATTCCAGGATGTAACATTGGACTTTCGTTCATGTTGTTTTCAGCTGAGTTTGACTACCCTATGTCTCTCCCATCATCCCAGCCCTAGCAAGGCTGACCTCCAACATGTGAGGTTGGACTTAATTCACTTCATGCTCAGCTGAGTTAGACTGCCTCTGAATCTATTCCATCATCCACAGCCGTAGTAAGGTTGCACCCCAAGATATGACATTGGACTTTGGTTCCAGTTGAATTAGACTGTGTCTCAGCCTTTCCCATCATCCACAGCAGAAAAATGGGTGGCCTCGAGTTTGGGCTACAATCTCAGGTAAATCAAGCAGCCTCTCTAAAGAGGCTCTCCCATCATCCACAGCCATAGTAAGCACTGGCTGCATTCCAGGATGTGACATTGGACTTTCGTTCATGTTGTTTTCAGCTGAGTTTGACTACCCTATGTCTCTCCCATCATCCCAGCCCTAGCATGGCTGACCTCCAACATGTGAGGTTGGACTTAATTCACTTCATGCTCAGCTGAGTTAGACTGCCTCTGAATCTATTCCATCATCCACAGCCGTAGTAAGGTTGCACCCCAAGATACGACATTGGACTTTGGTTCCAGTTGAATTAGACTGTGTCTCAGCCTTTCCCATCATCCACAGCAGAAATAAGGCTGCATATCCCATCATCCTCCACCTGCCAACCTTTCAGACTTCTCACTGATATCAACTCCAGCAATGGTCAGCCCTGTCAGGCAGATAAATAATAAGTGAATAAATGTATTTATTCAACTATTACAAATATGCCATTCAATAGATCTTGTGCCAGCTAGGAAATAAGGTAAACTAGATTCCATTGTTCTCACACTATCTCCAAGATTATAATTCTTTAATTTCATTAATTTAAAACTACGATAAACATATTGAAGAAATGTTATTCAGTATGCTAATTATAATTTCATATAATTTATCATTGTATTCTAGAATGACCATCACCGCACCTTATAAGCCATCTGGATGACCTTGGACCAGTCTCTCTCTCTCTCAGCCCTAGGAAGAAGGTAATGGCAAACCACTTCTGGAAAATCTTGCCAAGAAAATTGTCCATGCAAGAATTGGACATAATTGAACAGAAGGGGGGTGGGGAAACCTATACAATAATATATGTTGCAAAAGAAAGAGCATAATACAAAAACATATGTAGGTAAATGTAGGTTTTAACACAGTTTTTTAAAATCCAATGGATTTTCACATCTTTCATATGATCAAATTTTAATTTTTATAAATATATGGAACTGGATCTTAACCTTATAGGACAATGATGGAAGAGACCCAAAGACCAGCTGGCCAGTAAGAGTCACATGCACGCATGCACGGCAGAGCTGAGCTGGGGCGACAGCTCGTGTGCCCACAGAGAGAGCTCTACGTGCCATGCATGCCATAGGTTTGCCATCATGGTTATAGGACATATTTTAGACACTTACTCAATGTCACTCCTATCATTTGGGAGCTGCCCAGAGTTTGATGCTGTATAAGATGGGTAGATATATAAATGTTTTCAATAAATAAGATACTATTTTAATTTGTTTAAGTGCCTTTTCTCAGACAATGTCTTCCCAGCCTCTTTTAGGTTCAAGGACATCACATCTTCAAAATATATGTACTGTATATTGTGGGGTATACAGTGCAGATAACTGGTCAAAACATTGTATTATGACAAAATAGATTGCAGGTTCCGCGGATTCTACAAAAGAGCTGCAGAACCTAAAGCAGCCTGTTGATAGAATTAAGAAGGAACAAAAAGCACTTAATGAACCAGATAATACATGTTTTGCTAACTGAAACTTGTTTAAGGGAATCGATTTAAAAGTCGGGTTTTTAAAGCACTTTGCTATTAAAATGAACCAAGCTTGTGACTCAATAGTCATAATTAACTAGAACAGAAACCTTGATTTTAGTCCAAATGAAACTCATTTTAGAGTTCTCACCCCACTGATGGATAAATACTACTAAATAATACATTTAAGAACAGGGGTCTTCTAGAGGGTGTATTGATTGTGCTTATTATATAATTATCCACCTCTCACTAGCAAGTTGACTTAGAGTTCTTGCCATTTTATATCTCCTATTTTTGTAGTTCCTTTTCTTTCTTTTTTTTTTGCTAAAGACCTTCCTTTCCATCTTGCTTTAGCTTTGCAGCATTATGAGAAAGGTCCTAATTAAATAATCAACTTTATAATCAGGGAATATCTCTTATGTGGCGCTGAGATGCTAAGGATACTGAAGGTCCCCGAAATGTCTTGTTGTTTCACAAATGTATTGAAGCAAATGAGCAAGCCACAAACAAAAACAAAAAACAAGATACGGTATTTGTAAATAGCTGCATCCATTATACAGCAAAACCCAGCATGAAGTAAACAAATGAGATACAGTATAGTAAATTTATTGCAAGGCTCACCATTTTGCATCTGTTAAATACAGTGAGCAAGCACACCAATGGCTCCAGTTGTGTCAATTCATACAACTTTTCACCAGTGGGTGTGCCACTAATGGTTGCTTTAGTGAGTAACAAAAATATTCTGTGTCTGCAGTCTGGCAATCGACAAGCATTTCACAAGGCAAAACGAGTTACTATATCGTCATTATGATACAGACAAAATGAGATGGTTGCCGAATGCCTCCATTAAAAATTCCATACGAGGGGAAAAAGAAGAGATATCAGGCAGATGCTTGTCTAAGAAGAAGAAACACATCTTTAGACCAAGATTCAGTGGGTAGTTAATTTAACCCATAACGTTAAATCAGAAGCATGTGAGTACAGATAGGACTTGTTTGTCCTGAATAGAGAAGATTAAGGATTTCCATTTCTAGTTCCTCTTTTTTTCAGTATGTTTTTCTATAGAGGTGTGTGTGTGTGTGTGTGTGTGTGTGCTCAGTGATTAAGGACACAGCTTTCCTGCTGGAAAGTGGACAACCTGGGTTTGAGACCTGAGTGTCACACGACAGTGTGAGCTCCCATTATTTGCCTCAGCTGCCACTTGTCATGCCCCTGGTGGAGACTGACTCTGAGGGAGAGGAGGAATAGCCGGCAGGGAGTGGAAGTGTGGCTCCGGTGGTTGAGGAGGAGGCTGGGGAAAGGCAGAGGCCGCCTGAGCAGTCAGAGGAAGACCCAGGCCCATCCCCTCTCCATCCTAGGGCATGCAGGGAGGAGAGGATAATGG
The DNA here is from genome assembly GCA_023653725.1 of Bungarus multicinctus. Lineage (NCBI taxonomy): Eukaryota > Metazoa > Chordata > Lepidosauria > Squamata > Elapidae > Bungarus > Bungarus multicinctus. Next base: position 9,187,472 of record CM042839.1, on the reverse strand, counting down.
AGAGACATGAATGGTGTGGTCTACAGAGGAGGAAAGGGCCTTGATCCCCTTCATGGGCTGCAGCTGTGAGAACTGGTTCAAAGGACGGACATGCGAATGGGCCAGTGCTGGAAACAAAGCATGGAAATATCTCTTAGTCTGTCGTTCCTCTCTGAGTTTGGCATCCTTCCCAGTGTGTGTTCTGATATCTGTAGACATCTTCAAGCCCTTATCTTGCCTGGTTCCCTTAATTGTTTCAGTGTGGTTTGTGTTGTTGTTTTTTCTATTTATAATTTATAGGCATTTTTAGTTTAAATGGCATTTCCTCCTTTTCATAACTGCTTGTGGGGGAGTTTTTTGTCTCCAGTCAAGGATATTTGGAGCTTTGAAGCAAAGTGAAGGAATAAAAGGGGCTTCACCTGTTTTTGTGACTGTGTTTATTTTGTATCCCACCCTGGGTCAACACACCAATGTTCAGAAGCATGCAAATGCGAGTAGATAAATAGGTACCCCTTCAATAGGAAGGTAACAGTGTTCTGTGCACCTTTAACATATAGTCTTGCTGATCACATGACCACAGAAAAGTCTTTGATCAACACTGCCTCCTTTGGCTAAGAAATGGAAATGAGCACCGCCCCCTAGGGATGAGAAACAATTGGACAGGAAAATCTTTACCTTTTTCCATTTGCAATATAGGTAGTCCTCGATTTACAACAGTGACAGTTCAAAGTTATAACAGCACTGAAAAGAGTGACTTATGATCATTTTTCACACTTAATGACCATTGCAGCATGCCCATGATCATGTGATCAAAATTCAGACGCTTGGCAACTGACTCACATTTATGACCAGAATCGTGCAATTCCCTTTTGCGACCTTCTGACAAGCAAAGTCAACGGGGAAACCAGGTTTATTTAACCTTGTTACTAATTGAAGAACCACAGCAATTCACTTAACAAATGCAGTGAGAAAAGTCATAAAATGGGGCAAAGCGCAGTTAACAAATTTCTCACTTAGCAACCCACATATTGGGCTCAATTGTGGTCATTGTAAGTTGAGGACTACCTGTATATTTTTAAATGGACTGACCGGAAGGGTATTCCTCATGCATCCTTCACCAGTTCAACCCAAGAATCATCAAAGGAGTTACAATGACAGCTTCAAATCCATCCAATTTCTTTTTAAAAAAGGAAAATCTGATATTAGATTGATAGTGACATTTCTAGGCGCAGCATCAGAATAGAGCGGGATACAGATTTCTGATCGATTCACACACTAAGACAGAATAAGGGATTGTATAGAGCTGTGCTTGTTAATTCAAGAGTGACAATATACAGCTTTGTGATCCAAATGTAGGTGCTTAGACCCACTGCTCTTCAATATCTTAATTAATGACAGTTGTAGTTAGCCGGCAGCAGGTGCGGATGGCTGAGGAGAGCGAGGACTCAGATGAGGGGCCAGGACTATCAGGGAATGGACTGCTGCCTTCAGAGATTGTGGGACATGGTAGCAGCGATGAGGAGGTTCCCGAGGAGCCTGTGCCAAGTGCGCATGTGTGCAGGGCTGCTTGCAGGAAAGAGCAGCTGCAGCAGCACGGGCAACTCGGGAGTAAGGCTGCAAGGTAATGTCCCCTCCTCCAAGAAGATAAAAACCGGCTGTGAATCGGACGTTCTTTGCAGGAAGCAAAGACACTTTGAAACTCAAGCCTCGTGGACATTGCAATATCTTAATTGGTATTTGAAGACTCTTTGCGTTGTAAAATATTTCTAGGTAACCTTATCTGTTATTCTTGGTGAGGCTCGTACTGGCAGCAGCCTTTTAACCGGGGCTTCGTAAGAATCATTAAAAGGTTTCTGTTCCCTTTGGTTCGTGTTTGTTTTATTGGACAAGGGTTTGGGTCAGAACAACGACTTAGATGAGGGAATAGATGGGGAACTTACCAAATTTGCAGATGATACTAAACTGGCAGGAATAGCTAACTCCCAAGAAGATAGGCTCAAGATCCAGCTGGATCTTGACAGACTAGAACACTGGGCCATATCTAACAAAATGAAATTCAATGTAGAGAAAAGTAAAGCCCTACACTCTGGCAAGAAAAACCAGAAGTTACATGTATAGACTGGTTGAAACCAGACTCAATAGCAGTAACTGTGAGAGGGATCTTGGCGTCTTAATGAACAACCAGCTAAATAGGAGCCAGCAGTGTGCAGCAGCAGCCAAAAAAGCTAATGCAATCCTAAATTGTATTAACAGAGGGATACAATTGAGATCAAGGGAGGTACTAATACCACTCTATGAAGCCTTAGTAAGACCACACCTAGAGTACTGCATCCAGTTTTGGTCACCACATTATAAAAAAGATGTTGAGACTCTAGAAAAAGTACAGAGAAGAGCAACCAGGATGATGATTAGGGGACTGGAGACTAAAACATATGAAGAACAGTTATAGGAACTGGGCATGGCTAGTCTAGTGAAGAGAAGGACCAGGGGAGACAGGATAGTAGCCTTCCAATATTTGAGGGGCTGCCACAGAGAGGAGGAAGGGGTCAATCTATTTTCTAAAGCACCTGAAGGCCAGACAAGGAATAATGGATGGAAACTGAACAAGGAGAGATTTAACCTGGAAATAAGGAGAAACTTCCTGAGAATGAAAACAATCAACCAATGGAACAACTTCCCTTCGGAAGTTGTGGAAGCGCCATCACTTTCACATTCAAGAAGAGATTGGACTGCCATTTGTCAGAAACAGTGTAGGTCTTCCGCTTGGGCGGGGGGTTGGACTAGATGACCTACAAGATCCCTTCCAACTCTGATTATCTGTTACCTATTATCTTTTAATTTATATATGACTAAATCCATACCTTGCCTTTCTAATCGAGAGAAGCACTCAATAGATGCTTGTTTTCTTATCTATCGTGCTCCAAAAGAAAAAGAAAAAAATTCAGTTCTTTTCCCTTCCATTCCAAAGGAAGAAATTTGGTGATTCATTCAGTTGCAATCTATTTACCCACAGGACCTTCAGTTCCAGACCCACTCCTAGGCCATTACTTTAAAGAGGAAAAAACTGGACAAGGTGTCCTCAGAAAATAAGCTAAACCAGCCTGTTTGCCTGGAACGTCATGAATTCATGCAACTTCATGACCCCAGAGCAGGAGGAAAGGAGCCGATAATAAACAGCTCCATTTTTAAGAGTTTGTTACCAACTGCTTATTTTAAAATTCTTACCTATCCCTTTTGTTTGCAGGTTATGTTTTGTTTCTGACAGTGACGCAGACCCTTTCAAATGTATTTTCCCTGTTCGCTTGATATCATATATTCATTAACAAGCCTGGTGCTTTTTTCACAGCTAAAATTCAATCTATTTCCCTGAGTGCCCACTATTCCTTTTATTTCTTTCACCTTTTGTATTGTTCCTTACCATCTGTTCAGTTCTACCAAACCATATTCTCTTGCCCAAGGCATCTATTTACCGACTCCCTACCAGTTTTGTTTAATTCTTCCCAGTCAACTTCCAAATGCTACTGAGCATTGCATTAATCTTTATTAAAAACAGAAATTGTAAGCGAGGCTGTGAAACAAATTGATGTGAAACCACAGATTTTTGTTCCATCTTTATGCCAAAACCAAAATCAGTCTCGTGGGTGGTATCTATGGTTTTAAAAGAGAGCTAAGGAAATGGTTCAAGAAAGTATGATTCCTTTGGTTTTTTGTTGTTTAATGAACTTAGGGTGACAAAAACCCTCCACAAATGTTGTTTGGCAATGCTAATATATAATAACATTGTGTGTGCAATCCTGCCTGAGATTTCTCTGCAGAGAGCTCCGAGAATTCAAGCAAATGTTATTTTCATTTCACCCTGAAGGCCTTTGACTATCTCACTTGCAAAACTAGGTTGATGATTAGCTTTATGCTATTATCCAGCTCTAGCCAAAGTCAAAATTGGAAAGACAGTTAACCAAAGTTAGCTTCCTGAATTTTGGGCTTAGACAACTTAGAACTACGCCGCCTTTGGTCTGACCTAAGCATAGTACATAAAATTATCTGCTACAATGTCCTACCTGCCAATGACTACTTCAGCTTCAAGACAAAGCACACAATAGATACAAACTTAAGGTAAACCACTCCAAACTCGATTGCAGAAAACACGACTTCAGCAACAGAGTGGTCAATGTCTGGAATACTCTACCTGACTCTGTGGTTTCTTCCCCAAACTCCCAAAACTTTAACCTTAGACTGTCTACTGTTGACCTCACCCCTTTCCTAAGAGGTCTGTAAGGGGCGTGCATAAGAGCACCAACATGCCTACCGTCCCTATCCTAATGTCCCCTGTTATTCATACCCATTTCATGTACACTTAATCATATTTCCAATTATATCTGTTATCTAAAACATACTTGACTAAATAAATATGGCAGAATTGTTCAGGTGATGAGGTCAGAATGATAGCTTTTGGAGCAGAACTTGCTGGCTGGTTTTCAAATACTTCAGGAGTGTTTCTGTTACATTACTGTTACTTACTTGAGGATTTCCAGAGTGAAAGAGAGGGATTATATATGCATCCTGCTAAAACTCTTATTAGATTACTGTATTGTGCACAGGACTGTCTTTGAACACCATCCAGAAGTTCAAAATAATTCAAAATAGACCAGTAAAATTGGTAATCAGATCCGGAAAGTCTTCTGGCTGTAGTTTGCTTCCTCTTTGTGTTGTGTTGCTCAGTTGTGAGTGATGCTCTTCAATATATCTTCAGAAGGTGACTAGAGTTTAATTAGTACGAGTGATAGAGCAATGTGTTTGAATATATCTTTTGGCAACAAGCTACCTTAGGACAGACAGCAAAGTTGTAAAACTTACTGTGTCTAATACTTACTGAAGCTTTCTTCCAATAAATTCTGCCATCTCAGGTAACTCTCTGTTTTCTTGCAGACATTTCATTACCCAACTAGGTAACATCTTCAGTGCTACAAAGGAGTGGGATTTGCTCACTGTTTATATACAATGTGGCTTGCCCTGCCAATGTTGGTGGGACTCGTTTTCTTCTTGGTAGATCTTTGATTAGGCTGTTTAGTGTTTGATTGAACAAGCTACACAACTTCCTAATCAAAGAACTATTCATTTATTTATAAAATTTATAGGCCGCCCATCTTACCTCAAGGTAACTATCAAGAAGAATACAACCCTCACACCAAGATTGACAGGCAAGCTGCAGTATAGAAACAGAAAGGAAACCCCACTTCCCTGAGCACTGATGATGTTACTTAGCTCAGTAATGAAACGTCTGCAAGAAAACAGCCCAGCTCAGAGAGCACCAAAGACCCCACAATTCAAACCTGAACTACAAATATTCTCAAATATTGAGTACCCGAGGAAAAATTCTACACAGTCCATAAAAATACTCCATCTTAAGACCTAGATAACTTAGCTCACAACAGTGCCTAGACATGAGAGTTTCCAATGCTAAGCAGCTGCTAATAATAGGATCACAATTCTGGGCCTAGAACTTCTTCACTTTTTACTGGTCACTATGTCAAACCTTAAAAGACAAACCACATCACCCATGCTGATATGGTGACAGGGAAACTGTATTTCCATGTTTTCTACACAAAAAATCCTAAAAGTGTTTTTGCTTACTAATCTTTCAGTCTATCGCCCATTAGTTCACTTCCCCATGAATGTAATAGTAAAGCAAATTTAGTACTTACATCATATATCACCCCAAAAATTGAAAATATCAATACAAGAACTATAAAAGGCAACCATTTGTCTTCAAGACCTCATTTTCTTTGAAATGACCCATTCTGGATTTTAGATTAAAAATAACAAGTATGCAATTCATAAATACCCCATGAATTCCATCTAAAAAAATTAAAACCTCATCTATGGTATTTTAGTACCTGACTTGTATATTTATGTGACTATTGTTAGAAGTGACTAATTGGGTTTGATTAGCTTCATCATTAATATTCTGTCCATAATTTAACATGCTTCAATAAAATACCCTAAAGCGGTATAATGATTAGATTTCAGGAATATGTGTTTTGCAATTAAGTTGCCCTTGATTTTGATATGCAGATTAAGAAATGGTGGTCTCATCTAAAAAAAAAATACTGCCCTTATTAACTCAGCAGCCTACTCTGAAGATTAGGTAAGAAATCCAAGATTTTTCTCTTTGTATATGCTAGTTAAAATGTATTTCAATCAAGCATATGTGAGCAAATCAGATTTGATTAGTTAAGTTCACAGTCATTCTATCTAAATGAATAATGTGTCACCTAACATTGCAAAAATTTGATTAATAGTTTATCAGTTAATTAAAAATGTGGTTTAATTTTTCTCCTTTTTTTCCGGTGTGTGTGTGTGTGCGTGTGTGTGCGCGTGCGTGCGTGTGTGTGTGCATGCGTTTTAGTATAATGCAAGGTAGATAGTACAGCACTTGCATTCATCACAAATGCAAAATAACTTTATCTCAAATCTATTGTTCTTTCTCATTCCACAGCCAACTGGCAAAGAAATAAAGATCAGTGAACAATCTGTGTAACAGCAGAGTAGAAAAACTTTATTTGCTTACACATATGGCTGCTAGTGGTTTAAGTTCAAGCAGAAGAGACAACTGTTTTTAATCTATATTTGGCACCCAGAAAAATTGCTGGTCTTTTTTTAAAAAAAAAAAAACCCACCTTTTTCTATCCTGCCTTTAATGACCTTTAAACGTAATCCTGACTGTGTGAGCATCGTTGTTCTACAATTAAACCCCACATGGCTGGGGACTGTATTTAAATGACCCAAATGCTGTTGGAGTATGGGAATGCTTCCAAAGGAAATCACCTGGAAACAGAGATAAGTATGTTCCATTTCGCCACTGAGCTGTTGGGAATACTGTAGTCGTTTCCTAAAGTGATCTTCAACTGGCTTTAAGAGAATGCTTTCTTTAAATATTAATTTATTTTAGCTCAAACTAAAATAAGTTGGGTTTGAGCTCTTGAGTGAAGTCTTCTCTACAAATTAAACCCCATCAAATGCTGCCATACTTTATATAAGCTATCAGTTCTCTAGGATCTACAGATCCCTAGGATCACTAAATGGCAACAAGTAGATACGATGATGAAAGAATAGAATAGAATTGTATGTGATTGGACCCACGAGGAATTTGTCTCTAGTGCATAAGCTTTCAGTGTACATACATTACAGTGTACAAGCAAACATAAGTTCTCAATGTACACCCAAACAAGAAAGTGATAAATCATAAATCGTCAATCATAAAATACAGTCGTAAATCCCAAGATACAAACAACGAAGTGATAGATCATAAGATACCAATAGGAGAAGGTAATGGGAAAGATGAGAAGGGTAATTAGCAATACAGCCCTACTACATAAATAAATATACTTAGACATAAGACAATGCTGTGGGGATTAGGTGTTGTGGTTAGCCAGCAGCAGGTGCGGATGGCTGAGGAGAGTGACTACTCAGACGAGGGGCCAGGACCATTAGGGAGTGGGCTGCTGCCTTCAGAGATTGTGGGGGCTGGCAGCAGCAATGAGGAGGTTCCCGAGGAGCCTGTGCCAAGTGCGCGTGCATGCAGGGTTGCTCATAGGAAACAGCAGTTACAACAGCACGGGCGACTTGGGAGGAAGGCTGCACGGCCCCTCCTTCAAGAAGATAAAAGCCAGTTGTGAAATGAATGTACTTTGCAGAAGGCAAAGACATTTTGAAACTACTGCCTCGTGGACATTCTAGTATCCTGAGTTTGTATTTGAAGATTCTTATTTTGAAAATTATTTCTTGTCTGTTATCTTTTGGCAAGTCTTGCACAGTTTGGCAAGGCTTATGTTTATCACAGCTAATTACTTTCGAAAAGCATTACAAGGTTTCTGTTCTTTTTTAATTGTGTTTGATTTGTCGGAAAAGGGCATGGGTCAGACCATTCAGTGTTTAGCAGAGTGCTGGCATGGGGGTGGACTTTGCATCTAGTTGTTTTGACGTGCCCTATAATGGTGTCCCAAGAGAAAGAGTTGAAACAGTTTATATCCAGGATGTGAGGGGTCTGTAGATATTTTCACAGCCCTCCTTTCTGGCTCGTGCAGTATACAGGTCCTCGATGGAAGGCAGGCTGGTTACAATTGTGCTTTCTGCAGTCCTAACCGTTGAAATCTGTACCTGTCTTGAGGATGATGTTGTCCACTCAGTCACGGACAGTAGACCAGCTCTCTCTCTCCACATTTTCCAATCTTCTTTCAGTTCTTTTACACCGTGGCTGGCTTCAATGGTGTCCAGCCATCAGGTTTTGTGGTGCCCCCATTTCCTTTTCCCACTGACCATTCTGAGCATGACGGCCCTTTTCAGCGAGCTTGAGCTCACACGACATGGCCAAAATCAGGTAGAATGTTGTGATTGCACCTTCTAGCGTATATGTGCAGTTTTATCCACTCCACCTTTGCCACCTTTGCTGCCCAAGGAACGCACCCAGCAGCCTTCTCCAAAGCTCAAACAAGTTGATTTTACTCCTGGCTAGTTTTGTCAGGGTCCAGCTTTCTCAACCATAGGTTGGTATGGGAAACACCACAGTGTGGAATCATCCGCATTGAAGTGCCATGCCGATGTCTTTGCTTTTCGAAATTCGATTCATGTTCATCGTTGCTCCGCTCGATTCAACATTTTATTTCTGGGCTGCATTCACTGCTCTGATCAATCTGCGATCTATCTGTTGATCAATTCTGTGACCAACACAGATACAGAAGATATATATTTGCTGCAGCTGAAACAGGGCTTCAGTTCTGCATGTATCCACCAATAGCCTCCGTTGAGCTCATTGAAGTTGCTACAGATAGAAATGTCTAAGATTGTGTGTTGTTCCCATAACACTGTTAAGATTTGCTGATAGATAGGTCAGTGGGCACGTCTCAAAAGCACCGTGTCTTTTATCACGCTGTTATGATAATCATAATGCTTAAGGTGGAATAGTTGACGTAAACAGACAAACTATTAACATTTTTCTTACATCCTGTATGCAAGAAGCCACTTATATCTTTTTTAAAACATAACCCTCTTTGTTCTTGGTTTAGCAATCAACAGATGGATCACGTTCAAGTTTTCTAGCTGTTAGCAAGTCAACATATAGACCTGGATCACAAGCAGAACTAACTCAGGGCTCACTTTAACCATATCTTATTACTATGGCACAACTGATTTGCAGAGCGCTCATAAATCATGGTTTACAAGCCACAGTTATTTTGTTTACAAATCACAATGTGTCAAACTGAACTTGACGTAATCAGAAAACCCAACTATTTGAGTACTTTTAGTCCAGCACCTATCATTTTCCAGCAATTCTGGATGAAAGCATATCCCACCAGTTTGAGTAATGGAAATTGTAATCCAGTTTAGCTGGAGAATATCAGGATGGAGAAGACAGTTATATTCACCTTCAAGCCAGAGAACCTCCCAAAATAGAACATTTTTGGATTATCATTGTTCCATCTTTTTGGTTCCAAAGCTAAAAGCAGGGATATGATCATCCTTCCAGAAGAGCTGGGAAATTTCAGTCTTCCAAAATTATGATGTGAAAATGTCACATTTCTAGCTTTAGTACAGTACTGGATTATGTACTAATATGATTCTCATCTTGGATAACACAGTCTGTAATAATTTCATATTACATGGCTTGCACAGAGATGGTTTTTATTATGGTTTTAGAACAACTTGAACTTGCAATTCCTGGCCCCTTCCTTCCCTTTTAGCAAAGCCATGGATTTATTTTACACATGTTTACCCCATTCTACAATCCAAAAGAGCCTGTAAAATATCTTAACAATTCATTAAAAAATCAACTAAATAAATCAAAAGCAATTGAGTCATAACCAACTGAAGAAACAATAGAAAGGCAGAAGGAAGGGAGTTCTAACCAAAAAAAAAAAAAGATTACCAAAACCAGATGAAAACAGGGCTACATTCCAATAACAAGTAATTATCCAGGACGTGGTTTGTGGGACTATAATTTTTTTTTTTTTTTGCTAAAAGCCGTTTCAAAATATGTTACTCCTCTTCTACAATAACTAATTGGCATTTCCTTTTGTGCTGAAAACTTCATTTCTCTGTGGCTGCGTGTCTTGTCATGCCTAAGACGCAGCTTTTAAACACAGATTTCATTTAAAGTTAGGATGGTACGGTAAAGGTTTGCCCTGTCCAGTTGTGCCTGACACCAGAGGGTAATGTTCATAGTAATAGCACTTGGAGTTACATATTGCTTTACAATGCTTTATAGCCCTCTCTAAGCAGTTTACACCAGTAGTGGGTTCCTACCTTGGTCGCTACTGGTTTAGTGGGTGATTGCACATGCGCTTAACGTGCCAATCAGCTGAGAGGATGAAGAAAAGCTAGGAGTGACCCACCCACTCATGTGCTTGTCACTTCTTTTATCCTCTCAGCTGATTATTGGAGGAATCGTTCGGCCGTACTGGTGGCTATTTTTACTACCGGTTTGGGCAAACCGTCCAAACCAGTACCATACCACTACTGGTTCACCATCACCAGATTTATAGAGCTTAGGATTCCCACAGTTTCAACTTTTGACTTTATAACAGCAAGATTCTTTTGTTATCTCCACTTTCTAAAAAAACAAGATACAGTTAATCCTTAACTTGAGCCTGATGGGATTTGAACTACCAAATCCAGCAGTCAGTAGAAGTAGTACTGCACTCTAACCACTGCACCACCAAACCTCATCTTTGCTTCCTAGATGAGGGAGCCAACACTGTCTGAAGACCCTTTGTGGCCATGTAGCCAGCATGACTGTATGCCGATGCACATGGAACACTCCTATCTTCCCACTGAAATGGTACCTATTTATCTATTCACATTTGCATGCTTTTTGAACTGCTAGGTGGGCAGGAGCTGGGGGCAGGTAAGAGGAGCTCACCCATTGACAGTGCTGGAGTCTCGAACCTGGGCTGTCAGCTTTCCAGCTGGCAAACTCAGCGTTTTTAACTGTTAAACCTTTGCCCTGCTACTTTTCAACGGGTGGAATTAATGCTGTCTTGGTCTTATTGCTTCCAGGAAATGCAATCCAAATGTTGTTCTCCTTTTTTGAAACTTGATTTATTTATTTTTTATTTTATTTTTTTTATTTATTTATTTGTCAATTGCTTACAAGATAATAGGTATAAGTAAAACATAGTTATGAATACATGGATACATATAAGAAAAATAAAATATAAAAGAAACAATAGCACAGGGACGGTAGGCACATTGGTGCGCTTATGCACGCCCCCTACAGACCTCTTAGGAAAGGGGTGAGGTCAATAGTAGACAGTCTAAGGTTAAAGTTATTTACAAGATATCATCTGAGCAACCACCTATGGAATCCAAAGTGTCTCTTGATCAATTCAAAATCCTCTGTAATCTTGCTTCAGAATTTTTTTTCATTGTTTCCATTTCTTTTGGCGTTAGGAGTTTTAAGATTTCAAGAGGTTCTGCTTTTCTAAAGCAATTCTCACCAAAAGATTGCTTAGTCCTGTTATAATTTCATCTTAAGTCCTCTAATCTACTGTTCATGAATCCCATTCTAATGGGGTTTGATTTTTCTCGGTTTATTTTGATTCGAAAAAACCAAGAAATTGTAGTTTGTAAACTGCGATTTAGGGCTCTGTGGTTTATTCAATAAACCACTGTGGCTTATTTGATAAACTATGATTAAGCAGATCTGGCTTTGAATGTTGGGTGAACCAGGCCATACTGAATACAGAGCTGGGATTCAGAAAGGGCTAGAACTCCGAATGGCTGCATCACCAGATTTATAGAGCTTAGGATTCCCACAGTTTCAATTTAGACTTCATAATAGCAAGATTCCTTTGTTATCTCCACTTTCTAAAGAAGCAAGATACAGTTAATCCTCAACTTGCAACAGTTCATTTAGTGACCGTTCAAAGTTACAACATCACTGGAAAAAAGGTGGCTTATGACCATTTTTTACACTTACAACTGTTGTAGCATCCCTATGATCCCATGATCAAAATTCAGATGTTCGGCAACTGGCTCATATTTATGATGGCTGCCATCTCTTGGGGTCATGCGATCCTGTTTTGCGACCTTCTGACAAGCAACATCAATGGAGAAGCCAGATTCCCTTAACAACCATGCTACTAACTTAACAACTGCAATGATTGAGTTAACAATTGCGGCAATAAAGGTCATAAAATGAGGCTAAACTCATTTTTAAAAAATCTCAATTAGCAACATAAATTTTGGGTTCAATTCAGTGGTGGGATTCAAAAAAATTTACTACTGGTTCTGTGGGCGTGGCTTGGTGGGCATGGCTTGGTTTGGCGGGCGTGGCTTGGTGGGCGTGGCAGGGCAAGGATACTGCAAAATCCCCATTCCCTCCTGACCCCACCAACCTGTTTTCCAGCTCCGTTCTCCTGTGCAGGGCAACAAAAGAAGACCCAGCTGATCAGCTATGGTCGTGGCTTGGTGGGCGTGGTGTTCTGTCGGCATGGAATTCTGTGGGTGTGGCTTGGTGGGCGTGGCAGGGGAAGGATATACTGTAAAATCTCCATTCCCTCCCCATCCCACTAACCTGCTTTCCAGCTCCGTTCTCCTGTGCAGGGCAACCAAAGAAGCCCCAGCCAATCAGCTGGGACTCAATGGGAGGAAGAGAATCAATGGGGGCAGGGCCAATCAAAGGCGGCATTTGCTGATTCTCCGAACTACTCAAAATTTCCGCTACCAGTTCTCCAGAACTGATCAGAACCGGCTGGATATCACCTCTGGTTCAATTGTGGTCGAAAGTCAAGGACTACATCTGTAGTTCTTTTGGTAAGCAGTTATGATAGGCTGTTTTCCACATACAACTCAGTGATGGAACTGGAAAGATTTCCAGTTGATTTCCATCTTAACTGAGAAGATCCAGCAGCTTGAAGCCGCCAGCCTCCTAATGACTTGTGCTAAATGTATATACCTGCGATAGATAGCAACTAATTGCTCATGGATAATGATGTAATAGGTTTCTCATCCAACATTAATAAGTAGCTATATTAATATATCACAACCTGGTAATGTGGTATGACTAGGATCTATATCAAATGATTATGTCAATGGGCCATTAAGCAAATAGTATATTAAACCCAGACTACAGCATAAGCCTGGGAATACAAGTGTACATTGAGAATTTAAGCAAGACACTTAAAAACATGGGAATTAAGCTACAGAAAAGGAGAGGTGCATTACACTGTTTTATTTGATTGATGTTATTTCGTGTTGCATTATGCCACCATTTGAATTTTATCAAAATCCCGTTCAGCTATTAAAGACAGTAGGATTCAAATGGGGGGAGTAGTAGTAGTAGTAGTAGTAATAGTAGTAGTAGTTGGCTATATAGGAATGGTGATATTCCAAGATGGATTAATGTCACATGTGAACTCAGACAATAAAGGCTTATTCCGTAAACATGAACATAAACTAGCAATATTCTGTTTTGTTTTTGGTTAGATCCATTTCCAGTATGTCCTCCATGCCTCGTTTCCATTAGCTCAGGTTAGAAATGATGACTGTTAACAGTCCAGCCTTATTTGGAAGGCTCCAAATTGGGAAAGATGGCTCTTAATTGTCCAATCACCCTGGAAGAAAATCCTATCCTGTGAGTTCCTGATTTTGGTTTTGGCATAAGGAAGAGCAAAATCTAGCATGGATTATCTTACTTGCGTGGCATCTGGATCACATGTAAACAACAATCAGGTAGAAGAAGTGTATAAAGGGGACCCAAAAAAGGAAGGAACAATGGACAAATCTCGATTGCCGAAGTTGGATTTTTAGTAGAAAGTCCCATATACTAGGGCGTGTGGCAGTGGTAGGATTCACAAAAATTTACTACCGGTTCTGTTGGCGTGGTCTGGTGGGTGTGGCAGGGGAAGGTTACTGCAAAATCCCCTTCCCTCCCCACCCCACTAACCTGCTTTCCAGCTCCATTCTCCTGTGCAGGACAACCAAAGAAGACCCAGCCAATCAGCTGGGACTGGGGAGGCGGAGAAGAGATATGGGCAGGGCCAGTCAGAGATGGGATTTGCCACTTCTCTGAACTACTCAAAATTTCCGCTACTGGTTCTCCAGAACCGGTCAGAACTGGCTGAATACCATCTCTAGCATGTGGTTTGATAGGGTACAGGAACCATGGGTCCTGCCCTGTGGATTCATCCCTCCAGATTGGCCCCAATTCTGCTTGTCTTCTGCAAGGCCTTGCCAATGTGCTTGAGCCTGGGTCTGTAATGGAACCTGTTTCCTGGTTGCAGTGATCATATCCTGAGTTGTTGTGGTTTTTTAAACTTTGGATGCTATGTGTTTTTATGGGACCTTTTGTACATGGGTTTATTTTTAAAACAGGTAGTCCTCAACTTATGACCACAACTGAGCCCAACATCTCTGTTGTTAAGCGAGACATTTGTGGAATGCCCCATTTTACAATCTTTCTTACCAGAGCCGTTAAGTGAATCACTATGTCATGCCCCTGGTGGAGACTGACTCTGAGGGAGAGGAGAAACAGACGACAGGAAGTGGAAGTATGGCTCCGGAGGTTGTGGAAGAAGCTGGGGAAGGGGAGAGGCCAGCTGGGCAGTCAGAGGAGGACTCAGGCCCATCCCCTCTCCATCCTAGGGCATGCAGGGAGGAGAGGATAAGGGAGAGGAGTGGTCTACTGGGGAGGAGAGGGCCTTGATCCTCTTCATGGGCTGCAGCTGTGACAACTGAATAAGAGTATGGACCTGCATACTGGTGAACGCTGGAAACGAAGCGTGTAAATATCTCTAGTTTATAGTTCCTCTCTGAGTTTGGCATCCTTCCCAGTGTGTATTATCTGTGGATATCCTCCAGCCCTTATCTTGCCTGGTTTGTGTTGCTTTTTTCCTTCTTCGTGTAACTGTTTGTGTGGGAGTTTTTTTGTCTTCCGTCAAAGATATTCGGAGCTTGGAAGCAAACTGAAGGAGTAAAAGGGGCTTCACCCGTTTTCTGTGATTGTGTTTGTTTTGTATCCCACCCTGGATCATCACACACTGCAGTCGATCAGTTAGTAACCTGGTTGTTAAGTGAATCTGGCTCCCCCCCCCCGTTGAGTTTGCTTGCGAGAAGGTCACAAAAAATGGACACAACAACCATCATAAATATGAGTCCGTTGCCAAGCAGCCAACTTTTGATCGTGTGACCATGGGGATACTGCAATGGTCATAAGTCCCTTTTTTCAGTGCCGCTGTAACTTTGAGTGGTCACTAAACAAATTGTTGTAAGTCGAAGACCACCTGCATGGCCAGCTGCCCCCAAATCATGTATTTTAGATGGGTTTAGACTTTAAATAAATAATAGTGAAGGAGTGCTTCAATGCGATACTAAGCAGACAATATATTTCCCCTGTAAGATATGCAAGAATAAATAAAAGTACCAAACTGCTGTTCAGTGATTGACAGTTTCTTAGAAAAGAGTGGATCAAAAAACTCCGAGTTAACAATAGAATGCCTAAAAATGTTTAGGATTGGGATTTGCAACACAATAGCTCCCAAATAGCAAAGATCTGGTGAAACAGACGCCAGAAGTGTTTTCTTTTGATATATTTGTGAAGAAAGCCCCAGGTTTGCAAATCTGAAAATTAAAAGTAATAATAATAATGCAAAACAGTCATTTAAGATTCAATGCTACTAAAGCTTATGTGCCATTTATGGACCGTTTCTGCACGTAATGCAGGAAAATGAGACCATAAAATTGACTTTTCCCCCTCAAATGAGTCCCTTTTTGTACTTATAGATGTTCCCTGCAGCTGAATTTAACTTTGACCCAAACATTCACTTTGGAGTGATTTTGTTAAAGGAATGGGAATGTGATGGAAATCATGCATGGTTCTAGGTAGAATATTTTAGAGAATTGTCCATATTTCCTTCCTTCATTCTACACACAACAGCCTTACACACAACAACAAGCCAAATTCTTAATTCTATCAACGTCATTTCATTGATCATTTATTTTTTAAATGCAGCTGCCAAAAAGGAAAAACAAAAATAGATCTGGAAACTTCCAAACATCAGTGTGAGGCTTGGTTGACTGGCGTGTCCTAATCTGTGGTTGAACTGTGTTACAGAAAAACATACATACAACATTTATGTAAAGAATATGACTGGTCCATACATTACGCACAGTGGTTTGCTTGATTTTGGAACAAGGTTGTGCGCATCCAGATCCTGCTTTGCAACCATAGTTTACCATGGGCCATATTGAGTAATCCTATACAGCAAGATTAACTATCTAGTTGCCATTAGCCAATGGTTTCTAACTTCCCAGCCCACAAACATATAATGTTCGCACAGTTTCTCTGAGATGAAGAAGTGATTGTTATTATATGCATGTGATTGTTGGTCTAGCACAGGGATGTCAAACTCAATTTCATTGAGGGACTCATCAGGGCTGTGGTTGACCTTTGGGAGCGTGGGGGGCATGGGTGGGTGGGTGGGTGTGGCCAACTGGCTGGGTGTGGCCAGCTTGATGCCACTCCCCAAACTGCTGGCATGTTTCTGTTCTGACCTAGACCTTCCTAAGATCATGAAGCCGACTCCACGTCCCGATAAAACCCTTTTATTTAGATTAAAGGGAATTCCTCTCCAGCAAAGTCACAGCCAACAGTCTTTCGTGAGATTTCACAACTACAGACTTTTATCAGGCTTGGACAGTTGCCAGGCCGGTAGCTTCCAAACGCCACGCTGTAGCAGCAATTACTTGGCAAGAAGTCAGGAACAGATCTTCACCCTAATAAATTGAACTAATTGTCTCCTGCAAACACCCCTACCCTCTCTCTCCTCTTTATTCCCTATGGCAGGGGCCATTCACCATCCACCTGAGCCTTTACTCCCGAGTGGACCCTTGTTCCTTAATTTTTTCCCTTCTCCTAGCAGCTCTGCGCATGCGCACATAGGAAATAGGCTCCAGCTGTTCTTCTGCCCCACTGATCTCCGACTCCAAAGGCAGCTGATAACTGTCGGACAGCCCTGGCTCCATCTCTGTCTTCGACGCAGAGGACTCATCAAAGCCTTCCCCAGACTCCAGGACTGGCCCATGTTCCTCCCCAACCTCCTCACTGTCCAAGTCTGCCAACAGCTCTGCTGACCGCCGGCGGGCCACAACAGTTTCCTCTTTGCATTGGGTAGATCAGGACGACTCCATGGACTGGAGCCGACCACATTGAGGGCTGGATCTGGCCTGCAGGCCTTGAGTTTGACATTCCTGGTTTAACAGCATCTAAACTGGGCATGGGTTTAGTTTCCAATGCCTTCAGATTAAATGGGGGCGGGCGGGGAGGAGAGAAAAACTCTTGAACGCACTTTGTGGAGGTAGCACTAATTTCTTGGTGATACAGATTGATCACTGCTTGGCCCTTCGTCATTGCAGCAGTGATAACCAGCTTTTGAACTGCAATAAATGAGGCCAATCAACATTACTTTTGTCTCATTACTTCAAGAGCTCATACATAAATTTCCTCTTCTCTTTTTTTCCCCCCTTTTGGTAGGAATTAACCGGAGCACTCAGTGTTGTGTTATAAGGCTGAGGTCTTTCTCAACTAGAGATCAAATAGTTTGATCTTTGCCGCGGCCAGTAAACTGGCTGGCAAATGGGTTTTTTGCTTGCTGTGGTTTTTTTTTTTTTTAATCTCCTCTCCAGCTTTACATACTCACACACACTCAGGGAAGAGGGAGGAGAGAGAGAGAGAGAGAGAGAGATTTAACCTCAGTATAATTTAGAAAAGGATAAAGCGATAACAACTGTGTTAAGCCACTAATATTTCCCATTTAGCTTTGTCAATGTTATCACTTGGGTGACAAAAATGGAAGAAGGGGGAATCCTATGAAAAAAATGACGCTGATGATTTATTACCACAGCCTGAAACTTTGTGGCCTGTAATTCAGTCAGAAGATATTTAGAAGCCAAACTTTATCCCAGAGAAGTGTTACTCTCCAGATACTGTCAAACTACATCATCCAGAGTCTTTCACCATTTGCCATTCCAGCTGTGGCTGCTTAAGAGAATTAAATTCATGGATCTCTCCCATTTCTGGATCATGGGATGGGACCAGCCCTAACATTATTAATGTTATTATACGATAACATTATTATTGTATCCCATTATATTATGGGACCAGCCCTAATGTTATGCCCTTTGCATTGAATATTATATTTAGTGAATAATATTACTGTTAATCAAGTAGTTCATAATTTCCTACAACTTGGTGACATCATTTGGAGCTCTCTGAGGTCATCTACATTTTGGAGATGTCTCTGAAGGATGATTGCAGCCCTGGAAATGAGATAGTGTGTAACAAACTCAGCTCTGCCCCCAAAGGTAGAGGAATGGTCAAGAATGAGAGAGAAATAATCACTCTCTAGCATCAGCCACCAGAGTCCATTATTTTACTCTACAGTTAGGGTCAGACTCAGCGGTTAAAGATGCTGAACTTGTCAGCTGGGAAGCTGGCATCCCAGGTTCAAGACCTGAGCACTGCAGAATGGGTGAGCTCCCGTTCCTTGCTCCAGTTCCTGCCCACCTCACAGTTTGAAAGCATGCAAATGAAAGTAGATTAATAGGTACCACTTTGGTGGAAAAGCAACGAATGTTCTATGCGCCTTTGGCATATAGTCACATGACCATGGAAAATGTCTTCAGGCAATGCTTCCTTGGCCAAGAAATGGACATAAGCACTAGAGTCGGACATGACTGGACAGGGAAACCTTTATCTTTACTAGCATAATCCACCAGAGTCAAATAGAATGGAATGGAAGGGAAGGGGAGGGGAGGGAAGGGAGGGAAGGGAAGAGAATCCTGGCTGGGCCAGGAGGGGGGAGTCCCTCTGGTGGAGATGTGCCCAGCCGGGTTTCGGGTCTTTCATCGGCCGAGGGCCCAGGGGAGGGGAGGGGGGGTTGCGGTGGTTATTAAGGAGGATCTGTGTCCGAGGGAAGCCACTGTGTCTCAGACGACCGGGTGTGAGCTCCTTTTCGTGAAGTTCGGTCCCAAGGTTCAGGTGGGCTTGCTGGTCGCATACCTGGCTCCCTGCTATGCGGCAGCGGCCCTGCTTGAGCTCCTTGAGGTCATAGCTGGCGTGGCAGTTGGGACCCCCAGGCTTATGGTCATGGGGGATTTCAACTTGCCATCTGCCGGCGGTGCCTCGGGGACTGCTCAAGAGTTCATGGCTTCCATGATGGCCATGGGCCTGACCCAGTTAATTCGGGACCCTACTCACGAGGGAGGTCACACCTTGGATCTGGTTTTTGTCTCTGATCAGTGGCAGAGTGATCTGGGTATAGGGAATATAGTTGTGGAACCCCTGTCATGGACGGATCACTCGCTCCTGAAGCTCGACTTCCGTTCCGCACCCCCTGACCGCAGGGAGGCGGGACCATTAAAATGGTACCGCCCCAGGCGCCTGATGGACCCTGATAGGTTCCTGACGGAGCTTGGGCCATTCCCCGAAGCTCACACACACGACTCGGTTGAGGGCTTGGTCGCCACCTGGGATAGGGTGGCTGCTGGGGCCCTTGACCGAGTCGTGCCCTTGCGGCCTCTGACCCGGTGCCGATCCCATGTGGCTCCCTGGTTTTCTGAGGAGCTGAGGGAGATGAAGCGCTGGAAAAGATGCCTAGAGAGCAGTTGGAGGGCTAGCCGCTCTGGGTCTGACCGAACACTATTACGATCTTATATCAAGACGTATTTAGTGGCGATAAGGATGGCGAGGAGGTCCTACCTCTCCACCCTTATTGCGTCCGCGGAAAACCGCCCAGCCGCCCTGTTTAGGGTGACCCACTCCCTCCTGGAGGTGGGAGCGCGGGAGGACTCCTTGCAGGGACGGGCTGAGGAGTTTTCTAGGTTTCTGCAGGATAAAATCGCTCAGATCCGGAACGAACTGGACTCCGACTGGGCATCTCCGGGCAGGGGGGGCGGGAGTGGATATCGGTGAGGTCAATTGGGTTGAGTTCGATCCTGTTACTGTGGAGGACGTGGACAAGATACTGGGGGGACTGAATGCCACCACCTGTTTGCTGGACCCGTGCCCCTCCTGGCCGGTCTTGGCCACTCGGGAGGTGACACGAGGCTGGTTCCAGGGTATTATAAACGCTTCCTTGAGAGAGGGGCTGTTACCCGCCACCTTGAAAGAGGCGGTGGTGTGGTCCCTCCTCAAGAAACCGTCCCTGGACCCAGCATTGTTATCTAACTATCGTCCTGTCTCCAGCCTTCGCTTTCTTGCGAAGGTTGTTGAGAGTGTGGTGACACGTCAGCTCCCGCAGTACCTGGATGAAGCGAGTTATCTCGACCCCCTCCAATCGGGCTTCAGGCCCGGGCACAGCACGGAGACGGCGTTGGTCACGTTGGTGGATGACCTCTGGAGGGCCCGGGACAGGGGTTGTTCCTCTGTCCTGGTCCTGTTAGATCTCTCAGCGGCTTTTGATACTGTTGACCACAGTATCCTATTGCGGCGGTTGGAGGGGTTGGGGGTGGGGGGCACCGTGTTGCGGTGGTTCACCTCCTTCCTCTCTGACCGCTCGGATTTGTGTTGACGGGGGGGCAGAGATCGGCCCTGAGGCCCCTACTATGTGGGGTTCCTCAGGGGTCGGTGCTCTCGCCCCTGCTGTTCAACATTTATGTAAAGCCGCTGGGTGAGGTCATCCGTGGCTTCGGGGTGGAGTTCCATCAGTACGCTGATGATACTGAGCTGTACATCTCCACCCCGGGCCACCCCAACGAAGCCGTCAAAGTGATGTCCCGGTGCCTGGAGGCCGTGCGGAGTTGGATGGGTCGTAACAGGCTTCGTCTCAACCCGACCAAAACCGAGTGACTGTGGTTTCCTACGCCCAGATACAGCCAGCTGGTTCCTTCGCTGGCCGTGGGGGGAGAGGTTTTGACCCCCATGGAAAGGGCGCGCAACTTGGGTGTCCTCCTGGACGTACGGCTGTCTTTAGAAGAACAATTGCAGCCGTCGCCAGGGGGGCTTTTTATCAGATTCGTCTGATCTACCAGTTGCGGCCCTTTCTGGATCTGGGCGCACTTCGAACAGTCACGTCCGCCCTCGTTATCTCCCACCTGGATTATTGCAATGCTCTCTACATGGGGCTCCCCTTGAAGAGTCTCCGGAGGTTACAGTTGGTCCAGAATGCAGCCGCGCGGGTGATCGTGGGTGCCCCTCGGAGCTCCCACGTTACACCGCTTCTCCGCAGGCTGCACTGGCTTCCTGTGGCCTTCTGGATTCGATTCAAGGTGGTACTGATGGTATTTAAAGTGCTCCATGGCTCGGGACCTGGGTATCTACGGGACCGCCTACTGCCATCGTCAACCTCCCACCGCCCAGTACGCTCCCACAGGGTTGCCCTCCTTGGGGTACCACCGCCCGGCTGTTGTCGGCTGACGGCCCCGAGAGTTCGGGCTTTCTCTGTGGGAGCTCCCTCCCTATGGAATGATCTCCCCCGGAGATACGGGCCATGACGGATATTCTGACCTTCCGGTGCTCAGTTAAAACCCTATTTTTTAGACAAGCCGGCCTGGCCCAGTAATCAGGTTCTGGTTTTAAACTTCATTTGGTTTTAATACTTAATTTTTAAATTTTATTTAGATCCCTGATTTTACATTGTTAAATTTAATTTTGATGGGATACAGCCGGAACAACTGCGTTTAATATATTTTTAATAATGTATTTATTGTGTGTTTTTAGTAGGCTGTACACCGCCCCGAGTCCCTTTTTGGGAGAGGGAGCGGTATAAAAATATGATAAAATAAATAAATAAATAAATAAAATAGAATCAGATTTGGAAGGGACCTTGGAGGTTTTTCAGTCCAACCATTATTTTACTCCAAAGTTAGAGTCACCAGAACCAACAATATTGTTTTTGTAGTTGCTCTCTTTAGCCACCTCACTACAGCTGTACTGTTATTTGAAGTTGACTATTGACATAACATCTGTATTAGGAAGCTGGCAGTTCGCTTTGAACAACATTATGTGACTGTTTTATTGAAAAATCTGGCATTCTGCCTCGATTTTGCATCTCTCTTAACCGAGATGCACGCATTACTACAGATGGAAAGAAAAAGGCCCAATAAAAAAACAACAACGATCAAGTAATTTACTATTTCCATCGGAAATAACAACAGAATTGTGTGGATTCTTAAGCCATTCTACCATTTCCAGTAAAAACTCTGCTGTACTTGCCAAAACATCAATTTGCACTGCAGAATCCTGATCCTTTCTCATCGCTTCCCTCTATTAAAAAAAGATGTTCATCCGTAATAGGAGAACAGAAAAATCCAGCCCATTAAAAAAAAAAAACACCAGCTTCCTACTTGCCAACATTTCAAAATTCAGGAGGTGTCTTTCATATAAATGAGAGAATAATTTCTTTTCAGGCAGGTGCATTATTGGGGAGGAGAAATCCTTTCCTGAATTTCTGATGTTTTCACAGCAATTCAAGGCACAGGAGCCACTGTAAGGGAGGAGGGCAATACTAGCTAACCCTTCTGCTCAGATTAGCGTGTAGAGTGATCCTGCATTGCCCACAATTGGCTAATGAACTTCAAAGATGTACAATGGAGTTATAAAAAATATAGACCAGCCACTGTTTAAGGTCTTCCCAATTCTCTTTGGTAGAGCCCAAAAAAGTCTTGTCTTTTTTTTTTTTTGCAGTTGGATTGCTTTGAAAAGGCCTTAACCTTGGTAGCAATAGCACTTAGACTTATATACTGCTTCACAGTGCTTGACAACCCTCTCTAAGTGGTTTACAGAGTCAGCCTTTTGCCCCCAACAATCTGTGTCCTCATTTTATCCACCTCGGAAGGATGGGAAGGCTGAGTCAACCTTGAGCCTGGTGAGATTTGAACTGCCAAATTGCAGGCAGCCGGCAGGCAGCAGAAGTAGCCTGCAGGACTGCACTCTAACCACTGTGCCAGAGCAGCTCACCAGGTTTATCCATTAAGGCGTCTTCCCAAAATAATGATCAGGCACATATTTTCACATATAACTCAAGGGCTGTCTTTTTTTTTTTTTAAAGATGGCCCTGACCTCATATATGAGTCTGCGCCTAATCATTATTAGATTTTTAAACTTATCTATTATTATCTATTCATCACCAACATTAATGCTCAACCGACATGTCAAAACAGCATTTATTTATTACATTTGTTTGCCACTCCTCTTACCACAAGGATTGTTCTGGCCAAGGCTTCTTGAGACAGTAACAATCACACACTTAGTGCCCAAAACCATCTTTTTATTTCAACGGCTGTGAATTATATGCATTCACAGCCCATATTGAGTCCCAAACAGTTTGTGAATAGTCCAACAGAAGTCTGCCACAGTCTTTCGGGATAAGGCTGATAAGCACCCACCTTTATTTCCCTTGAAATGCTGCCAACGACTAAATTACCAATTAACTGTACAAGGCCAAACGGACCACAAAGTCAACACGGAGCTTCAGAGTTTAAACCAACCAGAACGAACAAAGTTGCTTCCTGCAAAGGCTCCTGTCCTTTGCTCCTCCTTTATGTCTTATGGGAGGGGACAATCATTTCCACGCCTTACTCCCGAGTCACCCCTTTTGTCTTAACTGTTCTTGCCTTCTGACAGCTCTGTGCAAGCGCACACTGAGCATGGGCTCCCCCTGTTCCTCTGCCTCACTGATGTCAGAATCTGGAGGCTCCAGAGTCAGCACATAACTCTCAGAGGGCCCTGGCCTCATCTCTTTGTCAGATACAGATCCCTCGTCCGAGCCCTCCCCAGACTCCAGGACTGGCCCATGTTCCTCCCCACTGTTCAACTCTGCTGCCAGCCCTGCAGGCTGCTGGCGGACCACAACAAGAATGATCCTCATGTTCCTGTGCAAGAACATGTATTCTACTGGCTGTTGTCAGACTCCCATGGGGCCATGCCAGGTCATGTTTGTCTGAGATGAGTTTGGTTGAAGTTTGCTGGGTGATGCAATGCAGTGGGCTCTGTGTCTTCTGCTAAACGGTCCTATTATGTCTTGAAGGGCCATGTCTTAATCCCATCACCCTGGAGCTGAAGGTCTTTTGTAGATAGGCTGGCCCGGTCCTGCTGGGGCTATTAAGAAAGGTGGGAGCTGTTTTCCAAGAGCATGTTTCTCCTTTAAGGAAATATCATATTCTGTTTTTTTAAAATATTTCCAGAAATATTTCATTCTAGGAGAGGGGTTGGTGCTAACTTTGTACACCAGGCATCATATAATAAATACATCAGATGAGCTGCATTATTACAGCTGTTTTTTTAATAATATAATCTGGCCTTACCTGTTTTCATAACCTTTGAGATGACATCCAAAATCTAATCCTGGGATTATGGCGAAGATCTTTCCTAAATGCTCATCCATAACGTTTCAATTCTAATTGTTTTTTTTTTAAAAGGACATTTCATTCCTACATAGCCTAAATAAATACAGGGTGTACATGTCCACAAGGTGGCAGTAGAATCTTTGAAATGCTCCATTTGGATAATAACAGTGTCTCCCCAATGCTTCAAGAAAAGGAAGAGCATATAACTTCCTATTCCAATTACGGTGTAAGTAACTCTTGAGTAAGTGTGTCTGTCTACCTTCTACATCAAGAACAGAAACCCTGTTTGCACTACAGCTGAACTGAATTCTACAGAGGAGTGATTGAGTCTGTCATTTGCACCTCTTTAACAGTCTGGTTTGGTTCTGCAACCCAACAGGACAGACATGGACTTCAGAGAGTAATTAGGACCACAGAAAAAACAGTTGCTACCAACCTGCCTTCCATTGAAGACCTGTATATTGCACGAGTCAAAAAGAGGGCTGTGAAAATATCTAAAGACCCCTCACATTCTGGACATAAACTGTTTCAACTCCTTCCCTCAAAACAACGCTATAGAACACTGCACACCAGAACAACTAGACACAAGGACAGTTTTTTCCCCGAATGCCATCACTCTGCTAAACAAATAATTCCCTCAACATTGTCCAAATATTTACAAAGTCTGCATTACTATTACTATTCATCTTCTCATCACTCCTTATCATCCATCCCCTCCCACTTGTGACTGTAGAACTGTAATTCTGTCGCTTGTATCCTTGCGATTTATATGGACTGTTTCCTAGTATGATTTGACTGCTTATTGTACCCTATGACTATCATTAAGTGTTGTACGTTATGATTCTTGACTCTTGGCGAATGTATCTTTTATGTACACTGAGAGCATTTACACCAAGACAAATTCCTTCTGTATCCAATCACACTTGGCCAATAAAGTATTCTATTCTATTCTGAATAATTTATGGGGGAGACGGGGACATAGACATTGAGAAAGCAGGAAAAGCCCACTGTCGTGTTTAATTTGCAATTAAAGTATGAAATTTCATACTGTTTGTGAAATTTCATACTGTTATGGATTGCTATCCCATTTAGGAAGCCAGGAGCTCTGTTTACTGACAAACATCATCAAACAGGTACATACATCCAAGCATAGTAAGCTGTGAATTGTTTAACCATGTTTCATGGGATAACAAACCCTTGATTCACCCGTTCACCCATAAAATGTAAATTGACAAACCACATCAGTTGAATTTGCAGATTATTCTGTTCAGCCATAAAGAAGGAAACTGTGTTTTGGCCAGGGGTGAGATTCAAAAAATCCCAACAACCGGTTCTCTGCCCAGTTATTGGGTGGGTGGGGCTACGGTGGGATGGGCTACCAGAACTTCTGGGAGGGCCATTTTTCGCCTTTCCCAGTCTCCGGAGGCCCTTCTCCGGAAGCCGGAAACCGCCCCGTTCCTGGACTTCTGAAATTTCGAGTTTGGCCTGTTTTTCAGCCTCCCAGAACCTCCACACGGACCCTACACTTACCTGCATCCAAAACGGGCCGTGTGGAGACTCGGAGGGGTGGGCAGAGACAGCCGGTCAGTTCAACTACTGGTTCGGCGAACCAGGTGTAAATTTAACATCTGGTTCACCCAAACCAGCCCAAACCAGCTGAATCCCACCCCTGGTTTTGGCTTAATAGGATAGGTGAAACCAACTAACCAGTTTCAAGTATTTATGAAACTCAGGATTCAAAAATATGGATTTGTAAAAAAAAAAAACCAGAGAGAGAGAGAGAGATTGAAATATGAAAAATACATGGTTCCTTCTTAAACAACAGGTCTGGAAATCAAGGACAAATTCATTGTCATATATCAGGCCTACCAGGAAGATAACTGGCAAGGGACTGCACATTTTTCCCCTGCCCTGAGATGATCATGGTAGAATTCAACCATTACACTCTCAAAATGCAGTTTGTGGCTTTGTGTGAATGCACCCATCCAACTCTGGTTTGTTTCATAAACCAGCATTAAGCCAAGAAGGCCTACCACATTAATAGAGCAGATGCACCCATCTAGCATTCGGTCTCTTTTTCCAAAAACAAACAAACAAATCTTCCAGAGGATTCAGGCCGTTCCACGGCCTTATGATGTGTCTTCCACCTTAGTCCCTTAACGAATTCATTTTTTATTAAACAGCAAAGTAAATATTTCACTTTGTATTTTAACAAATGACAGAGTAAATATTTAAGTGAGACTAGCGTAAACTCTTGGCAGGTCTACTCTAGCAAGTAGCACTCGTTTGCTTTTAAATATTTAAAAGCCCATATTCTGCCAAAGTGCCTCCTTTCGAGGCAGCAACTGAATGCCTCGGGCTGGGCTGCACACTTATTTGGACCCCAATTCACAGCACACAGAGCTGTGCTCTCTACAAGGCGTTCCTCTGATTTTAACCATTCCCCAACCTCTCCCACGTAGAACCATCTTCAAACAGCCTTTGTGTATAGCTTCAGCAGAAGCCCAGACCTTGACACCATCCTTGATATTCTCAGATTTATTGAGATTCCAGCTTGATTAGAAAGAGAGAGATCAAATAAACTGCAACCCCATGCAGTTTATGAGATGAGTTGGGTAGGAGGGAGGGGGAGAGGGAGAGAGAGAGAAAGAGAGTGAGTGAGAGAGAAGGAGAGAGAGAGAAGGAGAGAGAGAGAGAAGGGAAGAGAGAGAGGAGAAAGCTAAAGGGTTGAAAGGAGGGGTCCTTGGTGCTCTGTGAGCTTGGCTGTTTTCCTGCAGACATTTCATGACCACACTAGATAACATCATCAATGCTAGAAGGAAGGGAGTTTGCAGAGAGGAAGAAGAGAAAGGAGGACTATGGGATCCTTGGTGCTCTCTGAGCCTGGTTGTTTTCCTGCAGACATTTCGTGACCCACACTAGATAACATCATCAGTGCTAGAAGGAAGGGAGTTTGCAGAGAGGAGGAAGAGAAAGGAGGATTATGGGATCCTTGGTGCTCTGAGCCTGGTTGTTTTCCTGCAGACATTTCGTGACTCACGCTAGATAATGTCATCAGTGCTAGTAAGGAGTGGGGTTTGCTCTCAGTTTATATTCTAGTGGCTTGTCCTGGGATGCTCTTAGAGCCGTGATGGCATACCTATGGCACGCATGCCAGAAGTGGCATGCAGAGCCATCTCTTACCAACCTGCCTTCCATCGAAGACCTGTATTTGCACGAGTCAAAAAGAGAGCTGTGAAAATATCTACAGACCCCTCACATCCTGGACATAAACTATTTCAACTCCTACCTTCAAAACGACGCTATGGAACACTGCATACCAGAACAACTAGACACGAGAGTTTTTTTCCCCATGCCATCACTCTGCTAAACAAATAATTCCCTCAACACTGTCCAACTATTACAAAGTCTGCATTACTGTTACTGTTAATCTTCTCATCACTCCTTACCACCAATCCCCTCCCACTTGTGACTGTATGACTGTAACTCTGTTGCTTGTATCTTTACGATTTATATTGACTGTTTCCTAGTATGATTTGATGGCTTATTATAGCGCCTGATGCTCTTCCAGGTTCTGGCGCTTGCATGCACCCTGGCCAGCTGGTTTTCGTGCATACATGCGTGCCAGAAATCGGAAGACTAGCGCACTGGAAACTCCACATACCGGGGAGCTGCTCTTCTGGTTTCCAGTGCTCCACCACGTATGCACACACTTCTGTTTCAACACTCAGTGCCAAAAAGGTTCGCCAACACTGTCTTAGAGGTTCTTTGGTTGGGCTGTTTATTGTTGGCTTCTTTGGCAGTTCCTTGATTGAGGTATTGTTGCATTGGTTGTTGGTCTAATGGTAATCTTGGAGTTAATCTATGCTCATCTGAGTGCTGGTGGGGAGAGATTTTGATCCCAGGGTCACATGATCAACTTTTGCAACCTTCTGGCAATGGGGAAGCCGGGATTCCCTTAACAACCAAGTTGTGAACTTTAAAACTGCAATGATTCACTTAACAACTGTGGCAAGTAAAGTCGTAAAAGGGTACAAAACGTACTGAACCATCGTCTCACCTTAGCAATGTAAATTTTGGGCTCAGTTGTGGTTTTAAGTTGAGGACTACCTGTAGACACATCCAAACTAATCAAAACCTTTCTTGTGCTCAAAGACCAACTATTATACTAAACAATGCCGTTTTAATGTCGATGGAGATTCAAAGTCATGAAACAAAGTCTTCAAAGAAAAACAAGAAAGTCCCGTTGCCTTTTGAAAAAAAAAAAAGAACCTTTGGGGCACCTTTTTGATATATACCCAAGTTTAAGGTGGCCACAACATCCCTCAATTAACTTTGAAAAAAAAGAGTTGCTCAAGGCCCCTGTGGCGCCCACGCGACACCGTCGATCTTTGTGCGAGTCTTCCAGCTGGATTTGCCAATGAAACGGAGCTCCATGTCAACCTGGGGAGGCTGGTCTCCCTGCTCCGGGACATGCCATCAACAGTGAAGACGCTGGATGATGATGTGGGAGGAAGCTAAGCAGCAGCAGTAAACCTGGATAGTGTATACTCAGATGGGGTATACGGACGCCGAGCCGCTAAGTGGAGCGGTGGTCGGAATGATACGGAGCTACAGACATGGAATATTGTTGGTGCCGGGCTGGTGGCGGTATTCATGGTTTTGGTGGTGGATTAAAATAGGATAGATAAGATCTGTATATTGGTTGGTGTAAATTAGAAGCGTAATTGGGATTCCGGATGTTGGTTCTACAGAAGGCAGCTGGGTAATGAGGGGATGTAATGGGATGTATGCATAAATACAGTAGCCTGTTAATGTAAGCCCAGAACTGACTTTGGATGTTTTGCTTGGCTGTTGCTTGGTGTCTTTGCATGGAAAAAGATTAAACTACCTTTTGATTGCTTGAAGGACTTGCCTGGTCTTTTTCTTTCAACGCAGTAGACCCACAGAGCAGCTGAGAGCCACAACTTGTTAGCCGATAGGAGATCACCAGAAAATGTCAGCAGACTAGATTGGGAAGTGGATAAAGCATCCTGAGAAGTCACTCTACGGATAAGTGTGTGAATTCAGCAATTGAGTTTGATTTGAGACTTTCCCTTGACTTTCAAAGGTGGATGACAATGACATAGACATAGCTAGAAACTAAATGTGTTGATGGTACAGTATATATGGTAAAAGTTTATTGTGCGAGTTCTCCTCGCACAGATATGCTAGTCGTTTCTGGCTCTAGGGGGCGGTGCTCATCTCCGTTACAAAGTCGAAGAGCCAGCGCTGTCCGAAGACGTCTCCGTGGTCATGTGGCCGGCATGACTAAACACCGAAGGCGCATGGAACGCTGTTCCCTTCCCACCAAAGTGGTCCCTGTTTTTCTACTTGCATTTTTACATGCTTTTGAACTGCTAGGTTGGCAGAAGCTGGGACAAGTAGCGGGAGCTCACGCCATTTCACAGCGCTAGGGATTCGAACTGCCAAACTGCCAACTTTTCTGATCGACAAGCTCAGCGCCTTAGCCACTGAAACACCGCATCCCTTTACAGTATATATAATAATATCCATTATATTTCAATGTAAATTAGACTGAATCAAATTTAGGGTGTTCTTTTTCCTGCCTTCACCCAAACTTTTTGGGAGTGTGGCTCTCTTCCTTGAAAGAACCCTGTACCCCCTACCATTGCTCTAACCCTAACCCTACAATCTTCAGCTGCCTGGTGTTTTCCAGATGTGCTGTTATCACAAACCAAGATTCCTCGATTCTGTTGGAGAGCTCATTTCCCCCTTCCTTCCTTCTCTTTATCTCTCTCTCTCTCTCTTTCTCTCCCTTCACCACTCTCCCTTTTACCGAGCAGAAATGTCAGGATGGCTTTGATGGCATTTAATTAAATATTTGGCAGTGTTTAAATTAATTAAATATTTAAACATTAAATCCTAAATAGGACGTGATCTCTGCTGCGAGGCCATTCTGCCTCGGTGGCCATTAGTCATTTAATAGAAGTCAAATTGATGTGCGGAAGCCCCCTCCAGCCCCCCAGCTAAGTGAAGTCTAAAGTGGAGGCACTTTGCAGCCTCATTAATAAGTAACCAAAGCTGGATCCAGGCTCGGCATCAGCTAGGCCAGTCCTATTAACGGAAATGTTAATGTCCCTCCGGTGGGCGCGAGTTCTCTCCAATCCAGACGGTTGATGGGATGGACACAAAATGAATTGGTGTACCCTGTCGTTGAAAAGTTAGGCAGCCAACTTTCTGCTCCCTGCTAGGTTGAGCACCGTGCCAAAATCTGTCTTCTACTCTCCTGAAAACTTTTCCACTCCAATCCCACTTGGAAAGATACTCCAGCTTTTCTGTGTCTTTCCCAGAGTGCCTTAGACATTATGGATAAACTAAGGATAATGTATGCATTGTCCGAGCTTCATTGTTGGAGATTCTGCGGAGCGCTGTTGTTGGAAAATGTGCAACCAATTAGAGATTCAGATAACAGATAATCAGAGTTGGAAGGGATCTTGTAGGTCATCTAGTCCAACCCCCCGCCCAAGCGGGAGACCCTACACCATTTATGACAAATGGCAGTCCAGTCTCTTCTTGAAAGTCTCAAGTGATGGTGCTCCCACAACTTCTGAAGACAACTTCTGTTCCATTGGTTGATTGTTCTCACTGTCAGAAAGTTTCTCCTTATTTCCAGGTTGAATCTCTCCTTGTTCAGTTTCCATCCATTGTTCCTTGTCTGGCCTACAGGCGCTTTAGAAAATAGCTTGATCCCTTCCTCCTCTCTGTGGCAGCCCCTCAGATATTGGAAGACTGCTGTCCTGTTTCCCCTGGTCCTTCTCTTCCCTAGACTAGCCAAGCCCAGTTCCTGCAATCGTTCGTTGTATGTTTTAGCCTCCAGTCCCCTCATCATCCTGGTTGCTCTTCTCTGTACTTTTTCTAGAGTCCCAACATCTTTTTTATAATGTGGTGACCAAAACTGGATGCAGTACTCTAGGTGTGGCCCTTACTAAGGCTTTATAGCGTGGTATTAGTACCTCCCTTGATCTCGATTGTATCCCTCTGTTAATGCAATTTAGGAATTCATTAGCTTTTTTGGGTGCCGCTGCACACTGCTGGCTCCTATTTAGCTGGTTGTCCACTAAGACTCCAAGATCCCTCTCACAGTTACTGCTGAATATCAAGAGTTGGAAGCAGGGAGTGGGATTCTACCGGGATTTTGCCAGTTTGGACCAGTTCAAGTGAACCGGTAGTTCCGGTTAACATTTGGCCCCGCCCATCCACCCCTGCCCTTTTCCTGCTTTATTTCCTTCAGTTTGCCACCCATCAGCTGTTTTACTCACTGGGGATGCAGCAGAAGGTAAGTATTATAGCTCAAAAATGGTCTTTTGTAAATGCTGTGCACACGCATAAAGTGTGCGTCTGGTGCCTGCGCACGCTCATTGAACCAGTTGTTACACCAGTTGAATCACACCAATGGTTGGAAGGACTTTGGAGGTCTTCTAGTCCAACCCCCTGCTCAAGCAGGAGACTCTATACCTATAGCATTTCAGACAAATGGCTGCAGGGTCTCTTTTTAAAAGCCTCCAGTGATGGAGCAGCCACAACTTCCGAAGGCAAGCCGTTCCCCTGATTAATTGTTCTCACTGTCAGGAAATTTCACCTTAGTTCTAGGTTGCTACTCTCCTTGGTTAGTTTCCATCTATTGCTTCTTGCCTTGCCATCAGGTGCTTTGGAGAATAAGTTGACCCCCTCTTCTTTGTGGCTAAAGCAAACCCAACAACTCCTGGGCTTCCAGATCTGTTCAAGGCTTCATGAGATCTGTCTCCTACTGACATCTGCACTTGTAGTAAAAGATGGGAAGTTACGGATTAGCGAGAAGAAGATTGGACAAGGAATGAGAGAACAGTTCCGTCTGACCATTGGAGAAATAAGCAGGCCAGATGGGTGGCATACAAGTCTAATAAATAAATACACATAAATAAAACTAGTAAGGACAACCTGCAAATGAACACACACAGCACCCCTGAGGCTAGTTTTCCTTCGGTGTTGCGGCAGAAGAATATAAGCCATTTATTTTCAACTTTGAAAAAAAAAAGGAACAACAGTTTTAAAGAATATAGTAGAAATGTTCAGACAGGTTCTAAGTGAAATGTGTCCTTACTTTACAGATAGTTCTCAGTTCGAAAGTCCTTTGGGAGTAATCCTGTTACTTAAATGCTCTCTGATGCAAATCCAGTTAGAGATAAAGAATGGTTAAGCCGAAGAACCAGAAGATTTAGACAAAAGATTAGGGAGATCCAGAGGTTATCTGCTCTCTTCTTGCCTACATGGTTGAATTGTAGGTATTTCTGTATAAAATAACAAGGAGAGACGGTTTCTTTTGAAGGATGCAAACCCAAAGGGTAAACAAACCACACAAGATTTCCTGCAGTGCAAAACACCTTATTAAAAAAAAAAGGAAAACAGCCCCACAAAAATCTTAAACCAGAATGCTCCGAGTTTGGC
This sequence comes from Bungarus multicinctus, assembly GCA_023653725.1. NCBI lineage: Eukaryota > Metazoa > Chordata > Lepidosauria > Squamata > Elapidae > Bungarus > Bungarus multicinctus. Next base: position 9,154,667 of record CM042839.1, on the reverse strand, counting down.
AATTTTAAGACTTGTGGACTTCAAACTATAGAGGTGGCATACTCAAATTAGTAATTGTTTGAATGAATCTAGAATTTGTGGAATGATGAAATAAGAATATGCAGTGAAATTGCAAATCTGACAGATCAAAGTATAAATGTATAATGATTGTGAAGATATGAGAGTTATTTGTGATTTAAATAGGAGGAAAGTATTTGAAAAATATATAATAATAGAAAATTTGTAAAGTATTGGTAAGGTATGAAGTTGAACATGAAAGATGAATGTGTAATTACAGTCATTTTTGTATGTAAATGTGGAAACCTGGAATCATGTTGTTCACTAAAAAGAGATGTTTTTAAAATGTGTTAAGCTGAATTTTATAAGACAATACAGGAAGTAATCTCTACTACAATGCTGGAAGTACTGAATGAGGTTTTGACAAAAATAAAGTACCTGACTCATTTATTTATTTATTTTGTCAATTGCTTACAAGATAATAGGTATAAGTAAAAACATAGTTATGAATACATGGATACATATAAGAAAAATAAAAAAAGAAACAATAGGACAGGGATGGTAGGCACTCATGGACCATGTCATATGTTACACTTATACCAAAAGAAGATACTGACCCACAACAAATAAAAAATTATAGACCAATATTTCTGCTAAATGCTGACTATAAAACATTTGCCTCAATAATGGCAGAAAGACTAAAAATATATTTTTTAAAAAATGTGGAAAACTGAAATAAAATTTTACAAAAAAAAAAAGATTTGTGGACTTCAACTCAACAACATGGCTGGCTGAGGAATTCTCAGAGTTGAAGTCCACAAGACTTAAAGGTGCCAAGTTTGGAGACTCCTGTATTAAACCATTTTCTGCACACACAAAAATTGACACCCCCCCCCCCCCTATTGAAAATAGTCTGATAGGAATACACCGTTTAAGCAATTAGAAATGTATATGTACATGTTTTATGTTCATTGGATATGATCTTTCGTCCTGGTTTTGTTTTTAACTAAATGTTTTGTAATGTGTAAATACTTTTTAAGGTTTAATAAAGTTTATTTTTTTATTTTTTTAAAAAAAATTGATCCCCAAATTCCCGGGAGTGAAACCTAGCATAGAGCCACGTTCCAAAAGGTGATTGTAGAACTAAGTAACAAAACAATCTACAAGCTTTTTCCCAGGAATGAATTTTAGACACCAGATTTCAATCTTCCACACATTTCTTTTCAAATCTTCCACTTCCAGTTGTTTGTTGGCAATTTTCAAAAAGAAGGGGTAGGGAAGAAGCATTGTGAAATACGGAAATTTTAATGCTGCACCTACAGGTTACCAGAGGAGACAAGCTGTATTAGGTATTGTTAAATATTGGGCAAATTTCAAGTATTCTTGTATTCTTGTACGGTTGGGGGGTGGCGAAATCACTCAATGATTGCTTTCACACAATAGGTGCTGGTACCCAACTGTGCTAGGATTAGTACAATGTGTCAATCAGTCCTTGTGGAAAACATACAATCCAGTCATTATTCAAATGTACCCTTAATATTAGGCAAAAATGCAAATATTTTCTGGTAGGTGCGGAAATAAAGTAAGCAGACACAGATGAGGTTCACACTTCCACAAGCTATATTAGTTGATGAAGCTGCCTAACAGACTACAGGAAGGGAATGGATATTCAGTATAAAATAAAACAATCCTGTAATTTAAAAAATAATAATAATGCAATAACGGCAGTTCACTGATGCTGAGATTGAAGACTCCACAAACAATATCCAAAGGCTTTCAGGAAAATCCAGTGGTTCAGCCATCTCTGGAAAGCCGTAAGACTGGGATGTTCTACAGTGGTTAAGGCACCAGGCTGGAAACCAGGAGACTGTGAGTTCTAGTCCCACTTAGACATGAAACCTTATTGAGTGACTTTAGGCTAGTCACTTTCTCTCAGCCCAGCTCACCTCACAGGTTTATTGTTGTGGGGTAAATAAAATAAAAGGAGGAATAAATACAGGTAGTCCTCGACTTACAATAGATTTAGTGATCGTTCAAACTTACAACGGCGCTGAAAAATAGTGACTTGACCATTTTTCACACCTACGAGCCTTGTGGCATTCTCCACGACCATCATCTTCTTTTAATGATCCCACAATCCATTGTGGGGTGGAGTCTGGGCAACAGAATGGAGCTAGCAGAGTGCTTACTGGCTGGATGCCCTTCCTGTCACCAATGTGGAGTTTTGTTCAGAGAGAAATTTTCAGTGTGCCCAGAGAAATATCTGCCTTTACCTAGGATTGAACTCGCAGCCTTCTGATTGTGAGGTGAGAGCTCCACCTCTAAGGCCACCGTAGCTCTCCTAGCATTCCCCATGATCATGTGACCAAAATTCAGACACTTGGCAACGGGTTCACATTTATGACCATTGCTGTGTCCCAAGGACACAGGATCCCCTTTTGCAACCTTTTATTTATTTATTTGTTTATTTATTTTTCGTATTTCTATACCGCTCCCTCTCCCAAAAGGGACTCGGGGCGGTGTACAGCCTAATAAATACATAAAAATACAAAGTTAAATAGAATTTAAAACCAGATTAAATACAAATGTGGCTGCATCCCGTCCGACTATAATTCATTTAAAACCGGGATAGATAAAGTTTAAAAATAAGATTAAAATTTAAAACTCCCATTAACTTAAAACCCCATAGACCCTTACTGGGCCAGGCCGGCCTGTTTAAAAAATAGGGTCTTAACTGCGCGCCGGAAGGTCAGGATATCTGTCATGGCTCATATCTCCGGGGGGAGATCATTCCACAGGGAGGGGGCTCCCACAGAGAAAGCACGCACCCTCGGGGCCGCCAGCCGCCAGCGATCAGGTGGCGGTACCCCAAGTAGGGCGACCCTGTGGGAGCGTACTGGGCAGCGGGAGGTTGTTGGTGGCAGCAGGCGGTCCCGTAAGTACCCAGGTCCCGGGCCATGGAGCACTTTAAATACCATCAGTATCACCTTGAATCGAATCCGGAAGGCCACAGGAAGCCAGTGCAGCCTGCGGAGAAGTGGTGTTTGACAAGCAAAATCGATGGGGAAGCCAGATTCACATGTTACTTATAAACTGCAGTGATTCAGTTAACAAGTATGTCAGGAACAGTCGTAAAGTGGGGCAAAACTCACTTAACAACAGAAATGTTAGGCTTAATTGTGGTCATAAGTCAAGGATTACCTGTATTTTGTATGTTCGCTGCCTTGAGTTACCTATAAAGACATAAAACTGTGATGAACTCAAAATAAAAAGGAGAAACTCGTAGAGAAGGCTTAAGGTGTCGTGCTCACCTAGCCAACTGTAATGTATTTAATAAGCTGGGGAGGACCAGGCTTTTGAGGATGGAGTCTCAACCACTTTGTTTCTCAGGATGCATCCCATGACAGTAGATCTATTTAAGAGGAGGGGGCAGTTAAGGGACAAAACACTTCACTTCTAGACTCTGGAAAGAGTTCAGAGAAGAACAACAAAGATGATTAGGGAACTGGAGGCTAAAACATATGAAGAATGGTTGCAGGAACTGGGTATGTCTAGTTTGATGAAAAGAAGGACTAGGGGATGGGCCTGGGTCTTCCTCTGCCTGCTCAGCCGGCCTCTGCCCTTCCCCAGTCTTCCAGTATCTCAGGGGTTGCCACGAAGAAGAGGGAGTCAAGCTATTCTACAAAGCACCTGAGGGTAGGACAAGAAGCAAGGTGTCAGCTGACAGGGAGTGGAAGTGTGGCTCCGGAGGTTGTGGAGGAAACTGGAAAGGCACAGGCTGGCTGAGCAGTCAGAGGAGGACCCAGGCCCATCCCCTCTCCATCCTAGGGCACGCAGGAAGGAGAGGATAAGGGAGAGAGGTGGTCTACTCAGGAGGAGAGGGCTTTGATCCTCTTCATGGGCTGCAGCTGTGACAACTGAATAAGAGGACGGACATGCGTACTGGTGAACGCTGGAAACAAAGCGTGTAAATATCTCTAGTTGATAGTTCCTCTCTGAGTTTGGCATCCTTCCCAGTGTGCATTATCAGTGGATATCCTCCAACCCTTATCTTGCCTGTTTGTGTTGCTTTTTTCCTTCTTCATGTAACTATTTGTGTGGGAGTTTTTTTGTCTTCCGTCAAAGATATTCGGAGCTTGGAAGCAAAGTGAAGGAGTAAAAGGGGCTTCACCTGTTTCTGTGACTGTGTTTGTTTTGTATCCCACCCTGGGTCATCACACAATGGGTGGAAACTAATAAAGGAGCAAAGCAATCTAGAACTAAGGAGAAATTTCCTGACAGTGAGAACAATTAATCAGTGGAACAACTTGCCTCCAGAAGTTGTAAATTCTGTTGTAAATTTAAAAATACTGGAAATTTTTAAGAAGAGATTGAACAACCATTTGTCTGAAGTGGTGTAGGGTTTCCTGCCTAGACAGCGGGTTGGACTAGAAGACCTCCAAGGTCTCTTCCAACTGTTATTCTATTCTATTCTATGTGTACTCCAAGTACAAACTTTTACACTGAATCTTCCATTTCTCCAAAAAGAGACAAAAAAATAGACGAAAGCATCACTCCAGGAGATTTCTGGCCTCATCAAAATGAGGCTAGTGAAGGAAACACCCCTCCCCAGCAGTGAACTTTGGCTTGCTACCATACTTGAACCCTGTCCCATTTTTATATCAACGCAGCTAAAAATTGATTATTTTTTTTCCAGTCCTATAGTATCGAAGAAAAACAGCAGTCAAATCAGACAGCGTCGTCTTGCAGTTGGAAGGAAAGTACAGCATTTAAGGAGCCAGAAACTTGGACAAGTTGGAAGGCTCTCGCTCCTGCCTATCACTTTAAATATTTTAAGGCCGATTAATTAACCTCGCAAGATAGATGGTGACACAGGCGACGTTTCTTGGAATCAAAGCATCACTTGGCGTGGGTATTTTAAGCCGACAGACCTGAGCATATGGTCTTTCAAGAACAGAGTTTCGTGCATATGTATCCGTTCACAGAAAGAGCATTAGAAGAATGAAAGCAGTTTACAAAGCCAGCCTAAACCGTATATATGTGTGGGAGAAATAAGCGGAAATGAATCTTCACACATAAGGGTGGGGGGAAAAAAAAATAATAAAAATGACACAGATTTATTTTCATCTCTCGGGCAGACTGCCTCATAGCAACCGTGAAAGGCTGGGAGATGTAAACTTGAGAAAACAAGAAATATTTTAGTGAAATCCTTGTGAATGTATGGCAAGAAGCTCGCTTGCGCGAGCTTTCACAGTGCGGTGGGAGGGAAAGGGAAGAGCTAGAATCAAAATCTTAAGACGGGTAACAAATGAACCATACAGTCAATCTCATTCTGTTGTTTCTAATTTTCTCTGCTGTCCTTTAATTAATCTGGAGAAGATTTATTTATTTATTTATTAGTTTTATATACCGCCCCCTCTCCCTGCAGGGACTCGGGGCGGTGTACAGCCGAAATTAAAAACACAATGCAAATACAATATTTAAAAACAATTTAAAAAGATTAAGGTGGCTAAAAGGTAAAACTCGATCGAGAATATAAAACTAAAACCAGTTAAAACCCAATTTAAAACCTTATGAAAACCCTAGGCCAAGACTAAGATTCTCCTTTGCATTCTAAAGGGTAAAGGTTTCCCTGGCATGCTTCTGCATGCGCATGATTCTAGAGCACGGTGCTCATTTCCATTCCTTGGCCAAGGGAACCAGCGTTGTCTGAAGACAATTTCTGCGGTCCTGCGGCCAGCATGGTTGTACGCCAAAGGGGCATGGAACGAAGTGGTACCTATTTAATCTACTTGCATGTGCATGCTTTCCAACTGCTAGGTGGGCAGGAATGTTCTGACCCAAAGCTTGTGTCAGCCTTCAAGATTTTCTTCCTTTGCTTTGCATCTTTCGGCTGTCATAAGTAACGGCGGGAGGAGGGGGGGCCATGGTTATGGGAAGCGAGCTGGAGGTGTTACAAAACAGAACTGTGTAAGTTTTGTGGGGGGAAGGTTCTTGCTTAGGCTTCTATCCTATGCTATGCGCAGCCGTGACTCTTTATCAAACTATGTCAAAGTCAATGGACAGAGGTCTCATCACCACCTGGAGATGCCCACATGATACTATCCAAAACTTTTAACTGGATGACCCAATTGAACTATTGGAGGTGGGAACGTTGCCGTCACTTTGTATAGGTGATTTACACGCTCATTTTTCTCAGGTTCAGAATTCTTTTGTTGCTACCATTTGACTTCCAGTAAAAGATATCTTTTCTCTAACTAATGGAGTCTAAGTATTTCTTTCTTGGATTTTGAATGGAGCACCATCTGACGCCTTGTTCCAAGTAAACAAACACCAAACAGAGATAAAAGCAAAACCTTTTAATGCTTCTCTGCAAATTCCATTAATTCATGGTTTAAAAGGTATTAAAACTAATAGTCTCTGATAAGAACGAGCCTTGCCAAGGTTGTGCAAGGCTGCCAAGAGCACTAAATAAAGTTGTCAAGAAATATTTCAAACACAAAGAGTCTCCACACAAACTAAAAGAGTCTGAACGTCCACAAGGCTTGAGTGCAAAAACTTCTTTGCTTCCTGCAAAGAACTCCGGTTTCTCAGCTGCCTTTTATCTTCTTTGAAGGAGGGCCCATTACCTTGCAGCCTTACTCCCGAGTCACCCGTGCTGCTGCAGCTGCTCTTTCCTTCGAGCAGCCTTGCGCGCATGCACACTGGGCACAGGCTCCTCGGGAAACTCTTCATCACTGCTGCCAGATTCCACAATCTCCAGAGGCAGCATTCCACTCCCTGATGGTCCTGGCCCCATCCCTGCATCACACGCAGGATCCTCATCTGAGTCTTCGCTCTCTGAGACGTCAGCCGTCCGCACCTGCTGCCGGCGAACCACAACAAGGAGCTGGAGCAAGTAATGAGAGCTCATCCCCTGTTGCGCGGAGCACGGGTCTCAAACCTGAGCTACCAGCTCCCCAGGTGACATGCTCAGCATCTTTACCCGCTGAGCCATCTTTACCCCCTTTGCATTCTGGCAATAGATATAAACGGATGAAATATAAGGATAGATCTCAATCGCAAACTGTTTTTCGGTGAGAATAAGGTACCGTAGGTCTAAAGCCGTTCCTGGCTTTGTGGATTGATAAAGCTGGGCATTCTGAGTTCAGAAAAAAAGTCATGCCACGCACTGGAGATTTTACAGTATCCTTTCCCTGCCACACTGTTGTGGTTAGCCGGCAGCAGGTGCAGACAGATGAGGAGAGTGAGGACTCAGATCAGAAGCCAGGACCATTAGGGAGTGAACTGCTGCCTTCAGAGATTGTGGGGGCTGGCAGCAGCAATGAGGAGGTTCCCGAGGAGCCTGAGTCAAGTGTGCGTGCATGAAGGATTGCTCGCAGGCAAGAGCAACTACAACAGCACGGGCGACTCGGGAGTAAGACTGCACGGTAATGGGCCCTCCTTCAAGAAGATAAAAGCCAGCTATGAAACAAACGTACTTTGCAGAAGGCAAAGACGTTTTGAAACTCCAGCCTCGTGGACATTCCAGTATCCTGAGTTTGCATTTGAAGTTTCTTGTATTGCAAATTATTTCTTGTCTGTTACAGTGGTACCTCTACTTACGAAAGCCTCTACCTACGAAAGTTTCAGGTTACGAAACGCATCTTCGAGAAAATATCGTCTCTACCTACGAATATGTTTCAAGATACGAAAGGCTTTCTTGGAAAATGGCGCGTCCGAGCTGCGCTGCCATTGGTTATCTTCCTGGCATCACATTAGCTAGGAGGGATCTGTGCACACGCACTGCGCCGCGTTCTCAGTCTCGCGCTAGCAATCCAGCAAAGCAGGAAGTAAGAACGAAGAATTACAGTTCGGGGGCTTGGAACGGATTAGGATATTTACAGGTAAAATGTGCCTCTACTTATGAAATTTTCAGGTTACGAAATGGCTTCCGGAACAAATTAATTTCGTAAGTAGAGGTACCACTGTATCTTCTGGCAAGTCTCGCACAGTTTGGCAAGGCTTGTGCTTATCACAGCTAATTATTTTGTAAAAGCATTACAAGGTTTCTATTCCTTTTGGATTGTGTTTGATTTGTTGGAAAAGGGCGTGGGTGAGAACAGACGCCCACCAAGCCATGCCACACCACACCCACCAAGCCACACCCACCAAACCGGTCGTGAAAAATTTTGAATCCCACCACTGGTTTAGTGACCGCTCAAAATTACGATGGCACTGAAAAAGTGACTTGTGACCGTTTTTCACACTTATGACCATTGCAGCATCTCTACGGTCACATCATCAAAATTCAGAGGCCACTGACATTTATGACGGTTATGGAGTCCCGTGGTCATATGATCTCCTTTTGCGACTGATAAGCCAATGGGAAAGTCATATTTACTTAACAACCGTGTTACTAAATTAACAGCTGCCGTGAACTGCTCTTCTGAAGAACGTTCATAAATGCTGGCTGATAGCCACCGATCCCCATAAGCATAATTTGCATTTATACAAGGCAAGGCAGCAGCCCTGCAGTTGTACAGCCTTCCCTTTATAGCAAAGAGTTTTGCATGGAATCTATAAAAACCACCTTTACTCTGCCCTCCCTTAAAAACAGCATCGATCTAACAACACGGCGTACAACCTTAAATACCCCCCCCCCCAAAACACTCTTGAACTTGAAATATGCAGAACTGTTGACATGACCCAACGTTGCTCAACCAGGAGGCAGCCCACCACCCCTTGCAAGCCTTCTAGAAAGCAGCTGGAGCCGCTTCTCAAGTTTTCAAAAGGCACGGAAGCGCTTTGGCTTCCACCGCATTCACAGCGGCGAGCCAGTCGTTCAATTCTCAGCCAAGGCTATACATAGTTCCACCACCGTCTCCGTTTTCACAGATCAGACATTCCAGCTGCTTCCCTGCACAACACGAACCGAACCTAAAGCTAGAAATTCTCCTAACTTGTTGACATCCCCTAGAAAGTTGAGAAGTTGCACAGCTACGTGTGTGTGTGTCTTTTTGAGCCCAGAAGAATTACAGGTACTCCTCAAACGCACCACCGCAATGGAGCCCCACAATTCTGTTGTTGAGTTTTGTCCCATTTTACCTTTGATGCCATAGGACTTAAGTGAATGCTGTTGTTAAGACAGTCACACGGTTGTTGAGTGAATCTGGCTTCCCCATTGGATTTTGCTTCTCAGGTCCCAAAAAGGGGATCGCAGGTCCCCGGGAAAACTGCAACCATGATAACACGAGCCAGTTGAATTTCAGTGCTGTTATAACTTTGCACGCCCACTGAATGAACTGTTGTAAGTCAAGAACTACCTGTATATGCCAGCAACATCCCTGACCTTTTCAACATCTCTATGGTCACGTGATCAAAAGTTCAGACACTGTGATGATCTGGGGCATGGCCACAAAGACAACTCAGCCAGATAATAAGTAAGGGTCACTTTATTAGCTCCAACTTTGCTCCCAATGTGCCAGTTACCTTCCAGTTTGGAGAAAAACTCTCCCAGGCACCTGCAACAGCCTTTGGCTGCAGATATGCCAGTCCAAAATGTTGTAAACAGAAAACTTGAAACTATAAATCCAACAAAGCAAGATAAGGTAATAAATCCGGCAGGGCATGATAAGGAGTTCCAGAAGTGAGGTAACTCAGCAGTAAATCAAACCAGTTGGGAAGGTGCCAGGAACTCAAATAACAGCAGCCAACACTAGATAAACTCAAGTGTTTGTTCCCAACAACTGCCCCTCCTTTAAACTCCATCCCTAGGTGTGCCTTGTAAAGGGAATCAGGGCCCTTTCTTCCCCCGTAAGCCATGCAACCCCCATTGCTCTTTTCTCCATTCCTCCCTAAGTGCCCTGGAATGAAGAGGGGGTGGGCCTGGGTCATCCTCTGAACTCCCTCTCCCTTGTTCTACCTCTTCCCTGCTCTGCCCAGCCAGATTTTGCCCTTCCCCAGTTTCCTCCACAGCCAACAGAGCCACTATCCCCGCTCCGTCAGCTGTTCATCCTCCTCCTCGGATTAAGAGTCCGATGAGGGGGCATGACACACTTGGCAACTGGTTCATATTTATGATAGTTGCAGTATCCCAGGGTCCCGGGATCTCCTTTTGCGACCTCCTGATAAGAGAGTCAATGGGGGAAGCCAGATTCACTAAGTAACTGTGTTACTAACTGAACAATGGCAGAGAGTCACTTAACAACTGTGGCAAAATGGTTGCAAAAAGGAGTGAAAGCTCGCTTCACAAATGCCTCGCTTAAGCAACATGAATTTTAGGTTCCATTGTTGTCTTAAGTCAACGACTAACTGTTATAACTATACACACTGGTTTCAAAAGAGTTGGAACACTGCTGAGCCGTAAGCAGTAGTTTAACTACAGTGGCTGGTTCGTACCTACCTCCCAACCACATTTTGATTTCTTGATTTCTCCTAAAGTTCAAGCACCTCCAGCCCCACTGGACTTCAGATGCATGCTGCTAACCTTATAATAAAGTGTTTCTCTCTGGCAGTTAAATAAATCCTCTCCATTCTCAACCTTCAGCCATTCTGACATCCATTACAAAGTGCCATTACCGAAGACTGCACTTTATTTAAAAAAAAAAAAAAATCAGAGATACATAAGAGCATTTACAAAGGATTAAAAACAACAACAACCAGGCTGTAAACTCAAATCTGCGAAGAGGCTTATTTGCCACGGCTTAACTGCAACCAGCGCATTGTTGGGTTAGGGCAAAACCTCTCTTTCTTTTTCATTTTTCTTCAATCAGCATATCCAAAAGAACTCTTTCCTTAGCAGCAATCCAAACACATCCCTGTTGGAGGTGGCTGGTAGATTCGAAGAGTTCATTGAAAGACAAGACTTTCCATTAAAAAGAAAAGAAAACCCAGTTTTCAAATCTGGTTGGTTTCTTCCATTAAAAATACACGAAGGAATTTTTTTTTTTCCCCCTCCTCCCCTCATTCTATCATGAATCAGGAGTCATTGGCAGCATCAGGCAACAACGCAGAATTGTGAAAATAAAAATATAGGATGAGGGAGTTGTGTGTCTTTTTTTTAAAAAAAGAAAGAAAGCAGCTGATCAGGAGAAGGAGCAGCTTCCATAGCTTTAGCTATTTCGAGGTCTGAGAGAGTTTCTTGCTGCTCTGAGGTGGGGTGAGAACCCCTGTGGGCAGAGGCGAACACCTGTTCTTCTCAGCTAACGTGGCTTGTTTGGATCGAGCTTTGTCCTGGAAGAGAAGAATACCAAAAGGGAACCATTACTTATTCACTCAAGTGCACAGATTGATTGCACAGCTATGAGATTTGCAAAGCAGCCCTGCTTTACATAGACAAATGAAAAGGTAGACGTTTCGCTTCTCATCCAAGAAGCTTCTTCAGCTCTGACTGGATGGTAGGGAATGGAAGGATTTATATTTCTTGCAGACAGCTGGTCATTTGCATCCTTTTTATTTAGAGGGTCGTTGAGGCCACTTGGAGGTTTATCTGTGTCCTCAGGGCCACCCGAGTACTGCTCCTGGTTCCTGCAATTTTTCTTTTCTTCTCTGGAAACCCATTCCTACTCCTCCCACACCATTCAAAGGGTGTTCATCCCAAATTTTATAGCTAAAGGTCTGTAGAGATTCTCAGCCATCCAGGTCTTGGTTGACCCAAAGGTGCTTTTTTTTTTTCAGGAGGCAACTGGAATTTCTTGTTTTTTTCCTTGAAGACGTTTCGCTTCTCATCCAAGAAGCTTCTTCAGTTCGGACTGGATGGTGGGGAATGGAAGGATTTATACTCCTTGCAGACAAGCTGGTCATTTGCATTCTTTTAGCGAGTCCACATTTTGGACAGAGAGGACGGCTGGTTTGAAAGCGGGGTCAAAGAAGCCATCTATGTCAAAATTGAACAGCCCTCTCAGCAGAAAGGGAGGGATACAACATTTATCTATCTCCAGTCTACAACACGGTCCTTTCAACAGTTCCAAGAAGGCTCCACACCCATTCGCACCATTCGGGTGACTCTGACGACACAGATAAACCTCCAGGTGTCCTCAATGACTCTCTCAAAGGATGCAAATGACCAGCTGTCTGCAAGGAGTATAAATCCCTCCATTCCCCACCATCCAGTCAGAGCTGAAGAAGCTTCTTGGATGAGAAGCGAAACGTCTTCAAAGAAAAACCAGAAAATCCAGTTGCCTCTTGAAAAAGCACCTTTGGGACAACCATGACTTGGATGACTGAGAATCTCCATAGACAAATGAAAATGTAAGTAACAACAAAGCAGCCACAAATGATACCTTACTACCCCGCTTTGCATTTCTTTGTTTTTTATTTTATCTATCTATCTATCTATCTATCTATCTATCTATCTATCTATCTATCTATCTATCTATCTATCTATCTATCTATCTTTCTATCTACCTACCTACCTATCATCCATATCTATCTATCTATCTATCTATCTATCTATCTATCTATCTATCTATCTATCTATCCATCCATCCATCCATCCATCCATCCATCCATCCATCTATCTATCTCTATCTACCATCCATCCATATCTATCTATCTATCATCCATCCATATCTATCATCCAACCATATCTATCTATCTATCTATCTATCTATCTATCTATCTATCTATCTATCTATCTATCATCCATCCATATCTATCATCCAACCATATCTATCTATCTATCTATCTATCTATCTATCTATCTATCTATCATCCATCCCTCTTTCTATCATCCATCCATATCATCTATTTATTTATCTATCATCCATCCATATCTATCTATCTATCTATCTATCTATCTATCTATCTATCTATCTATCTATCTATCTATCTACCTACCTACCTATCTATCATCCATATCTATCTATCTATCTATCTATCTATCTATCTATCTATCTATCTATCTATCTATCTTCCATATCTATCTATCTATCTATCTATCTATCTATCTATCTATCTATCTATCTATCTATCTATCTATCTATCTATCTATCTCTATCTACCATCCATCCATATCTATCTATCATCCATCCTTATCTATCATCCAACCATATCTATCTATCTATCTATCTATCATCCATCCATATCTATCATCCAACCATATCTATCTATCTATCTATCTATCTATCTATCTATCTATCTATCTATCTATCTATCTATCTATCTATCTATCTATCTATCTATCTATCTATCTATCTATCTTCCATATCTATCTATCTATCTATCTATCTATCTATCTATCTATCTATCTATCTATCTATCTATCTATCTATCTATCTATCTATCTTCCATATCTATCTATCTATCTATCTATCTATCTATCTATCTATCTATCTATCTATCTATCTATCTATCTATCTATCTATCTCTATCTACCATCCATCCATATCTATCTATCTATCATCCATCCTTATCTATCATCCAACCATATCTATCTATCTATCTATCTATCATCCATCCATATCTATCATCCAACCATATCTATCTATCTATCTATCTATCTATCATCCATCCATCTCTCTATCATCCATCCATATCATCTATCTATTTATCTATCATCCATCCATATCTATCTATCTATCTATCTATCTATCTATCTATCTATCTATCTATCTATCTATCTATCTATCTATCTATCTATCTATCTATCTATCTATCTCATAATATAATTATGTTAATACTGTATATAAAACATAGCCAGCCTGGAGCAAGTTGGGGTTCTTCTCATTAGACCTCGACTTACAACATTAACAGAGCCTGCCTGTTAGTGTCATAAGCCGTGACAGCCATAAAAATTGCCATCATGTGACCAAACCCATTTTTAATTTCCTTTATTGTTATTATCGAATGCTGCAATCATTAAGCGAACTTGTTTTTTTTTTTAATTGTTTGCTATTAGACCATTTTTTTTGCCAAAAACTGGAAGAAATGCAGTAAAAAAACACGCAGGCGCATCACAAATGTGCCTTCAGGACCAAAATACAATGAAAATTTGTTCTGAACGGTCTTAAAAGAGCCCAACTATTACAAACATTACCACTTCTAGATTGACACACTGCACTATGCACCAATTTATTTTAAGTTATGATTTATTACACAAATTACAACTGGCTGGTTTAGTACAACACACCCACAAACTGTGGTTTATAAAAAAAACCCCAAAAGGACTGCATTCGTATCACAAACAAGCAAAATTGCATATAATACATTATGGTTTAGTGTGCTGCACATTGGAAATACACCATTGCTCCATCAGAAATAAAGTTGCACATAGAAACCATAATTTATATGCAGGTAGTCCTCAACTTACGATCACAACTGGGACTGGAATTTTTTGTCGCTAGGCGAGGAAGTTTAAGTGAATTGAGCCCAATTTTACACCTTTTTGCTATGGCCGTTAAGAAAATCCTTAGTCATTAAGTGAATCATGCAGTCAGTGAGTTTGATCCTAGGCAAGAGGCAGATATTTCTCTCTCTGGGCACGATGAGAATATATCTGCTGAACAAAACTCCGTACTGGTGACAGGAAGGGCATCCGGCCAGTAAACACTCTACTAGCTCCATTCAGTTGCCCAGACTCCACCCCGCAAGGGATTATGAGGTCATTAAAAAATTATGATGATGGTGGGTGGGATGCTGTGATGGTTTTAAATGCGAGTACCCGTTGTAAGCCCCATTGTAACTTCCAACGATCGCTAAAGAAACAGTTAATAAGTGGAGGACCTACCAGTAACTAACATCTTTTTCGGGTTCCGTGTTAACTTACCAGCAAATTGAAGGTGTTTATGTGCGTTTGTATATTGTGCAAATCTTCGGCAGGGACTCCTCTGAAGTGCTTCAGCACCGAACTCCCCACTTCCTTGATAGCCATCGCAAAGGGGACCATCCATTTCACGCACTTCTCAATGTCGCTCAGTTCATATCCTGGGAAAAACAACAACCCAGAAACAAAATTCCTGCATCTTCCATACCAGGGGACGCCAACCTTTTGGACCTTTTGGGATTTTCCCAGGGTCTCCGCAGAAAAAGAAGCAGCAGCAAAGACCCCCAAAAAAGTCTGCAGGAAAATTCCCCATCCCGTATTGCTACCGATCGATTGTTCTTTATTTGGGATCGCAGGATACCGTCTTCAGCTCCATTCTTGGGGGAGAGAGAGAGAGACTTTTGGCTTCATGCAAGGAAAGCAGCAGAAACAGAAGTCTCCCCCAAACTCCGCCAGAATGGTGCAGCCTCTTAGAGCAGGAGGCCTTGCAGGGTCCCAAAGACTCATTTCTGGCGGAGTTTGGGGGAGAGAAAGAAAGACTTTTGCTGCTTTCCTTGTGTGCAGCCAAAAGCAGAAGAAACCAGAAAGAAGCAGCCCAGTAGCCAGGCCAGGCACATGGGGTGCGCAGGGCAAGTCCCCCCATCTTCCCTTTCCCCCCTCCTCTCACTACCTTGTGTTGTTCGCAATGCAAGCGATGCAAGCCTTGTGTTCCCGCAGGCCGTGTGGGTGCATGTGTTCCCGTGTAACCTGGATTAATTGCTTTGGGGGGAGGGTGCTTTGGGAGTGACATTTCTCTGTGGACCACCAAAATTTTCTCACAGACCACCAGTGGTCCCAGGCCCACTGGTTGGCAACCACTGTTCTATACTGCTTTCAGTCCTGAATGTACACAATCTTACACAACGCCTTACCCGAAACCCGCTGCATCAACTCGCAGGAAGAGAAGTGATACAACGCCGACGCAGCCA
This sequence comes from Bungarus multicinctus, assembly GCA_023653725.1. Lineage (NCBI taxonomy): Eukaryota > Metazoa > Chordata > Lepidosauria > Squamata > Elapidae > Bungarus > Bungarus multicinctus. The sequence goes on along the minus strand of CM042839.1, from coordinate 9,138,959 downwards.
GGACCCCATATGTGTGCTCCAAACAGCCCACATCAAGGACACACAGGTCCAAAAGCTAAGGAAAAGAAGAACATCAATGATCAAGAAGACCCAATTTCAGGCTGGGAGAGGAAACCTTTTGCAGCAAAGTTCTACATCGTTACCTCTGCTACTTGCACGAATATCTCTTGAGAATACTGGGGCAGCAGCATCTCACAAATCTCATTTAGATAGGCGACCTGCATGTATATATTTAGCCAGGACACGATCGTCAGGGGACTCAGGTTCCAATCCAAAGCCTGGAAGAAGAAAATGTATGCTGGGACAAGGTAACTATGAGTAACTGTGCAGTAAGTGTGAGAGAGATCTTGGAGTCTTAGTGGACAACCAGCTAAATATGAGCTAGATATGTGCAGCAGCAGCCAATAAAGCCAATGCAATCCTAAGTTGCATTAACAGAGGGATACAATCAAGATCAAGTGAGGTACTGGTAGCACTCTATAAGGCCTTGGTAAGACCACACCTGGAATACTGCATCCAGTTTTGGTCACCACATTACAAAAAATGTTGTTGAAACTCTAGAAAGAGTGCGGAGAAGAGCAACCAGGATGCTTTGAGTTTGACATCCCAGCTCTATACCTTTCCAAAGGAAAACTGCAGTGGGATTAAGATAGACAACCTATTTAAAGCTGCAAAGAATCCTATTCCAGGCAAACTATAAAGCTCTTTCATGGAGATGCAACATTACTACCTACTTGGCACCTAAAGAGCCCATTCACCCATCTGTACATCTCCATATGCAACAGAAAGTGCAGTTAGGTATTCCTGACTTGATGGAACATCTACTGCAGGGGTGTCCAACCATGGCAACTTTAAGACCTGTGGATTTCAACTTCAAAATTCTGGCTGGGGAATTCTGGGACTTGAAGTCCATAAGTCTCAAAGTTGCTAATGCTGGACACGCCTCAGTCAACTGGAAAACATGCAGGTTCATTTTTTGAGCTCAGATGCTTAAGAGCACTGAAGTCTGACTCATGAAATCAGGGCAAAAGCTGATGATACTTTCAAGTGAAATGTGTATTTATATAAAGGTGGAATTTGGAGAGGCAATCTTGAAAGCAACTCTTTGAAGTGAGTTTTCTCATTCTTTCTGCGTTGCAGGACAAAACTTTTAGAAGCATCTTTGCACTGTTGCACCAACACTGACAGAGTAAGCCACTAGTATATAAAAATAAGAGCAAACCCTAGCATTGATGATGTTACCAAGTTTGATAATGAAATGCCTGGAATAAAATCACCAGCTCCGACAGCACCAAGTCCTCCTCCTCCACTCTGCAAACCCCACTCTCTTCTAGCACTGATGATGTTACCTAGCTGGGTAATGAAACATCTGCAAAAAAGCAACCAAGCTCAGAGAACAACAAGGACCCCATAGTTCAACCTGAGCTACTAAATATTCTATCGGCACAGTTACTTTTCTTCAATTCTTTCAAAAGCGCACATAAAGTCCTACCAACCTTCATAATAATGAGTTCCATGCTAATAATGTCTTCTTCTGTGCAAGCACCATCAGTGACATAGGCAAACTGATGAAGCTTTGGCGGGTAGATCTCCTGCAATAAAGAAGAGAATCAATATACCGGCCTATTCTGTTTTCTGAAAAGATGGCAAACTGGTAAAGCCAGACGGTTAACTCTCATGGATTTACATTTTGGATAATGAAACTATCTTAACATTAAAAGGAGTTTTTCTGAGCCTTCACCAATTAAAGCCAACCATAACAAATAGCACAGAATAGCAGCTTTATATAACCTGGCCCTTGTCAAGTACAAAAATGTCTTAAAGCAGCCAAGATGCATCAATTTCTGTTAAACAAGCCATCAAACCAAAGCTTTTTTTCCCTGCAGTTTTTTCAACTGGCTGTACTTTCTTTTTTCTTCTCCCTGGGAAACTCTGGGAGTGGAAGTTTAACCCACTTTAACTTTGCCAATTTTAAAAACATTGCTCTACAGCATGGCTCAAGTATTGAGGAGCGAGATTTTTACCTCCAGTTTAGCAGCGATAAATAAAGACGATACCCCAATCAGCTGAAGAAGGGTCTTTACAACGTTCTGTTGTGTTGCCATAAACCGATCGAAGAAATCCTGAGCTAAATAAAACGTCTCTCTGTGAAGTCTGTGGACCTCACAAACCTGTAACACACAAATGAACAATGCTCCTTTACGGTAACATGACTCTGGCATTGTTTAGAAATCCATAGGAATGCATGTTAAGACAGCAAATTAGAGCTACATTTGCCTTCTCTGTAACACAAATACATTCTTGCACCCCAACTGCTATTTATTCTTTGTAGTAAAGTTGCTTGTTGATCTTTTTCAGAGTTCAATAAATAAATACAGGTAGTCCTTGCTTAGCGACAATTGGGACCAGCAACTCCACCACTAAGAATCATAGTCATTAAGAGAAAAACCACATGACTGCAAATTGTGATTTTACTTCTGTGTTTCCCCGTTAATTTTGCTTGTTGCAAACCGATGGGGTGCAAATAGTGACCACAGGATGCTATAACAGTCATCCACGCAAGGATTGAACACACAAAGTGTGAATGGTTGCTAAACGAGGCAGTCATGAATTGTAGGTTACCTGTATTTCAACAATTTTTTGTGTTCACAGAAATAACCACATGGAATATATCTGCATGTTACGCTAAGGTGTTCCCCATCCCATAAGGCAGCTGGCAAGAGTCCAGAGTAGAATGGAACATAGATTTTATTCTTGGAGAAAGTATAAATTTCGGTGGGGATTTTTTTTGCAATGGCAATGAGACCATCAAGAATCTTACTCCAACTTTTTATTTCCTTTCGCAACCAACCATGAGATCAGGGTTCCTCAAAATGGCCGATATTGGACCCCAGGTTTAATGGGAATATCCAAGGAATTGAGAGTCAATAAATGATGGAAGGTCAATTAATCTTTTGGGACCTCTGAGAACTCCATGGCAGCTCCAAGTTTTGAAGATAAGGTGGCTACTGGCCACTCAGTGTTACCCAGAGTTGGAAATGCTTAGCCGCCAGCAAAAAGCAGCCTTGAGTATGATATTGCATTATCGGCCTCCCACCGACCGATACGCTCCCATAGAGTCGGCCTCCTCGGGGTGCCGCCGGCTGGACGGCTGGCGATCCCGAGGATGCAGGCCTTCTCATTGGGGGCAACCTCCCTCTGGAACGAATTGCCCCTGGAGATGAGGACCATCCCTGATTTCCTGACCTTCCGCCATGCGTTGAAAACTCGTTTATTTCAGCAAGCCGGTCTGACCTAAGGGTTTTTAGAGCTTTTAATCTGGTTTTAACTTTCTTAATTCCCTTATTTTTAATCTTTTGATATGGCCAACGTATTTAATTCTTTTAACTTTTAATATTGTATATGTATTTCTATATGTGTATTTTATCTTGGCTGTTCACCGCCCCGTGTCCCTTTGGGAGAGGGGGGCGGTATATAAATTTAAATAAATAAATAAATATCATAGTCCACAGGTCTTAAAAGTTGTCAAGATGAACATGCCTGATTTATAGTGTTATTAGTTTCATATAAGAAATGCTTGTGGATCAATGAACAGCCTGAAAAGCTGAAGGGTTTGATTAGATGCACCTTTCAAACTAAGGGGAACAAAACAAGGTAGCAAGCCCCACAGATAAAACCATACGGCGAGAATGACAAACCTTGAGAATAACCCCAAAATAGACAATTAAAACAATAGGAACAAAACCACATCTCACCTCCATTAGCCAATCTAGGAGAATTACTCGCATTTTAGGTTCCAAGAGCGGATGCTTTTCCATATAAAGTTTATCTCTTGCGTACTTCTGTTCCTTATTGAGCATGTTTTGCCATAGTTCATCTCTATTCACCCAACTACCAAAAAGAAAGAACATTAAAACAGAGCTGGATTAAACTTCCCACCATTTCTGAATCTCCCCTTCAGCATCTCATAGAAATTAAGAGACTCTGCAGCCAATTTCTAAATGGAAGCAAAAATTGCCATGGATTCTCAAGAGGCAAACAAGGCCATTTACAAGCCACCAAATACATAGGATTTAAGGTACTTTAAAAGCTTACGATCCCCCAAGCCTTATGATAATTTACTTCCTGCTCACTCTTGTAATGCCACCCCAAAATGAAAAATAAAAATGCTAAGTTTCTCCTCACCTGAATTAAGCGGTTTAATAACTCACAAGAAAAAAAAAAACAGCAGATACTGAAACGGTGAGAAACGTACCCCAAAACAGGCAAAGGTGTCTCCCTAGCCAAAACCAGCCTTTGATGCTTAGAAGTTCCAAAGTTTGCATTCTCAAGTTCTTCATCTTTCTCTGGCGTAGGGATCAGCAAGTGTGAATAAGGACATGGAGCATAATTTGACTATCGAAAGAAAAACAACAGCAGAGAGTCAAAGTTCAAAGTTCCAAAGAGATTTACTGAACTACAGATTAATTTCCCAACAATTACAAGTCCTGACAAGTTTACAAGTTAAAGATTGGGGTTTCTTTACTCTATAACTTTTCTCCAACGTGACTGTTTACAAGGGGGGTTTATTCTGCTTAGGTTCCCATCTCAAAAAACTTTGGTGGCTTCAAGAGAACAATAAACGGTCACCAGAGCAGCAGCTAATATAGTTAAGAAAACTTGCCACCCTGGAAATTGCTTCACTGGACAAGAAGACATTCTGCACAAAGGAAAAAGGACAAAACTGATGGCAAAACTCCATTGTGATGGAGAAAAATAAGATACAGAGGGATTTGGCTAGGAAGAAAACATGAAAATTCCAAACTGCTACTTCTGATATATTTTAATGGTAAATAAACTTTGAAAGAGTAAGAATGCAATCTCTCCTTCTCTCTTTCTTCCCTAAAACATTGTTTTCATTCAGTGCATGTACAAGCCAGACACAAAATGCATAAACTTAGCCATCTCAAGATTATATTGCTGTGTACCAAAGGAATTGCAGGTGCTGACGCTAATCTTTACGTTTTGAAAATACGTGCTGTGAATGCATGATGCGTTACTAGCATGCCAAAAAGAAAAGGGACATACATTAATTCTTGCAAGGGATTTAAGACCAAACAAATAAACCAGATGCCTTTGTGACCCACAGTGAATCACAGAAGTCCCTGATAATTTAAGTTGTAGGGAAGTCCAATATTTTTTTTCATTAAACAAAAAACAGTTCACATTTGCTGCATTGTAAGGTATTTTAATTTGATAGCCAGTCATGTGAACAGGAATGCTTCCTTTGGACTGGTGAAGTTTCCTCACCAACACCTACCATTGTGTAGTGCTCTGAAACAACAAAAATCTTTACTTTTTAATTAAAGAGGCAGGTCAATTCACTCTCCCCTAGCTCTCATTTTAGACTTAAACAAAGATGCAGTTTACAAGGTAAAGATTATTTCTGCTACGGGAGGCTACAGGCACTATAAAAAGGGATGCCACACTATTCCTATATACCAAGGGTCTTCAAACCCAGCAAGTTTAAGACTTGTGGATTTTAACTCCCAAAATTCCTGAGCTAACATGACTGGAGGAGGAATTCTGGAAGTTGAAGCCCACAAATCTTAAAGCTGTTAAGTTCGAAGACCCTTGCTATATATCTTCAAAAGTTTTGAGAAGTTGCCAAAACTTTCTGCTTCACAGATACTCAATGAAACTGACCTAAAACTCCAGATCACTTCATTAGCCTTTTGATAAAATTTAAGCCATCAAAGAAGGCATCCTAAATTAATAAACCTTGCATTTCAGTCTGGAATTCAGATGTGTTCTTCTAAAGCCCTTTCAATTTTTGCAGGATCTGGCAGGAATTCCTATAGAGAATAGCGAGCTATCTAAACTTTGCACTCACAAGCATATGAGATGATCAAGATGACACATTATCAACTGCAAGGCACTTTTAAGTGTGGCAAAAGATGCCATGTAATCTTTTAAGAGTTGCAAGGCTCGTATGTTCGATGCAAGCCCTGGTTTTGTACATTGCACACCGAAGGGAAACGGAAGGTCTAAAAAGTTATGAAAGCAGTGTCTATAATTGCCACATATTATCTAAGTATTTTGCAAACACAGACAATTATTGTTCTGCTCGATACATGATAGCATCATTAAAAGGGCACATACTTGAAAGAAGCTGTGCATAACACACTGCAGCGTTCATTGGCTATAATCGCCAAAGAACTTGGTGGCCCAAATATTTTTAAAATACATGTTCCTTATACATATATTGTACTTATGTATACATGCGTACTTACACATTGCCTTTTTAAGAAATAGAGAGACAATCAACTTGTGACTCAGTATTGCAATATTGAGATACACAGCAATATGTAATACTAAGACACAAGTTGATTATATCCACTGAAATGAGGATGCCTGTGTTATGAGTAGCAAAATGGGCCAGAGGAAAGGAACAGATGAAAGATATCTCACAACCTCTTATCAAACAGAATTAAATCCATATTTAACTGATGCAGAACACCAGGAAGTGTTCTTTTCATTTGAGAAAGCTCAAGAGTTAATATTGTAAGGGCTGACTGACAATTAGACCAGTTTATTCTGATCAAAGTTAATCCATAACCAAGAGCATATTTTTTTGCTGTAAGAGCATTTTATTAATTAATTTTTCACAGTAGCACATGCTACCTAATTTGAGGCAGATTCTAGGCAGCTTACCACTAGCAAGAGAAAATGCAAATTAAAAACAATTACAATAACCTAAACATCATGCCAACTCAAACAATCAGATATAAGAAAGAAGACGGATATAAATATTGAACATTATTTTGCAGATTTATGCACAGAAAAAGAATAAGATTTCATGCCTATGAAGTAACTTCCCATCCATGAAAACTCCATCATAGTACGTCTAGTTGTGTTAAAGTGCTAAAGTTACCTGACTTTCATTTGATTTCCTATTGGTTGTATTTATACTGGAAGTATCTTCATCTGGATCTTGTAAAAACTGAAAGAAAAGAGTAATTCAGGACTAAGATTTGCAGTGTAAAAATAGGATGTACTACTGAAATTAGATTTTATTCTACTTGACCTAAGTCCCTTCAGCTGACTTTGAAACATCGCTTGTTATCATAGTTAAAAAGTAGTTATTTCAAGGGTTACTACTTTGGTATCCACTGCCTCACTTCAGATGATTTGCTACTTTCTCTTAAGTACAAAAACAAACTCAATAGCCTGCAACAACAACGTTAACGGTTAAGAAGTTAATGTTTCAAGACTGGAATCAAATCCTTCACAGAGCAGATCAACAGCAGACATAGAAAACAGCCCCTCATGTCTACGGTAAACAAAATGGATGGCCAAGAGGAAAAAATTCGGTTGCGGTCAAACGGTTTTGCTTGCATGTATGTAAAAGAGAGACACAAAGGATTTGTGCGATGGCCTAAGAGTTGGAGCTCAGGAGGCTGTGAATTCTATCCTAGGTAGAGGCAAATATTTCTTTCTCTGGATACATTGAGAATATATCTGCTGAACAAAACTCCACGTTGGTGACAGGAAGGGCATCCGGCCATTAAAACACTCAGCTAGCTCCATTCAGTTGCCCAAACTCCATCTTGCACCCCTTCGTTAAATGAAGAAGATGATGATGATGTAAAGGAGACACAGAAAAGATTTCACCTTCAACCCCTGGTTATCTCCAGAAATATTTGGAGAAGACTCTTGTTTGAATGCTACCGATTAGTAAGATCTCCTACCGTCCAGTTCCAGGAGAATCTACAGGCCCTCCAAATACTGATCAGTTACAACTCCTAGTAGAATTACCTCAGGCAGAGACAATAGTGAGAGATGCTAGGAATGAAACAAACCGCAAGTTCCAGCTGTTTTGAATTACACCACCATCTTACTCAGCGCAGACGGCCACGTGCTTATTTTATCAGTTACAACTCCTAGTAGAATTATCTCAGGCAGAGATAATCGTGAGAGATGCTAGGAATGAAACAAACCGCAAATTCCAGCTGTGTTGGATTACACCACCATCTTACTCAGCTCAGACAGCCATGGGCTTATTTTACAACAGAGAATAATCCATTACGATTGGATACTTACCACGACGTCAGATTTTCTTTTGCGGGTTCGAACAACAAACTCAGGAGCACCATCCCTCTCGGCTTTCTCAAGTTTCCTGTCCTTGCAGTCACTACAAGAGACATTTGGATTACTACAACACACTCTACAAGGGGCTGCCCTTGAAGATCACTCAGAAGCTGCAGCTGGTTCAGAACGTTGCAATATGCAATCTTGAGGGCATTTTTCATCCTGCCATTAAACTTAATTGATGCTTTGCAAACTACATTGGTTCCCAGGTACAATTCAAGGTGCTGTCATCCCCTGTAAAGTCCTCCATGGCAGAAAGCCAGGCTATGTGTGGGACCACCATTCTACTAGTGGTTTCTGTCTGTCCCATCAGAACTAATACTCCAGGTCCTTTCCACTAACCAAGGTCATTGTCAACTAAAAAATACTTCTTCGGTCCTTTTAGTTGCCAGCAGAAAGGAAGTGGGGAAAGTAGTGCATTGCTTAAATGCTTCAGATAATTGCTAGGCAGCCGAAGCTGTTGGCATGCAAGGTTATTACTGGACAGCATGATTGATGATTCTTGGCTATGGATATGTCCCATTGGAGAATATACATCCAGGGGGTGGGAGGAAGACCAGGGTCAAGGGTGAAATGAATGAGATGTCTTAGAGTCGGCTGCACCCAGGTAACATCAACATGGTCACTCCTAGTAAATCTTTTTTTTTTACTCTGAGAGATGAGGCTAGAGACTTATGATTTGAATGGGAGTGGTTTGTCGGAGCCTTGACAGCCACCCCTATTCAAATCGTAAGTCTGATGGCCCTGACAGCCATCTTGTAGGCCAAATAAGTAAGCTTCGTTTTCGTGGGGATGTGTGTGTGTTCAGCTTAACTTTCAAAACTACTTGTGGGACCTACCTTTCTTCTTTAGTTTCTGCCCACCCCATCAAATGTAGTAGAGATGGCATGCTGAGGATCCCTTCTTCTAAATAAGGTTAATCTTACTGGAGCCTAGAATCATGCCTTATGCCCTACGGCCCAGCATCCTCTGGAGGCTCAGACGGCCCAACCCTGTTAGTCTTTCTGAAGGCATTGAAAACCTAGCTGTTCCCTCCCAGGCATTTGGGCAAGGAGGTAAATGGGTTTTGCTCTATTGATTTGACTTGGGGGGCTGGGAGGGGTTTGTTTGAATTTTGGCACGCAATCATTGGCACAGGAGCCCAACAAGGTTAGCCACCACTGGCCTAGAAATTAGGAGATGGTGAGTTCTAGTCTTAACTCAGGGGTCAGCAACCCACAGCTCTGGAGCCACATATGGCTCTTTCATCCCTCTGCTGTGGCTCCCTGTCTCTCAAAATGTGCATCATAACTGCCAACGTGCAACACCCGGCAACAAGCGATTTGTTGAGCTTTTTGACCCCTGGTAGGCTAACTCTGGATAAATCCAAGAAAAGAAAAAGTTTCAGAAGAAAACTGAATCTTTAATTCAACTATATACACTAGTTTTGTGGCCGCTCAGGAAATAAGTCAGGCATGTGGAAAGGTTTTGCGGCTCCCGCTGTTTTCTTTTCTGTGGAAACAGGTCCAAATGGCTCTTTGAGTGTTTAAGGTTGCCTACCAGGAGTCGGATTCAAATTTTTTAACAACCGGTTCTGTGGGCGTAGTTTAGTTGGTGGGTGTGGCTTGGTGGTCATGTTATTGGTTGGGTGTGGCCAACTCAATATCGCTCACATCGAGGCACGCATCTCCTCGCCTGGCTCTCATGACTGTGGGGATGCTGCAACAGTCCTAAGTGTGAAAAATGGTCATAAGTTACTTTTTTCAGTGCCACTGTAACTTTGAATGGTCACTCCACACAAGTAAAGTATCAGCAAAGGAGGGGGAAAAAGACTCCAGAGAAGTTCCTGAGACAGGAAGTCTAGTCCTGCCAAGAATGTAATAAGAGTTAATGAAGAGGCAGTTTCTGTAAGCAACACCAGAATGCTTCCTTCCTGCCTTCCTTACAGGATTAGGCCAGTAATTTCTTCTAACAACCGGTTCTCCGAACTGCTTAGAATGTTAACAACCAATTCTAGCGAATAGGTGCGAACCTGTAGAATCCCACCCCTATTGCCTACCCCGATCTTAACTCATGTATGAAAGCCAGATGGGTGACTTTAGGACAATCACCAGGAGATGGAGAATTCTAGTCCCACCTTAGTCATAAAAGTCACCTGGGTGACCTTAGGCCCATCACTCTCTCAACCCAACTCACCTCACGGGGTTGCTGTAAGGAAAATAGGAGTAAGAGACTGTAACAGCCTTGAGTTACTTACAAAGTAATAAAGGTGGGATAAAAATCAAGTAAAGCAAGGAAGGAGGAGAGGGGAAGCAACCACACTCAGCAATAAGTTGAATCTTCATTACTGAATTGGAGTCAGAAACTTTCTTGCTAATTTAGAGAAGAGAGCAAAAGGCCTAGTTTCAGAAAGCAAGCTTCGGAAGGGTGGAGCATAGACAAATATGCAACTCACCTCTCACCAGGCATGGTGGTTTGGAGAAATCAAGATAAGGCCCAGCCAGAAACTGAAAGAGAAAAAAAAATGGTTGCAGATTGTTGATGTTTTTTTTTTCCCCTTCACTAAATCAGTTGTAAAAGTATTGCAAGTTATGAGAGCAACTTGATTTTTTTAAAAAAAAAAGAGAGAGAAGGGAAAAAAAAAAGGGAAGAGAAAGAACAACCATTCCTGGATGTAAAGATGCAAAGCCAGAATAAGAACTGGTTTAAAAAAAAAGAGAGAGAGACCACTGATTTGACTCTTAGCTAGGCCAGAGGGGAGAGAAAATTAGAAAAAAAGAAAAAAATTGCTGGCCTAACAAGAGAGGCCAGAAGCCCTACAACAGCAAAGAGCTGCAAACTAGGAAACTGTTCAGAAACCATGTATCTGTATTCAAAAGGTTACACTTATTTATAATATGTATACATAAAAAATCAGCAAGCACCAACCTTCCAAAGCAATCAAAATCCCATAGGAACAATAAGACACCCCAGATAAGCCCCTTCCCCCAAATATGGCTCAGTCCCAACTCCCCCAACATGTGCCACTCCCCAGTCTTCAAGCACCACCAATATCATAGACATAATACATGCAGTGGGTATAATAAGGGGAGAGGGAAGGCTAGGACAGGCCCTACTATCCCCTTCCCCTCTTGAAAGATACCCTTGCAAACAATCCCAGAAACCCCCTCAGGCCAAATATGGCTCAGCCACAATTCCCCCAACATGTGCCCGGCACTGATAGTGGCTAGGAAGTCTGCCCCATCCCCCAGCCTTCAATCAAAACCATAAAATAGATATAGTACATAAATGCAATGGTTATAAGGGGAGAGGGGAGCTAGGACAGGCCCTGCCATCCCCCCCTTCCCTTCTTAAAGATACCTCTGCAAACACCTCCAGAAGCCCCTTCTCTCCAAATATGGCTCAGCCAACATGTGCCGGCCACTGAACGGTAAATAGGAAGCCCCCACCCCCCAAAAAAAATTATTCAAGCAGAATCGCATAATCTATTTAATATAATAAATGCAATGATTAAAGGGTGGGGGTGGGAATGGCTAGGACAGGCCCTGCCATCCCCCTTCCCCTCTTTTAAAGATACCTCTGCAAAGAGCCCCCGAGAAGCCCCTTCCCCAATTCGCAGGGAGGGAAGGAAGCCCCTTCTGGCTGCCGGCGCTGGCGTGCGCCCCTGCGGCGTTGGCGGGCTGGCGGGCGGGCGGGCAGGCAGGAAGGCGGGCTCGTCTGGGCCTGCGTTGGGCGCCTCCTCGCAGCGCGGCGGGTCCCCTGCGCGGCTCGCAAGCGCGGCTTTTGGCGCACAGGGCGGGCCCAGGCTCCGAGCGAAGGCATTTACGCAGCGCCCGCAGCCTTGTGCGCGGGTCTCTCCGCGCGCACCGACGCCTCTTCCTCCTCCTCCTCCTCTCCGCGCCGGGGCTCCGGCAGGTGGAGGGCGGAGGGACCCCCATCCAGGTGAGCGCGGGGAACCGGCCAGCACGACTCCGGAGCGGGGGGGGGGGCAGGGGGGAGGAGGGAGGAGGGAGCCCCCCGGAGAGGCGGGGCTTCTGCAGAGGCGGGGCGCGGAGGAACCAGTGCGTAAAGCTCGGGCTGAGCGCGAATAAGAGGTGGAGGAGGCTGCGGGGAGGTTCCTCCCGCTTTTAGCGAGCGCGCGTGGGAGCCTGGGGGGGAGGGGGGAAATCCCCGAAGGTGGGTGGGAGGAAACTGGGCCCACAGTTGGTTGGGAGGAGGGGGAATCCCATGGAAGGGGAAAGCGGGAGGTTGCCAAAGTGCATTCCTGGGTGCAGGCTTTGGCGAGATCCCGGTTGCTCCCTGGCAAATCTGTTCAACGGGCTTAGGAATTGCACCCCCGGCCCATCTGTGGGCGGGAGATGCCAATCATCGGGGCATCTTCTTATTTTTCCAAAATAGACCAGCGGCTCTGCGTTCCTTCTCGTGTTGGAATTAATTGCTCTCTGCATATTTAAGGATGCAATTGGTATGTATTTCATTAGTCAGGTTTTTCTGACTAATGGGGTGAGTTGGTTTTAAATTTCAAATGTTTGCTATACAAGGCAGTCCTTGACTTACCACCACAACTGAGCCCCAAATTTCTGGGGTTCAGTGTGACATTTGTTAAGTGAGTTTTGCCCCATTTTATGACCTTTCTTGTCCCAGTTGGTAAGTGAATCACTGCTGTTGATAAGTTAGTAGCCCGGTTGTTAAGCAAATGTGACTTTCTCATTGCCTTTGACTGTCAGAAGGTCATAAATCATAAGTCACTTTTTTTCAATCCCGTTGTAACTTTGAACAATCAGAAATGAACTGTTGTAATTGAAGATTACCATGACTGCTCTTCGTTAAATTATATTTAACTGACCTCCGTTTTTATTATCTTTAATTTTTATACAGATGTATATCATCCTAAGAGCTTTGTCCAACTAGTGGGCCGAATAATAAAATCTGCTGATTATTTTGGGCAATAAATGACAATTACTTCTTACATCAATTGAAATTTCAAGACTGTGCATCTGAAAGAGGCAAGTAGCCAACTCTTGATGGGGGAAATCTCCATAGAAATAAGAGTCCCAGAAAATGATGAATCTTGAAAACAAGTTCTGAGTATATGCGCAGAACACATTTACCCACACAAGCACATTCACACGCCCCTCCTCCTTTGCATTATTAGAGTATGTAGGACAGTGGTGGGATTCAAAAATCTTTACTCCGGGTTCTATGGGCGTGGCTTGGTGGGCGTGGCATGGCATGGCTTGATGGGCATGGAAGGGGAAGGATATTGTAATATCCCCATTTCTCTCACTACTCCAATAACCTGCTTTCCAGCTCTGTTCTCCTGTGCAGGGCAACAAAAGAAGACCCAGCCGATCAGCTGGGACTCGGGAGACAGAGAATAGATGGGGGCAGGGCCAGTCAGAGATGGTATTCTAAACTACTCAACATTTCGGCTACTAGTTCTCCAGAACTGGACAGAACCTGCTGAATACCACCTCTGATTAGGAATAGGAGATATTTATTTATTTATTTTTATTTGTCAATTTGTCAATTGCTTACAAGATAATAGGTATAAGTAAAAACATAGTTATGAATACATGGATACATATAAGAAAAATAAAAAAATATAAAGAAACATTAGGATGGGGATGGTAGGCACATTGGTGCGCTTATGCAGTCCTCTACAGACCTCTTAGGAAAGGGGTGAGATCAATAGTAGACAGTCTAAGGTTAAAGTTTTTGGGGTTTGGGAAGAAACCACAGAGTCAGGTAGAGTATTCCAGACATTGACCACTCTGTTGCTGAAGTCGTATTTCCTGCAATCAAGTTTGGTGCGATTAACCTTGAGTTTGTATCTATTGTTTGCTCTTGTGTTGTTATAGTTGAAGCTGAAGTATTCATTGACAGGTAGGACATTGCAATGTATTATTTTATATACTATACTTAGATCGGACCGAAATAAATAAATCTCTTGCTATAGATGCTTTCAGTGCAGTTTGTTGGCAAGGAGTTGATGTCAATGTGTTTCTCTTCTCTCCAGATGCAGAAGTTTCTGCAGCTTTTCGGGCGGCTGAAATCAGTTGTCCTTGGCATGGTCCATGTGAGAGCACTGCCAGGTAAATGCCTTCTCGTTGCTGTTTCTCTTTAAAAGACATAGGAAAAATTAACAAGGATGAGAAGGTAGAAGATAGTTTCCCTACTATTCAATAGCAATCGCCCTTAGACTTACAGTGCTTTGCAGTCCTCTCTAAGCGGTTACAGAGTCAGCATGTTGCCCCCAACAACTTGGGTCCTCATTTTATTGACCTCAGAAGGATGGAAGGCTGAGTCAACCTTGAGCTGGTGAAAATCAAACTGCTGGCAATCGGCAGAGTTAACCTGCAATTCTGCATTCTAACCATTGCACTACCATAGCTCACTAGACCAATTGATCAACCCACCTTGGTGGATGTAAATTTCGAATAAAGTTATATCTAACATCTCTGCCAGCCTACCAAGAGTTCAAATTGGGGACATTTTGTTTGCAAAGTGTGGACAATACCACTGGATCCTTGCATTATATTGGACTGTGCCAATTAGGTTAGTCTGGTTCAGTTTCTTCAACAAGTTTTCTTCTTCCACTGCACTTACAGAGTAAGTCTGCCTTAAAACCTGCTCCCAAAGTTGTATCAACTTATATGATCCAATCTTGAAGGAAAGGAAATTCATAAATCAGATGGCCAGTGCTTTGCATTTATTTCTGAAGGCGGTCTATATCAGGGGTCTCCAACCTTGACAACGTTAAGACTTGTGGACTCCAACTCCCAGAATTCCTCAGCAGCTTTGCTGGCTGGGGAATTCTGGGAGTTGAAGTCTACAAGTCTCAAAGTTGCCAAGGTTGGAGACCCCTGGTCTATATAATATGAATTAATGATACAGTTCAATGATACGGTTGAGTGTTTTTCTACTGGAGTCAAATTCTTTGTGTCACCACACTTGGCCAAATAAATAAATAAAATATGATTCTTTAATGTCAGAGGAAGCAATCAGCATACAAATGACTTAAAGAAAAGGTTAGGTAATTGTTTGCTTCCTTTTTTAATACACTTGTCTTTGAGTATGGAAAAGTTTAATGAGTGCACTATTGCATTAAGTGTACTAATGAATACCTATATCTTCATCTTTGCAGGATCACCCTGTGGTACTTTGCCTTTGGCTCAGATCATTGAAGAAGCCTGTGGAGAGGCTGAAATGTATAGGGCTGCTGGTGTGGTATGTCCTTTCTTTTACTTTCTTTCCTGTTTTTGAATGTTCTTAGCTCTTAATCTTAGTTCTTCGACGTGAGTGCAAAGTATTCAAGGTAACAAAGCCTGACTAATCTTGAGTGGGTTTGGAAGCTATGTAAGCCCAGACCTAGCCAGCATCATGATAGCAATTGGAGGCCATCAAGATACCTTGAGAATCAACCATTGAAAGGAATCTTTAAAAATAATTCTAGAAAAAGACATTGGCAAACCATGTATGCCATGCCACTAACAGTATGCATGGACATTTTACATGAAGTCACTGGAAGTTGAATTTCTACAGAGATTCTTAGTCATCCAGGTCATGGTTGTCCCAAAGGTGCTTTTCAAAAGACAACTGGATTTTTCTTTGTTTTTTTTTCCTTGAAGACGTTTCGCTTCTCATCCAAGATGCTTTCTCAGTTCTGACTCAAAGACTCAGTTCCGAACTAAGGAAGCTTCCGGGATGAAGAGCGAAACTTCTTCAGGGAAAAAACAAAATGTAGGGTTGCCTTTTGAAAAAGCACCTTTGGGCCATTGGAAGCTGTTCTGTATTCTGTGCAGTGTTAGATTTTGTCTTCTGTACTGGTGCAGATAGATAAACTCAACAAAACATTCATACAAAGTCTTTATTATTGGTTCATCAAGTATCCTCATAACTCACATTTGTGATGAAGTTCTTCTTAATGTCCAATCCTTTGCATATCTGTCTTGTAGGTAAAAAGATGGTTATCTCCTTATCCCTTTCCTCCCATCTAGAGTCAATCAGGATTACAGATGTGGTCATGTGACATGGACTACATTTCCCAGGATACCTTAATTACATTTACCATGATGCATTCCCTTAAGGGGACAGGTCACAATTGCTAACTAACTATCCAATTCCCATATACTGGCTGGATAGCACAGAAGCTGAATATTTCAATAAAATATGTTTCTACATGTTAGACTTAAAACAGAAATGCTGCTTTGGATTATTATTTATGAAATACAAACTTGATCAACTTGTTCAGAAATCAAACGCATGCTAAATATTTGCCCTGCCTTGTTTTCTAACATAGTGCAATTTGTGTGCCATTTATGTGTGCAGTGTTGTCCCATGGAGATATTAAACAAATTTTCTCATTCATCTGGAATTTCCATTTCTGAATTACATTCAGTTAAATTCAAAAGGACTTGTCCATTATGTAAACCATAATTAAATTAAATTTGAAATTCCTTAAAGTTTCAGTCACGGCTTTATTTTCAAGCTAATTTAGCATACTGGAGTAGGACTCAGAACTAAATAATAGTTTAGATTCCTAGGAGCTTGCTTAGAATCCCTGCAGTCCAAGTAGATACTATCAGCAAAATATTATCAATGTTTTTAATTTAGTACATTGTCAAAGAGTATGAGAAAGTAGAAGAGGAGGCAAAGCTTAATGAAGAAGCTAAGGAAAATATTCTCATGTGAACCTTCAGATACCTAAAAGTTATGGAAACAGAATCTGGGAGGTGGAACACCTGGAAAGAATCCATTCTAAATTTTTGCTATGCATTAAGAAAAGTAAATAATCAACAGGAATATTGCTTTATTTAGTAATTTATTTGACTTGAAACCTGAATATTATTTACTTATACTATAGTTCAGAATATAGTTCTAAACTATAACTATAGAATATGGTTTACTACTGTTCATTTGACTTCAAATATAAGGAAAAGTGTAGAAGCTCTGTGGATGTTTTTGGCCTAAATTTGAATGATGCTCTTGATTTTATTAGGTGACTAAATTAGTTAGAAAACTGAGTGCCTAGAACTTTTATTTTATTAATGGAAAGCAGAGTGTAAAGATGTGAACAAAACCTGGATAGGTTGGTTATATGATGGTTTGTTGGCATTTTCAACAATTCTTTTCACCATCCTTGGTGGTTGCTTTGAAAGTTGAAGAAGTGACTCCGCTAAATAGGTAATAAATACATGTAATTAAACATATGCAATTATGGAAATATGAAGATATTCCTGAATATCATCAGATTGCTGCTTGATTTAGCTGTAGTTTGATTCCTATTGTCTCCTTATCTAAAACCTACTTTCTGCCTTCTGGTCTCTGCTTCTCCAAAGATGTATGTTTCTTTAAGGTTTGATTAAGAACCAACGGATTGCCATTTCTACCATCTGTATTTTTTTTATTCTACTAATATTAGATGCAATATAAATATTAAAAACTGGTGTTTCTCTTGTCTATGGATATTCTCAGTCATCCAGATTAGGGTTGTCCCAAAGATGCTTTTTCAAAAGGCAACTGGACTTTCTGTGTGTTTTTTTTTTTCCTCTTGAAGACATTTCCCTTCTCATCCAAGAAGCATCTTTAGTTCTCTGAAGATGAAGAACTGAAGATGCTTCTTGGATGAGAAGTGAAACGTCTTTAAAAAAACAAACACAAAGAAAGTCCAGCTGACTTTTGAAAAAGCACCTTTGGAGTCTTGTGTATTGCTGTTTACCCTGCATTTCAGTATAACATGCCTGTAATTTGCAAACTTGGGATGCAAGTCCATAATTCTTAATATTTCCCCCAACTCTGTTCTGTTTAACATTCAGCTTTATAGGCTTTCTGGAGAACTCAAAAGCTTTTCTCCCAATTTTATCACGTTTTAGTTGGTAACCATTTCTTTTCACAGCTTTCCTAGCCTCTTTTGGGGATAAGGAGTGCTGAAACTGAAATAGAAAAATAACTGGCTCCCCCACCCCCCAAAAAAATCACATGTACATCATGCTTTCTTTTTTTTTTCAGGGTGTGCAGACATGACTGATGAAAGCACATCTTCGGGTTGTTGTTTTTTTAAGGTGCCTCGTTTGATGCATTAGTGATTCTTTTTAAAAAGAATGTAATAAATATGGAAGATTTATAATGTTGGAGCGTATAAATGAAAACAAGTGAATGCTCAGACATGATGCCATCTGTGCTGAAAAATTATAGCTGCTCTGTGCTTGTTTTGCCAAACACAATCAAAATTGCCGTGACAAGATTATATGCAGTGACAGATTCCAAGGAGTTTAGAGGCCTCTCAATTTTGCCAGTTTCTGATATTGTTGTTCTAAAAGGATTGGGGTGAGGGAGAGAAACACAATGACATTTTTATAGAATTACTAATATTTGTCTGTAAAATATCTGTAACTCATCATTAATGTTACTGGAGAAGCTATAACTTCAGATGTCGGTGATGTATCGTCCCTAAACATTATTATTCAACCCTAATTCTTCCTTCGAAATTTACCCATAGTGTGAAGAGAGGGGATTACCATTAGTGAAAATGGGCAGCTATAATTCAAGACCAACAGACTTTAACCTCTTCTTTGGAAAGATGCAAGTGATATAATTAAGTGTCTATAGATTGAAGTTTACTATCTTTATCAATTGTTTGCAGCTACTACTTTGTAAAAGATGTGGTTGACATAATTATAAGTGTTCCTGGTTTGAATTTCATTATGTTTATACATTGGTTATGGCTACTTGTGTAAAGCTACATTTTTGAAGATGAGGATTACTGATGACATTTGGGTTAAATATGCTATTTTTTTTTCTGTTTGGGACACAGACACTAATATAATATATCTCCCCATCTAATATTACCTTAACGCCTTAAGTTTGTTTGTTAGCATTGTTTTCGATTCATTAACAGTGATACTCTTGTCATGCCCCTCTTAGAATCTGACTCCAAGGGGCAGGAGGAACAGCCTACAGCAAGTGGGAATGTGGCTCCGGAGGTTGTGGAGGAAACTGGAGATGGGCACAGGCCAGCTGGGCATTAAGAGGAAGACCCAGGCCCATCCCCTCTTCATCCTAAGGCACAAAGGGAGAAGTGGATAAGGGAGAAATGTAAATGGCATGGTCTATGGGGGAGGAAGGAGCCCTGATCCCCTTCATGGGCTGCAGCTGTGAGAACTGTTTAAAAGGATAAACTGTGCATGGCCCAGTGCTGGAAGCAAAGCATGAAATAATTCTAGTCTGTCAGTTCTTATCTGAGTTCTGGCATCCTTCCCCGTATGTGTGTATTTCGATATCTGAATAGAACAGAATAGAATAGAATACTTTATTGGCCAAGTGTGATTGGACACACAAGGAATTTGTCTTGGTGTAAATACTCTCAGTATACATAAAGAAGGAACATTAGTTAAGAATCAAGAATCATAATGTACAACACTTAATGATAGTCATAGGGTACAATCTGTGGACATCTTCAAGCCCTTATCCTGCCTTGTCTCATTAACTGCTTCAGTGTGGTTTGTGTTGTTGTTTTCTATTTATAATTTATAAGTATTTTGAGTTTGAACTGAAGTTCTTCCTTTTCACAACTGTTTGTGGGGGAGTTTTTTCTCCAGTCAATGATAATTGGATCTTTGAAGCCAAGTTGAAGGAATTAAAAGGACTTCACCTGTTTTTGTGACTTCATTGCTTTTGTATCCCACCCTGGGTCATCCATTATTGAGTTCATCTATGAAAATGTTACAGGATATAGAATGATAAGAATTGGAAGGAACCTTGGAGGTCTTCTAGTCCAGCCCCCTGCTCAAGCAAAGACCCTATACCAATCTGCATAAATGCATATTTAAGAGCAATCTTCCTTTCTTCTTATGCTTGATTTAAAGCAAAGTAGGAGAACAGAAAATGTTCCACACACCATGATTCTTGACATGCTGTAGCTATTCCCCCACACCCCCAGAGAGACATGATTAGACTAAAATAATTCAGGGAGCTTTCTATTAATTATGTTCTTGTTACTCCTGAACTGGGGAATATCTGAACTGGGAAATGCATCCGGAACTTAAACCACGATTTGGAAGGCAGATGAAGATTCCAAGTCTTTTTTTTTACCTTTTTCTGAAACCGTCGTTTCCCAGTTCATACATCACGAAGAAGTATAGCTAATTGAGAACTTCAGAGGTTAATTATTGCATGCTCGAAAGGAGGAACGAGGAAAAGCACAAGTCAGAAAAAGAAACTTGTTCACATTAAGTCTTTATTAAGACCTGATTAAGTCAGGATGTGATCCTTCAAACACAGCCAACAAAATATATGAGATCTGTAGGATACATGAGATGGTAGAAGGAAGGCTGAACAGGGAGCCAAGTGCCTGTTTTCATTTTAGTAAGCTGCTTTGAAACATATTGGGAAAATATATTTCTCCATCGCCCTGTAAGCTTTTGCTGTTAACTTTTCTGCAAGTTCTCCTACATAGAAGTCTTTTGTATTCATGCCAGCGAGAAGCGTCAATCCAGTAGCTTAACCACACACATCCAAGTGGATGTCTTTTTGGTAGCCAAAACAGAGTTTCCAGAGAGTTGCTTTAGGCTTCTGAATAGAGAGATATAGATCGGCCTCAACTTACAGCTGGTTTTCTTTTGAAGATGTTTTGCTTCTCATCCAAGAAGCTTCTTCAGCTCTGACTTATCCTGTCAGAGCTAAAGACGCTTCTTGGATAAGAAGCAAAATGTCTTCAAAGAAAAAAAACAAGAAAGTCCAGTGGCCTCCTGAATAAGCACCTTTGGGACAACCATGACCTGAGAATCTCTAGAGACTTCACAGCCAGTTTCTTAGCAACCATTCAAAGTTATGACAGACCCCTCCAAAAAGAACTTGCAACCCAGTTCCAGAGTTTCAACAGCAGCTCCCATACCTTCCCACAATCACATGATTGCATTTTGGGGCCCTGGGCAACCAATTTGCATTTACACCTGTTTGCAGCGTCTGTGGTCCCATGACTACACTTTTTGCCCCAAACCTGTGTTGAATTCCCACTTTTCAGCAAAAGTGCTCCATAGCGAACAACGGCTTTGCTGAAAGACGGTGGCATTTGCCGAACAGCCACGCATTCACTTAACAAGCAGGTTCCATTATGGTCGTAAATCAGGAACTACCTGCCCGGTCCTATCTGCTTCATAGTTCTGATTCTGCTACCTCGAGCCATTTTCCGAAGCCCTTCTGACTTGAATAGCATCTTCTGCGTTTATTCCCACAGGACGGCTTGATTGTTGAAAATATGCATGACCGGCCTTACACATTCGACGTTGGTGCAGAGGTTACGGCAGCTATGGCGGTGATTTGTGCCTCGGTAAAACAGGCGTGTCCCACACTGCCCATTGGGGTTCAAATACTTTGTGCTGCCAATCAGCAAGCTTTAGCTGTTGCCCTTGCTTCAGGTAAGTGAAGAATTTCCTCCTCCTCCTCCAGTTACCACCATTACGAGTGGCCGTAACACAAAGAAAGAGAGAAGCAACTTGGTATTGAGAAGAAACTTCCTGACAGTCAAAACAATTAATCATTGGAACAGAAGTTTGCCTTCAGAAGTTATGGGTGCTTCATCACTGGAAGTTTTGCAGAAGAGATTGGATGGCCACTGGTCTGAAATGGTACATGACAGTGGTGGTTAACCTTTGCCAGCACCGAGTGCCGAAACAGAAGTGCACGCACCGGAAACAGAAGATTAGCTTCCTGGCGCGCACATGCATGCCAGCCACCTGGTTTTCCGGTTTCTAACACGCATGCACATGTGAAGACCAGCTGGCTGGTACACGCATGCAGTCCGGGGAGCTGTTCTTCTGGTTTCCGGCATTCCCACACACACAAAACCAGCTGAATTCAGAAGAGCAAACAGCTGGTGTGCCCAGAGAGATGGCTCTGCGTGCCACCTCTGGCAGGGGTGGCATAGGTTCGCCATCACGGGTGTAGGATCTCTTGCTTGAGCAGGGGGGGCTGGACTAGAAGACCTCCAAGGTCCCTTCCATCTCTATTCTGATTCTGACTACCTCTGATGTATGTTTTATCTTTCCCACCTGGAGGGGGAAAGAGTTGACAGATCTCAACTGATGATGGGAACTTGTGATTTCATAAATACTGCCTGGATTTTTTTTTTTTTTACTGTGGGTTTCCTTAGAGGATTTCATACGACTCAAATGCTTCTAGTTATGGCTTTCATGGAGCAGTTGCTTGCTTCAAGCATGGTACACAAGAGGGACGCAAACAGGGTCATTTTTCATTTCCTAACCTTTGTTTTTCTACCACTGTGGTCTCTTTTTTTATTATTATTATTTCCAGCAAAAAAAAAGAAAATTCCATTAAGGAGTGACAGATGGAATAGCTACAAAGTTGTATTTATTATTGCCGTTTGTTGTGTTTCTACCCTCCCTTCCTCTTCAAGAGCCCTTTTTATTTTTCAGCACAACAAAAGCAATTCACTTAAAATAATACATCAACTTTGTCCCAAGAAAGACACAAGTTGCAACACATTTTGCTGTCTTCGCATGAAATAAATTACATTATAGCACCAACTTCAGAGCTGCGACTTTCTCTTTGTGATTATTTAATGCTCGTTTTCCTGGGCCTCTGTATTCTCCTGATGTTGGCATAATTCCTAACTTTATCCCCTCCCAAAAAAGCCAATGAAAACCAGAGAAAAATCAGCTCTAAGAGCACACAGCTCAAAGGCCTGGATTATGCCATAAGCTTTCTGATTCCTACACCTTCCCCCCTGCACACACTTTGCACAACTTTTGTTGGTTCCCAGTTTTATTAGCAGCAGGTTTAAAACTCAGCGTCAATAAGTCTTATCGGGACAGCAAAGTTACTCTCTTCTTGGTGCATTTCAGAGCTGACCGCGGGTAATATTAACGCGAGTGCTACTGAGTGGTGTAATGGAGCGCTTTTCTTTGTTTGAGGATGGAAAATAATTAGGGGCACCGAAGGCATGACGGTAGTCTTCAACTTACAGCTTACAGTTGAGCCCAAAATTTATCTCGTGAGGTGAAAGAAATTGGTGAAGTGAATTTGTCTTGTCTTACGACTTCTCTTGCCCCCGTTGTTAAGTTGGATCACTGCCGTTGTTAAATTAGTCACAGGGTTGTTAAAGTGACTGCTTCACTTAACTTCATACCACTTCACAGTGCTTTTACAGCCCTCTCTAAGCAGTTTACAGAGTCAGCCTTTTGCGCCCAACAATCTGGGTCCTCAGTTTATCAACCTTAGGTAGTCCTTGACTTGCAATCAGTTGCTTAGTGACTCAGCCTTCCATCCTTCTGAGGTCAGTAAACTGGGGACCCAGATTGTTGGGGGCAAGAGGCTGACTCTAAACTGCTTAGAGAGGGCTGTAAAAGCACTGTGAAGTGATATATAAGTCTAAGGGCTATTCCTTCCTTCCCTCCCTCCCTCCCTCCCTCCCTCCTTCCATGTTACACAGTGGTTAGAATGCAGTATTGCTGGCTGACTCTGCCCACAGCCAGGAGTTTGATCCTGACCGCTTCAGATTGACTCAACCTTCCATCCTTCCAAGGTGGGTAAAATGAGGACCCAGATTGTTGGGGGCAAGAGGCTGACTCTGTAAAAACCACTTAGAGAGGGCTATAAAAGCACTATGAAGTGGTATATAAGTCTAAGAGGTATTCCTTCCTTCCTTGGTGGCACAATCCTTAGAATGCAATATTGGAGGCTGACTCTGCCCACAATCCTAACCATCTCAAGGTTGACTTAGCCTTCCATCTTTCAGATAAGTAAAAGGAGGACCCTGATTGTTGGGGGGGCACTGTGAAGCGGTAGATAAGTCCAGGGGTGGGATTCAAATTTTTTAACAACTGGTTCTGTGGGTGTGGCTTAGTTGGTGGGCATGGCTTGGTGGTCATGTTATTGGCTAGGCGTGGCCAACTCAACATCACTTACATTGAGGCACGCATCTCCTCGCCTGGCCTCTCATGACTGTGGGGATGCTGCAACAGTCGTAAGTGTGAAAAATGGTCATAAGTCACTGTTTTCGGTGCCATTGTAACTTTGAATGGTCACTCCACACAAGCAAAGTATCAGCAAAGGAGGGGGGGGAAACTTCAGAGACGTTCCTGAGACAGGAAATCTAGTCCTGCCAAGAATGTAATAAAGGTTAACGGAGAGGCAGTTTCTGTAAGCAACACCAGAATGTTTCCTTCCTGCCTTCCTTACAGGATTAGGCCAGTAATTTCTTCTAACAACCGGTTCTCCGAACTGCTTAGAATGTTAACCGATTCTAGTGAATAGGTGTGAACTGGTAGAATCCCACCCCTGGATAAGTCTAAGAGCTAGTGCTGTTCCAAGTTATAAAGAGCCTGGGTGGTGCAGGCTGTTAATCATCTAGCACTTAGTGCAAGCTGCCTGCAATTAGTGCCGGTTCGAATCCCACCAGGCTCAAGGTTGACTCAGCCTTCCATCCTCTCGGGGTAGGTAAATTGAGGACCCAAGATTGTTGGGGGCAATAAGCTGACTTTGTAAAAATGCCGCTTGGGGGGGCCAAAAGCCCTAGTAATAAGCAGGCATATACAATGGAATGAAGGCTATTGCCAAGCACTTAGCATGGTGCTGTAAAGACTGTAAGCCGCCCTGAATCTCCGGAGAAGGGCGGCATATAAATGTAATTAAAATAAAAAATAAATAAAAAATAAAATAAATAAAGATTCTCCTGAAAGCTATTGATGACCCAGTTCTGGAGTTGTGACTCCTGCACACACACATACACCAAAATTATATGGCCACATTTCGTTATAACCTGACATAACCTGTGCAGTGAGGTGGACTTTGGTACGACGGACTTTTTAGCCTTTGTGTAAAAGAGGAACAATAAATCACCAACTTTTTTCACAGGGTTATTGTAGGGCTGATGGAAATACATTGTGTTTAGCGCTTCAGAAAACATGCACTTGAAGTCACCGTGCCATTAAGACATCCTTTGTCGAACCAATAATTAGACTTTAATTTGCTTTTGGTGCATTTCAGACAGAAAGGATGACTGCGTATTTCTTCACGGCTGGAGCATTAATAATAATAATAAAAAAAAATTCTACCCACCGAGCCTTGGCTGTGCTTGGATGGCACAGTGAATTAAAATTTAAGCATTTCATTTGTACGGTATGCGGCGTATGTATAAAAGATGATTAATATTGAGGACATATATTACTTTTATACATTTTTTTTTAATGTATCTTGATGTTGACTGTGACGGATGAATTGTCTATTATACCTAACATCTGTTCTCTAGCTTTGGCACCACTTTTTCTATTACGTTTTGTTTTCAGAAACTAGAATGCCACTTCTTTCCCTTTAGCGTTGCAGATGATTGCGTGGCTTTACTTAAACAATTAGGCCCTTCAGTCAATAAGCAGAATTGATTAGACAGCAGATACGTCTTCATATTAAAATGCACTTTATAACTCGGCTGTTTTGTTTTCTCTAATATACTTCCTATAATTTCTTTAAAAGACTTTAAATGCAAACGCTCTTTTCTTTTCTTTTTTAAACTTAGGGATGGCTCTTCATATTCATTTACTCTGAATTAAGGTTTACTTCTGAATGTTTTTCTCCGTATTTGTGTGCAATTTCTAGTACTGGCAGTCTTCAATTTATAACAGTTCACTTAAGTGACCATTCAAAGTTACAACGGCATTGAAAAAGTGAGTTCTGACCATTTTTCACACTTATGACCATCACAACATCCCCGTGGTCATGTGATCCAAATTCAGAGGCTTGGCAACTGATTCATATTTATGACGGTTGCAGTGTCCCAGGGTCATATGATCCCCTTTTGCGACCTTCTGACAAGCAAAGTCAATGGGGAAGCCAGATTCACTTAACAACCTTGTTACTAATGTAAGAACTGCAGTGATTCACTTAACATCCATGGCAAGAAAGGTCATAAAATGGGGTAAAATTCATTGGACAAATGTCTCACTTAATGTTCTGACCCAAACCTTGTTCCAAGGAAACCAACACGAAACGGAGGCAATAGCAAAACCTTTTAATGACTCTTTACGAATTCTGTTCCTTCCCAGTTAAAAGGCTGTTTCAGACTAATTAAGAATGAGCCTTGCCAAGGTTGTGCATGGTTGCCAAGAACACTAGATTAAGGTGCCAAGAAATATTTCAAACACAAAGAATCTCCAAACACCAACCAAGGTATTCCAAACGTCCACCAAGCTTGAGTGCAAAAACTTCTTTGCTTCCTGCAAAGAACTCCAGTTTCTCAGCTGGCTTTTATCTTTTAAGGGAGCAGCCATTACCTTGCAGCCTTACTCCTGAGTTGCCTGTGCTGCTGCAGCTGCTCTTTCCTTTGAGCAGTCCTATGCGCACTGGGCACAGGCTCCTCGAGGACCTCTTCATCACTGCTTCCAGCCTCCACAATCTCCAGAGGCAGCACTCCACGCCCTGATGGTCCTGGCCCCATCCCTGCATCACACGCAGGCCCCTCATCTGAGTCCTCGCTCTCTGAGACCTCAGCTGTCTGCACCTGCTGCCAGCAAACCACAACATTTAGCAACAGAAATTTTGAGTTCAATTGTGGTCCTACATCAATGAAGACCTGCAGCTGTGAAGTATACAAAGATTTCTAAAAGTTTCAGTGCCATTGGATTCTTGATTTTATGCATGTGTAATTAAAAATAAATCCACCACTTGTCAAAAACAAGCAACTTCTGTTTCCAGCATCCAGGTACTTCCAAATATTTGTAGAAAACATGAATAAAAATAAGTATGTAACTGCATAGAAGCACTGGAAGAAATTGAAATCCTACCGCTAAAAGAGAATATTCTTTATTCTTTACAGAATATTCTTCATTGGGCAAGCATGATTGGATGCACAAGGAATTTGTCTCCGGTGCATAAATTCTCAGTGTACACTTAAAGAACTTAGTAATAAATCATAAGATGCAATCATAAATCATAAGATAAAAACAAGTAGTAAGGCCATACCTGGAATACTGCATCCAATTTTGGTCACCACGTTAAAAAAAAAAGATGTTGAGACTTTGGAAAAAGTGCCAAGAAGAGCAACTAAAATTATAAAATGCCTGGAGACAACATATTGAAGAACAGTTGCAGGATTTTGCAGGTTTGGCTAGTCTAGAGAAAAGAAGGATTAGGGCCATGATGGCGAACCTATGGCACATGTGTCATAGATGGCACATACAGCCATTTGTACCGGCACGCAAACTGCAGGCAAAGTTATTGCACGTGCATGCACCTCACAGCTGATTTTTGGCCGGTTTGAGGCCTTTTTCGGCTTGAGGCTTCAGGAAGGCTTCTGCAGGCTTTGCAGGCCGAAAACTAGCCCCGTTTCGTCACTTCCTGTTTTTCCGAAAATACCAGAAGTGATGAAATGGGCCTAGTTTTCGGCCTACAAAGCCCGCAGAAGCCTTCCTCAAGCCTTTGGGAGGCCGAAAAAGGCCTCAAACCAGCCGAAAATCAGCTGTGAGGTGCAGTGCAGGTAAGGGGTCGGCGGGGGTCGGTGGGGATTGCGTGCACATGCATAGGGGGGCACATTGCCTTCTGGGTTTTGGCATGCAAGCGTGACCGTGCAAGTGCACACACAATTTTTGGCACAAGAGCCCCAAAAGGTTAGCCACCACATGATAGCAGTATTCCAGTATTTGGGAGGTTGCTACAAAGAGGAGGGGCCCAACTTATTTTCCAAAGCACTAGAAGGCAAGATAAGAAACAATGGACGGAAACTAATCAAGGAGGGAAGCAGCGTGGATTTAAGGAGTAATTTCCTGACAGAACAATTAACCAGCTTGCCTTCAGAGAAGTTGTGGGTGCTTCATCATTGGAGGTTTTTCAGAAGAGACTGGACTGTCACTTGTCTGGAATGGTATAGGGTCTCTCCTGCTTGAGCAGGGGGCTGGACTAGAAGACCTCTAAGGTCCCTTCCAGCTCTATTCTGATTCTGAACAAAGTGATCAATCCTACTGCTAGGAAGAGTAGGAGCAGAAATAAAGAAACTAAACTCCCAAGAATGCACAGCTGTTATAAAATCACTGCACTCACAAGCAGTTTTGAGGGACCACAGATTCCCGCAACCTATTCTCTTTCTTGATTTGAGGGATGCCTATAGAGCACAATAATTTGTCCTTCATGCCAAGTGTTACGTATCTCACTGGCTTATCCAGAAGTGTGTTTCCTCCCTTTGTTTCTGAGTGGAAACACTGAGTGTTTCTCCCGGGCCTGGAACCATTTGCCAAGCTGTCTTCCCAACTGTTTCATTATTAACAGGTGTACCATGTGTTTTTCAGCAGTGCATAATTTCCTGCACCGAGTTCCTGATTTAATTAACCACATCTGTTTGTGGCTGCGTAGACTGGTGTGCGTTATTGACTTGCGGAATATTTCTGGCATCGGTAAAAGATGCAAACTATCAATGTCTTCTGCTCAGCAGCTATTATTTTGATTCTCTTTTTGATAATGCTCAAAAGCTCTCGGGTCCCATTTCTTGGAAACACGTTCGGTCATCTTCCTCCTCCTCCTCCTTCTCCTCTCTTGTTTCCTTCCTCTCTGACGTTGTAATTGAAAAATTAGACAGTGTTACATTCAAGTCAAAAGCTCATCCTTGTAGCCTGATCTTCTAATGCTCTGCAGTTGCTCATCTACTTTATAGAGTTGCCTGCAATTGTGATCAACAGCTAAAGTCATGGGTTTCATTTCATCTAGGTTAAGAGTGCTGTTTCCCTTGGACAGCCAGTTCGGTGCAGAGGTAGCTCTTCACTTATGACCACAATCGGGAGCAGAATTTTGGTCGCTAAACAATGTGATTGTTAAGAGAATCGTCACATGACCAGATCCGATGTTAGGAACATTTCTACCATGGTCATTAACAGTAGTGGGATTTAAACATTTTTTTTAACTACCGGTTCTGTGGATGTGGCTTGGTAGATGTGGCTTGATGGGCGTGGTGGGGGAAGGATAATGTAAAATCTCCATTCCCACCCCACTCCTGGGGAAAGGTTACTGCAAAATCCCATTTCCTCTCCACCCCACTAACCTGCTTTCCAGCTCCGTTCTCCTGTGCAGAGCAACAAAAGAAGATGCAGCCAATCAGCTGGGACTCAATGGGAGGCAAAGAATAGATGGGGTTGGTGGGGCCAGTCAGAGGCGGTATTTGCCAGTTCTCCAAACTACTCAAAATTTCCGCTACTAGTTCTCCAGAACTGGTCAGAACCGGCTGAATACCACCTCTGGTCATTAAGGGACTGGCTGTGGTGATTAAGGGAATTTGTGTCGTTCAGTGAATCACAAGCTTGTTAAGCGAATCTGGCTTAAACCAGTTTTGGTTGTTGGAAGTCAACTTTGAAGGTTGCAGGTTGGGAATCACATGACCACAAGGCAGTGCCATCCAAATTGTGATCGCATGACCATCAAATGGTTCAGTGGCTGTAACTTCAGGCCAGAAGCCACTGTTACCGAGGCCGTCGTAACCTTGAACCATTGTAAAATAAACAGTCGTATGTTAAGGACTACCTGTAATGATGAAGGCACCAGGCTTCAAACTGGGAGACTGTGAGCTCTAGCCCCACTTTTGAGATAAAGTCAGCTGGATGATCTTGGGCCAGTCACACACACTCAGCCCCAGGAAAGAGACAAAAACCTTGCTAAGAAGACAGCAGAGACTTGAATTCGCCGTGGGTCAAAACGGATTCAAAAGCGCCACAAATAAATAAATTCATTGATGATCCTACAGTTTCCAGCAACCAAATGAGACTGCTGGGCCTCCAGAACACCAAAATCTTCCTTTCTTTGAAACCTTGCAGTATAATGCTAAAAGAACAACTTTTTAGTAAAATAAAACAGCAAGTAGTTGTTCATGCAAGCTACTGAAAGAGGAGAGATTTGCTGGTTAAATTGGGTGATGCCAGATACATTCCTGAATAGCCCTCACTACTGAAAAAATCTCCTTGTGCTACAAAATCTCTCTTTTGTTTCATGGTCTTGAGTTTCTATCCTAGAAACACAGCCTGGTCCCATTTGTTGTGCAAAGGTGTTCCTTTTGGTGTTCTTTTAAAATTATATGAAGAATTGTGGGGTTACTATGTGGATTCTTAAAATAACCTTATGTTAAGAGATGGGGGGAGGAGAAGGAGAGGAAGAAAAAGGAGGAGGAGGAGAAGAAAAGAAGAAGAAGAAGAAGAAGAAGAAGAAGAAGAAGAAGAAGAAGAAGAAGAAGAAGAAGAAGAAGAAGAAGAAGAAGAAGAAGAAGAAGAAGAAGAAGAAGGGAACAAGAGGGGGGAGGAGGAGGAGGAGGGAAGACAAGAAGAATAAGAGGGGAAAAGGAGGAAAAAGAAAGAAGAGAAAGATTGAACTGACATTTTATTCCCGCAACATCTTACCTATGTTTAGCTTGCTAAACACCCCGTTGGTCTTTCTAACGTAACCTATTTTGTTTTGGGCATCATCTGGGAAAGGTAATTAGACATAATTGAGGACCAAGCAGAATTAATTAGCTTTATCAACAGCCCTGATTATTTATTTGTTTATTGCTATTTCTAGGTGCGGATTTTGTTCGAGTTGAAGGCTTCGTTTTCTCTCACGTGGCTGACGAAGGGATTCTGAACGCTTGCGCTGGGAACTTGCTACGATACCGCAAGCAAATCGGAGCTGAACACATCCAGGTTTTTGCTGATATTAAAAAGAAGCACAGGTAAATGGGATCCTTCTGAAAATAAGATGCCTGATACCGCATTCCGACAGGTGTGGTTTTAATTTCTAAAGTCCTCTAAATGTTCGTTTTTATTATTTTATCGTATACTGTCTGCTATGGACAGTAAAGCGCCATCATGGTGAGGAAAGTATTCACTAATCCCATAAATAAATCAATATTTATTTGGCCATAGGAACCACTTAAGTTAACTACTATTACTACTACTACTACTCTTCTTCTTCTTCTTCTTCTTCTTCTTCTTCTTCTTCTTCTTCTTCTTCTTCTTCTTCTTCTTCTTCTTCTTCTTCTTCTTCTTCTTCTTCTTCTTCTTCTTCTTCTTCTTCTTCTTCTCCTCCTCCTCCTCCTCCTCCTCCTCCTCCTCCTCCTCCTCCTCCTCCTCCTCCTTCTTCTTCTTCTCTCCTCCTCCTCCTCCTCCTCCTCCTCCTCCTCCTCCTCCTCCTCCTCCTCCTCCTCCTCCTCCTCCTCCTCCTCCTCCTCCTCCTCCTCACATAGAGCATAGGGTTGGAAGGGATCTTGAAGGTCTTCTATTCCAAACCCTTGTTCAAGCAGGAGGCCATATGCTGTTCTAGACAAATGACTGTCCCATCTTTTGAAAACCCCAATAGTGCAGCAAACCCACAACTTCTGGAAGTAAGCTGTTCCATTGACTAATTGTTTTCACTGCCAGGAAATTTCTCCTTAGTTCTAGATTGGATCTCTCTTTAATGATCTCCCACCTGTTACTTCTTGCCCTGCTCTCAGGAGCTTTTGAGAATAGATCGGTCCCATCTTCTCTGGGTCAGCCGCTCCAGGATTGAAAGACAGCTATCACATCATCCCTAGCCCTTCTCTTCACTAGACTAGACAGACGTAGTTCCCTCTAACGTTCGTAGTATGGTGTAGCCTCCAGGCCCCTTATCAACATTGTTTCTCTTCTCTGCACTCTTTCTAGGATCTCCACATCTTTTTATTTTTGTATTGTGGTGACCTTCTTGTTTCCATGCACATCACTCACAAATGACAAAGCTCCTATTTACCAAGTAAAACTTTAGGCAAGATAGAGCAGCGAAGGAATCAGTTATAGAAACTCTAGGAAAGTTTGAAACAGTGAAGAATGCCCTTGGATTCTTATGTGTGAATACAGGGACAACAATGTCCTCGTTTTCTTTCTTTCTTTCTTTCTTTCTTTCTTTCTTTCTTTCTTTCTTTCTTTCTTTCTTTCTTTCTTTCTTTCTTTCTTTCTTTCTTTCTTTCTTTCTTTCTTTCTTTCTTTCTTTTTTCCTTCCTTCCTTCCTTTCGTATATATATTTTGTAGATTTTCACGAGTACAGGTATGCAGCTCTTGGCCCACCCCATAGATGAAAGACAACCACCATCCAGAAACCAGACCATGGCTGCATCACCAGCTGCCACACACCCTGACCCCCAAACCAAGCAAACTGACACATGCCATGAACACATAGCCAGACCTCAAACTCGAAGCCAAACCAAAGCCCGGAACATCACATCACAGCCACCCGTTCAGGATATCACATCACGGAACTCAGGAGGTTACAGCACAAAAGCTCAGGATGTTACAACACAGCCAACAACCCAGGAGATTACAGCACAAGACCCAGAATGTCACAACAATAGAACTCAGAAGGTCATCACACAGCCCATTACCCAGGTCGTTACAACACAGAAGGCTAATAGACACACAGTCAATACCTCAGCCACACATGTTCTTATGAAAAAGCCAGCCAATCTGCAAACATCAATCAACCAATCAAGAAATGACAACACAGCCAACCTCCCCACCAGTATTTATAGAGAGATGGCGAGTGGGACCTCATCGAAATGTCACCAAGATACTATCAATCTTACATGGGAAAAGACCCGAACACGCCAACACACACACACACACACAATGAATACAACATGGTGCAGCCGTCCTGGCATTACAATTGTTATACATGCAGTATATAAATGTTATTTCATCATTTACAGTCATTTTGTTTTATACATTATTTGCTAATTATTCTGTTCATCATAGCTACTTATGTTCCGACTTTGCCTTCTTATATGTAGCCACTGATAGAATTTATTCCACATTTCATAGTACTCAGATTCCCCCTTGTTTTTTTAATTCTAGGGTTAGCCTGTCCCATTCTGCACAGGCCATAATTTTCTTTATTATCTTTGTTTCTGGCAGTGTGCTTTTCTTCTTCCAATATTGCGCATATATTATTCTAGCCGCCGTCAACACATGTACTATTAGATAGATTCTTTCCTATATCCTTCTGGTATTATTCCTAGGAGAAAAAAATTCGGCTTAAATGGAATATACACTCCCACCATTTGTTCCATCCATGTCTGGATTAATCTCCAATGCTTTTTTGCAGCGCTGCAGGTCCACCACATGGGAAAACATGTGCCTGATACATCTTTAGACTTCCAATAATTTGGAGATAGGCTTTTGAACATTTTAGAAAGCCTTGCTGGTGGAAGATGCCACCTGTAAAACATCTCATAAAGGTTCTCCTTGTACACCGTGGCCATTGTTAGTTTCCTATCGGTGGTCCAAAGCTTTTGCCATTTAGTCAATTCAATATTATAACCGGAATTTTTTGCCCATGTCACCACTGTTTCTTTTACATGCTCTTCTTCGAGTTTGTATTCTAACAGATATCTATAAAGTACTTTTATTAATTTATCATCAGCCTCTTGTTTTCTGACCCCATCGGTTTCCCAGGCTGCTAAATTGAATGAACGGCTGCTACAAATCCAGCAATAGAGGTCACTGTTTTAATATGTATACAGTGCATTAAGCTATAGTGCATGGCTTATTCAAATTTGGCTTGGAGTGTTGCATGAACTGGTCATGATATGCTATATACACATCATGAAATGATATTGTACAACATATGAGCCAGTTGAACCACAGCTTTGTGAATAAACAAATCCAGCTCTCATCATCATCATCTTATCCCACCATAGATAGATAAATAATGTGGGCCAGTTTGGTGTAGTGTAGGGATGGGGAACTTTGGCCTTTTTATGACTTGTGGACTTCAACTCCCAAAATGCCTGAGCCAGCATGGATTTTGGGTGTTGAAGTCCACGAGTCATAAATGGGCCAAAGTTCTCCACCTCTGGTATAGTCGTTAAGGCATCAGATTAGAAACTGGGACATCATGAGTTCTAGTCCCATCTAACCACTTCTGAAAAACCTAGTAAACTGCAGAGACTTATCCAGGCAGTCCCCCAAAATTGGACACTGTTGAAGAGATGATAGATAGATAGATAGATAGATAGATAGATAGATAGATAGATAGATAGATAGATAGATAGATAGATAGATAGATAGATAGATAGATAGATAATAGATAGGTAGGTAGGTAAGTAGGTAGATAGATAGATAGATAGATAGATAGATAGATAGATAGATAGATAGATAGATAGATAGATATAGAGATATGTAGATATAGATAATATAGATAGATAGATAGATAGATAGATAGATAGATAGATAGATATAGAGATATGTAGATATAGATAATATAGATAAATAGATAGATATAGAGTTATGTAGATATAGATGATATAGATAGATAGATATAGAGATAGGTATAGATAATATAGATAGATAGATAGATAGATAGATAGATAGATAGATAGAGATGTAGATATAGATAATATAGATAAATAGATAGATATAGAGATGTAGATATAGATAATATAGACAGATAGATAGATAGATAGATAGATATAGAGATATGTAGATATAGATAATATAGATAAATAGATATAGAGATATATAGATATAGATAATATAGATAGATAGATAGATAGATAGATAGATAGATAGATAGATAGATAGATATAGAGATATGTAGATATAGATAATATAGATAGATAGTTAGATGGAAAGTTGGATGGATGGACGGACGGACAGACGGAAGGACAGACAGACCGACAGAGCATCATAGTGGCCTAGTGGTGAAGACATTTGCCTCCCAGTAGGAAGGTTGAGAGTTCAGTGCTAGGTAGCAGCAGATTTTCTCTTTCCTAAGGCGCAAAGTAAAAATGCTGTAAACTCCTCATGGCATCAGGAAGGGCATTCGGCCAATAAACACTCAGCGCCATCCATTCGTCCCAGCTCTACCCTGAATTAAGGGATTACAAGGTCATAACAAAGGGATGGATGGATGGATGGATGGATGGATGGATGAATGATAAATATAGACATTGATCTAGACATATATAGACAGAAAGATGACTCAAAGTGGAAATCATATCCTCATATATCTAATATCTAATATTCCTACTTCCTATGTTCATGAAATCAACTCTGTGAGATTGGTTGGACCAAGACAGAAGGACTGGCTCAAAGACACCTTGCCAGCTTTCATACCTGAGGGAGGCCTAGAACTCACTGTCTCCTGGTTTTTATGCCAGCACCTTCTGGCTCTCTATGTTTTGGTAACAACTAATCCGCAAATGCCATTGCACTTGTCCTTGATTTATCAAATCAAGGAAAGTATCAGGAATTGGTATAAAAAGAGACTTAGTGAGTAAAGTGGCCTTAGATAACTTTACAAAGGTTGTATCCATGTTCTCCCCAGTGCTCATACACTGACAGCTGATGTCACGGTGGCGGACACTGCGAAGGCTGCTGAATTCTTTCTTGCTGATGGGGTTGTGTTGACTGGAACTGCAACTGGATCAGAGGCAGATCCCAAAGAGCTAGAAGGTAAGAACCTGAAAGGCCACACGGAGGGATTCCATTGGCTGGTTGGTTGGTTATTTATGTATGAGGACATTTCTATATCACCTGCATCAAAAGACACTGCTCTGGTAGTTATTAGCTCCTGTCATCATTGTAAAACCTTACATTTCAAAATCCAGTTGCTCCTTCTTCAGATCTGTTGAAATCTGTCTTATCTGTCTAGATCAAGGGTGTCAAACGTGATTTCATTGAGAGCCGAATCAGGGTTGTGTTGGACCACAGTGGGGACAGGGTGTGTGTGTGTGGCCAGCTCCACATCACTCATTGAGACTCCATTTTCAGTCACAAAGGCCTCCTGTAGCCCTCTGCCAGCGAAAACAGAGCCCAGAGGGCACTCGCGGCCCGCCCAAGCTCTGTTTTCACTTGTAGAGGCACTGCGGGCCGGTCCTTCATTGTTTCCAGGGCAGCCCCATAGGCTAAGCATCCCTTAGATAGATAGAGGGAGGGAGGGAGGGAGATTCTATCTATCTATCTGTCATGCCCTTGGTAGAGACTGATTCCGAGGAAGAGGAGGAACAGCCGAGAGGGAGTGGAGGTGTGACTCCGGAGGTTGTGGAGGAGGCTGGGGAAGGGCAGAGGCCAGCTGGGCAGTCAGAGGAAGAACCAGGCCCATCTCCTCTTCATCCTAGGACACGCAGGGAGGAATGGAGAAGAAACAACTTGGCTTACGAGAGAGGAAGTGGCCATGATCCTCCTCATTGGTTGCGGCTGGGGAGGCTAGTATATAAGAGAGACGATTACAACACAGCATTGCCAGAAGCAAAGTGTGTTATTTTGGGCTGAAGTTACCTTGGTTGGCATCCTTCCAACAGACTGTGCCTTGTTATCTCCTTGAATTTGGTAATTACGTATCCTGGTCCGTTGTGGAATTTTTGTCATTGTAGTTTGTTTGGTTTTTTATTTCACCTCTATCTGCTCATTAACTTTGGACTGTATTGCTTTCTTTTGAAGACTATTTTTGAATAAGTTTTATCTCCAATTGAGAATTATTGAACAGTGGGGCCAAGTTGGAGGCATTAAAGGATATTTATTTATATTTTGGATTTTGTAATGTTTGCGTTACACTCTGGGGTCATCACATTCTCTGTCTATCTGTCTGTCTATCACAGGGGTCCTCAAACTTGGCAACGTTAAGACTTGTGGGTCCACAAGTCTTAATGTTGCCAAGTTTGGAGACTTCTGGTTTGTCATCTACCTACCTACCTACCTATCCTTACTGAAAAAGAAAATATTTCCAAATATTAAAATATAAACTATAGTAAGCTGCTTGAGTTTTCCACTGTGGGATGTCACTTGGATCCATTTTAATCTCAGAATTGTAGAAAAGGTCATAAGGATCATCTAATCCACCCCTCTACAATATGCAGGAAAACTAATTAAACCATCTGTGAGAGACAGACATCAAGGGGGCTTTAAGAGTCTCCCTGTGGGATAGATGGGTGGTTTTAAAAGTTTGGTCAAATAAAAATAAATAAAATCAGAATCAGAGAATCCACAACCTCCGTAGGTATAGACTATTCCACTATTGGATTTACTGTATCTCACCACCATGAAGCTTTTCTTCCTATTTAAATGAAATTTTGTTTGCTGCAACTTAAAATTGTTATTTTTTGGTTCTGATTTCTGTGGCTATGAAAAATACTTCTTGAGTGTGTTCTTTATAGGTTGCCTTTAAGTAGCTCATTTAAAAACAAATATTATTAGCACCTTTTCTGAGCGTAACCAGTTAGGGCAGCTGTGTTAGATTCCATACGACATGCTTGAACTTAATTTGAAGTATATAACTGTATAATAGAGTGTATATTTTTCTCATTTTTCTTAATTAAATAAAAAGGGGAGAAATAGAAAGGCTTAATTACTGATAATAGCTGTAAGGCATTAATAACAGCGCTCCTCATAATCTTTTCAAAACCTTTTTTGAAAGGATTAACTAATAAAAACATTAAAGTGTAGAAGGTGGAAAATAGTATATATAGTTCAGAAATAGATGCTTCATTGGGAAAAACAACATCTTCAGAAATGTTGCACTGGCAATAACTTCTAAACTCTAATGGGTCAAGCCAATTAGAGGTTCGTTGTGTTTGTTTTATTTTTCTTTTGAAATAGTTGAGGAAGGGAGAACAGAAATACTGGGAAAATGCTTGTTTGAGGACAGGGTTAGAGATAGAAATGGAGACAGAGAGAGATGGATAAATGGAGGAAGGGATGGATGGATGGAAAGAGATGGATGGATATAGGTAGGTGGCTAGGAGAGATACATGGAAAAGATAAATATGGGAATACAAAGAGATGGAGCTAGATAGATAGATAAATAGCTAGATATATATGGATGGAGAGAATTAATGTATAGATTAGAGACAGAGAGATACAGAAAAAGAGATAGAGATAGGTAAGTAGATATATGGATGGAGAGAGAAAATGGATATATAGATATTAGATGATAGATAGATATGTGGATGGATGGATGGATAGATACTGTAGATAGATACAGTAGGTAGGTAGATATGGATGGATGGATGGATGGATGGATGGGTGGGTGGATAGACAAACAAACAGACAGACAGATAGATAGATACTGTAGATAGATATGATAGATAGATAGATAGATAGATAGATAGATAGATAGATAGATAGATAGATAGATAGATAGATAGATATAGATACTGTAGATAGATACTGTAGATAGATATGATACATAGAGAGAGAGAGATACTGTAGATAGATATGATAGATAGATAGATAGATAGATAGATAGATAGATAGATAGATAAAAAGAGAAAGGGAGAGAGAGATGTATATGCATGTGCACACACATCACAATCAACACATACACACACACAATTAAATCTGCCTGAGGACATTCAGTGTTTCTTCAGCAACAAGAATGATCTCACAAGTAACCAAGATAAATGGAACCCTAAACGCTGCCATTCTGTACGATGAAAGTAGATCAGAGAGGGCTCAGTGGGCCGGGTTTTCTTCAGAAAAAGAGAAAAGAAAAGAAAGGGCCATGTAATCGTTCTACGCGAGCAAATTGATCCTGACTCTGCCTTTGGAATTCCTGCAGCTGCTTAAAGCCGAGGCCGTTTGGGTTCCTTTCATCATCGAACCGAATAAGCCCACTGAGCAGCTTAACAGCCGATGGGCTTTTTTTGATCTTCGCGCTCGTCTCCTTGAGAGCTGCGCTGAAAAGGGGTGAGATTATATTATCTCGTTTCCAGCATGGCTGATGCTGTTTTTGGCACTCATCAGAGGGCAGGAGAGTCAAAGCACCGGGGCTCCTCTTGGTGGTTTTGCTGGAGAGAGTAAAACGTTAATGAAATAACTTAAAAGTGCAGTCTTTTCATTTGCAATTTAAGAGACCGCATTGGCTATCTGTGTGGGTCTGTATGTATATACAGTGTATATACAATGAGAAACTATCTGCTGCGAACTCCGCGTTGGTGACAGGAAGGGCATCCGGCCAGTAAACATTCAGCTCCATTTAGTTGCCCCGACTCCACCCCGATACAAGGGATTACAGGGTCATTAAAAGACAAAAAATGGCTATGATTGGCTGAGTAGAATGGGTGCGCCTGATGTAGGAGAGGAATCCTTGACTTAATCACCACACTCGGGAAATTCCATTGCTAAGCAAGCTGGGTTGTTAAGTGAGTCATGTCCAACTTTATGATTTTCCTGCCATGGTTGTTAAATGAAATACTGTCGGTGAGCAAACCAGGCAGTCATTAAGCAAATCCAGCTTTCCCCATGATTTTTTGCTTGTCAGAAGTTGGCTTGGAAGATCTCAAATACATGCTGGTTGTTGCAACGGTTATGAATACATGCCAGTTTCCAAGCATCCATATTTTTGATCATGTGAACGTGGGGATGCTGGCAATGGCCATGAGTATAAGGATTAGACATAAGTCACTTTTTTCAATGCTGTTGTAACTTTGTATGGTCACTAAATGAATGGTTGTAAATCAAGGACCATCTGTACAGGAGGATCGGCTTAGGATCAGGGAAATATTAGAGTCATTCCTTGGTGTAGGGAGACTGTGGTATAAAAGGGAGCTGTTGGAACAGAGATCCAACCTTGGCAACTTTAAGACTTGTGGACTTCAATTCCTAGAATTCCCCAGTCAGCTGTAGAATTCTGGGAGTTGAAGTCCACAAGTCTTTTTTTTTTGGTAATAATTTTTATTGTTCTTTTTCACCTTTAACACACATTAATCTTGACTTTAACAATATTGTGTCATCATTATTATACAAATTATTCTACACATCAATCTCATACAAACATCTACATTTATACATTTTTATATACATTCATTTACTTTCATCTATAATTTTCTTATTTCCTTTATCTTTGTTTCTATTGTTCAACCAATCATACCAATTATCCCAAATTTCATAATACTCTGACTCTTCTTTCTCTTTTAGTTTTAATGTCAATTTGTCCACAAGTCTTAAAGTTGCCAAGGTTGGACACCCCTGATGTACAGTCATTACAACCTCAGCTATTCTCCCTACAAGTTTTATTATAAATTCTATTATGACTTTTCTTATTTACTTTCTCTAGAAGTCAGATCTGCGGTGAAGATTCCAGTGCTGGTGGGGTCTGGTGTCACTTTGGATAATGTGAAGGACTACCTAAGTGCAAATGCTTTGATTGTTGGTTCCTATTTCAAGAAAGGAGGCCATTGGGCAAATGGCATTGATCTCGAGTGTGTGAAGATATTTATGGATTATATTGGCAAAGTAAGAGTGTAAATTTGTTCGCTTCTGCTGTGAGTTTCCATTCGAAGCGCAACTGCACCAGATATTTTATCTTGCAATTTTCCAAGTCTTTTTATACTTAAAACAGAGGATATTTTTAAACTTCTGAATTCAAAATTAAAGACACATTCTACACCCAGATACATGTTGATTTCCCTGTATCAGATGGAACACTGGAGGAAAAAATATATAGGGAGAAAGGTCCTGAAAATACTATGAAAGTATATCACATAGAAAGTAGATAAAGTTGCAGTGTCCATGTAACAATAAATCCTCAGTCTTATAGTCCAGTTGGAAAGAAAAATACTTAGATAATTTTTACATCAAACTATCTGCATGAATTTCAGTAATTCATGCACATAAAATGAACAGGTATTTTTCAGATTGAGTTAGCAATAAACAGTGTTTGGTGAAATCTGAGACTGAGCTCAGATTCTGTCTGTTACATCCAAAGTTTTCTGCATAGGAGCATGTAAAATCAAAGTTTCACTATACTTTTAAGTTGGGAATCTGCTGCTCAAATGCCAAAAGATTCGCAATCAGACAGATTGCAGGAGTGTCCTTGGCAGAGTTATAGTTATCACAAGAGGCAGATCAAAAAGAAAACATTTTTTAAAAGTACTACAGTATAATGATTACGAAGTTAATATAAGTGAATTAAATAATGAGATAAGAATTTGGAATAATACAATAAAATGGAAAATGTATTAAAAGCATTGCTAAGATAAGAAACTGGATACAAAAATTGAATATGTAACTATAGCCATATTTGTATGTATATGTGAAACCTGTAATCATGCTGTTCACTAAAAAGAGATGTTAAAATGTGGAAAACTGAATAAAACTTGTTTAAAAGAAAAAAAGAAAGAAAGAAAACACTTATCCATGCCATTCCAAGGAATTGAACCTGAATCCCTGACTTCTAACTCGTGACATGAGCATTCAACATCATCAACCAAAAGGTATGGTTACGGTCTCTTCTCTCCTAATTAAAGCACAGGAAACAGTGATGGGTCGCTGGGGGTTCGTAGGGGTTTGGGAGAGCCCCTAGTTAAGATTCTGCACAGATCAGAGAACCCCCAAATCCCACTACTGGCTGGCCACGCCCTCCCCTCCCCTCCCCGGAGTCTCCACGCGGCTTGTTTTGAATGCAGGTGTCAAGCCCGAAATTGACATGTGTAGCTATTTTAGTTAGGCTTAGTATATATTCTTTTTCTTACTTTCTCTGGCAGTCATGGGGGGAAGGGTTTCGGGCTTGCCACATTCCTAAGGGGGGAGGAGTGGAGATAGGGTTGTTTAGGCTAGGTGATTCTTCTTCCCATGGGAAAACGAGCTGTCCGTGCTCGGGCCCCTTGAGGTGGAGATTGATGACATCAAGCAACATTGAATTACTTCTATTGGAGAATGTGTCTTTGGGGGGGTTGTTTTCTAACTTCTAATACTGTGGCGTAATTCCAGGTTGTGTCAGATCCGGAATTATCACAGATTTTGCCAATTTGATGCTTTCCTAAATAAAAGAAATTGTCTTGGAAGATGGACTTTGTTCTTTTCTTCTTAAAATGGATTTCATCACTTGGAAACCTGACAGCAGGTAAATGCGGGGCACGGCGGAAGCGGAAGAGGGTGAAAAACAGGCCTCTCAGAGGGCTGGAAATGGGCCCGTTTCTGGCTTCCAGAGACCCTCTGGAGCTCGGGGGAGACTGTTTTTGCCCCTCCCCCGGAGGCTCGAAGAAAGCCCATGGAGAGCAAAAACACCACCACCCCGTCGTGCAGGAGGCCAACTAGGCCACGCCCACCCAGCAACCAGGCAGAGAACCCTTTACTAAAAATGTTGAAGTCCCCCCCTCCGGACTGGAAGCCATGATTGTAAGTCTCCTTTTTTACCTGTATATAGTGATAATCCTTGATTTACAACCCCAAATTTGAACTGGAGCTTCTATTACTAACAAATGCAGTTGTTAGTCTAATTGGGAGGCAACCCAAGTGTATGTGTGAGTAGAATGGGTGCACTTGATGTAGGAAAGGGGTCTATGCATTGGCCCCTTCTGGCCACAACTGTCCTCTACCCTTTGAGCAGGACCTGGGGAACTAGAAATGTTATACACCATTTCCAACTCATCTCATCATTTGTCATACTGAATCTTCATAAGCTTCTGGAAGTTGCACCTAGTTGGCAAGAGAAACGGCAGGTCTAGTCCTGTTTTGCGTTTTTGACAGTTTATCAAGGTTATAGAGTACAGATTTCCTCTGGGGGAAATTAGTCTCTTTACAAAGCCCTGGGCTGTAAATATCCATAAAAATGACAATTTGGTCAGCTGTATTTATTTCTAAGCAGGTCAAAGGACGTTCGCATGTTCGGCTGCATAAATCTGTTAGGTGCAATCCAGAAATTCTCGTGTTTCCAAATTGCATGGATTTTTCTTTCTAAGCTTGGAGAATATGACACAAAAATAAAGTGTCTGGAATGTGGGAAAACCTCTGTGCAATCTTTATTTCCAGAACAGATAACTTTTTCTAGTAAGAAAAAAGGAAAGAGAGAGAGGGAGGAAGGAAGGAAAGTCAGTCAGTCTGTCTCTCTCTCTCTCTCTCTCTCTGTCTCGCTCTCTCTCTGTGTCTCTCTGTAAACCTAAGGGGATTTTTCTCCTGCATTCCCAATAGTAAAATTCCATGAGTTAGGCAGGGCAATTACACAAAGTCATGATTGGAAGTTCCCTTGGGTACTATAAGGATATACAGTAGAACCTCTGGTCACGAATGCTTCTGGCCACGATCAAAGTGGGTGACGACCAAACATTTCACCAAATTTTTGCATCTGGTCAAATACTCTGGGGGCGATCAAACATGGCCACGGCGATTTCCCCTTCTGTATCATTTTTTTTATACCTGTATGCGCAGTCAGTTTCGCTTCCGGTCACAACCAA
The DNA here is from genome assembly GCA_023653725.1 of Bungarus multicinctus. Classification (NCBI taxonomy): domain Eukaryota; kingdom Metazoa; phylum Chordata; class Lepidosauria; order Squamata; family Elapidae; genus Bungarus; species Bungarus multicinctus. Next base: position 9,095,704 of record CM042839.1, on the reverse strand, counting down.
ATCAGGTTGCAACCAAAGTCATGGAACGGATTACGGTTCTGACCAGAGACTCTACTGTACTAAAAATTCTCAGAAATTTTCCTAGAAAAATCGTATGGTGCAGCAGCTGGCGAGATAGAGGCATGTCACTTCACCATAAATGAACTCTTGTCACTGCCTGGGATGTCCCACATGGGCTGCTCAAAACGGAGAGGCCGAAAACCCATAGTTGGGTGCCGATGGAAGTGCCATAAATTGGTGAGAACAAATTTATTTATCGAATCAGGTTATATTGTGAAACCCCCAACCAGGGAGGGAGGAGGTCTCAAGCAAGGCATTAGCCTGGCATCCTTGCACAGCTGTGAAAGACCCAGGGCTGATCCCCACTTAAGCTAGAACCTTATCTATCTATTCCCAGGAGAAAACGGACAGTCTGGGAAGATTCCTGTACAACAGGCAGAATACAATAAAGTAGTTGTTCTGACCGAGGCTTCCTGAGACGGTAATTAAGCACACGCTTAATTAAAACAATTCTTGTTTTACTTCAACGCTGGGAATTATGTTCATTCCCACCCTGTAATGAGTCCCAAACAGTTCCTCAAGATAAGCACCCACCTTTCTCTCCTTTGAATTGCTGCTAACAACTAAACTGTCAAATGAACTATAAAAAACCAACCAAAGTACAAAGTCCACACCGAGCTTCAAGAATTAAACTGAACAGAACGAACAACTTCCTGCAAAGGTTTCTTCACCTTTGCCTGTCCTTTATACCTTATGGGAGGGGCAATCACCTACAAGTCTTATTTCCGAGTCACCCATTTTGTCTCAGCTGCTCTCGCCTTCTAGCAGCTCTGCGCACATGCGCAATGGGAACAGGCTCCCCTTGTTCTTCTGCCTCGCTACTGCCAGACTCCGGGGGCTCTGGAGTCAGCACCCCACTCCCCGATTGTCCTGGCCCTATCTCCGCATTGGACACAGGACCCTCGTCCGAGTCCTCTCCAGACTCCTGGACTGGTCCCCATTCTTCCCTACTGTCCAATTTTGCTGCCATCTGCACGGGCTGCCGGCGAACCACAACAGTAGTTACATTCATGCTTACATGTATGAACATGGTTACTTGCAACTAACAGCATCTTCTGCTAACTGGCCCGAAGTTTAACAGGACAGAATGGAACACAGGTCATGCTTCTCCAATGCCAGGAGTTTAGAAAATCCCTTCCATAGACACAATAGAATTCCCCCGAGCAAAAGCAGTAACTGCCCCTCAACTGTTCATGCAGGAAAAGCACGCACACTTTCCTTGCTATCTATCTGCTTTAATCTAAAATATAGAACCTGATGGATGCCCTGGGCGAATCGAGCATTTTCTGTCTGCCAAAAGAGGTTTGCAAAAGCTTATTTTGTGCCATTACCGTTTTTTCTCGGTGTCTGGACGTAAATCATGACAAGCACCAACCCTATTCATCCCCTTTAGAAGTAACGCCTTGCCTTTGCATAATTATCCAGACCCCGTGGAGATCTCCGGGCACAGTAAATCTGTTCATTTAAAAGGTTTCGCTTTAAGTATAGTACCGCCATAAATTGGGGGGGCAGGGAGGGAGAACAAATTTATTTATTTAATAGGTTTATTCTGTTAACTGGCTTGATAACCGTCAAGACTTCTGCTGTTTCATTTGACAGGCCTCCTGCTAATGGGCCTGATTTATTTCCGGCGGTGAATATTTATGTGGGAAGGCTCAAACTCCGTGTAAGACTGGTGGAAATTGGTGTATGGCTATGATTTACTCTCATTATTAGCGCAGACCACTGAACTTCAGAGGACTTTCAATATGTCTGCCACAGGATGCCTGAAAAAAAAAAATCTTGTTTAAGTAATTTAGCCAGGGCAGGAAGAAAAGCTGGGAAGTATGAAATTGACTCCATTTGGAATCCATTTTTCAAACTCGGCAACTTTAAATGTATGGACTTCCAACCAGGGGTGGGTTTCTACCGGTTTTGTTCACCTCTGTAGAACCGGTAGCTCTGAAGAGCAGCAGACATAGAACCGGTTCTATGTCTGCTGATGCTTTTGCCCACCAGCCCACCCGGGCTCTTACCTGATCTTTATTTCCTGATTTTTCAACTTCGGCTGCCGAATGAGGCACAGCTGCAATTAAAAAGACAGGAAAAGAGGGCTGTTTCTAAGGCTGTTTCTCCGCACGCAGCCGTGCTGATGACGATTTACAGGTGACGATGTACAGGCGCCTCTCGCAGCCTGCAGGAAACCACATCATAAATCACCAAACCTCGTAAATCCCGAACCGGTAGTTAACCCCGTCGTATCCCACCCCTGCTTCCAACTCCCAGAATCCCCCAGCCTGCATGCCAAGTTTGAAAAACACTGATTTAGCACTAACAGTAGCACGTAAGACTTATATACTGCTTCACAGTGCTTTACAGCCCTTCACAGTGCTTTACAGCCCTTTAAGCGCTTTACAGAGTCAGCCTATGGCCCCCAACAAATTTTGGGTCCTCGTTTTACTGACCTTGGAAAGGACTGAAGACTGAATCAAGCTTGAGCCGGTCAGGATCAAACTCCTGATTGTGGTCAGAGTTAGCCTGCAATACTGCCTTCTAATCACTGCACCAACAAGGCTCTTTAGCATGGTTTTACCAACAACTGAAAATAAATGCCCGTTTTGAACAAAACCATCATAAAATGGGGTCACATGACTTCAGGACACTGCATATACACCCCGTTTGCTGAGCTTCCTGGTAGGACCTTTGCAATTTTAGTTGTAAGTTGAGGAACACCTATTGTGATAACTCGGGGCATGGCACAAAGGCAACACAGTCAGATAATCAGTAGGAGTCCCTTTATTAGCTCCAACTTTGCCCCCAATATCCCGGTTACCTTCTGGCTGGAGAAAAACTCTCCAGGAACAGCCTTTGGCTGCAGAAATTCAAGTCCAAAACATGGTCAATAAAAACTGAAACTGTAAGTCCAATCAAGGCAATTAATCCGGCAGGGCAGGAGCAAGAATTCCAGACTTGAAAGCATGGCATTAACTCAACACGATTAGGAGGATGCCAGGAACACAAATAAACAAAGTCAACACAAGATAAATTCAATTTTGCTCCTAGCATGCATTTCTTTTAAACTTTCATTCCCAGCTGTGACTAATGAAGGGAATCGGGGCCTTTCCTCCACCGTAAGCCACGCAACCCACGTTGCTCCCTTCTCCATTCCTCCCTGCGTGCCCTAGGATGAAGAGGGGGTGGACCTGGACCTTCCTCTGAGCTCCCTCTCCCTTGTTCTCCCTCTCCCTTGTTCTCCCTCTCCCCTGCTCTGCCCAGCCAGACTTTGCCCTTCCCCAGTTTCCTCCACAGCCAACCGAGCCACATTCCCACTCCCTGTCAGCTGTTCATCTTCCTCTGTGGATTCAGATTCCTAGAAGTCAATAGCCATGATGACAATCATCCTGACTTTTATGGATCACACCCTGTGGAGACTCAATTGTTGGAGAATTAAGCATGCAGGTAATCTTGACTAACAACCCTTCGTTTAATGACTGTTTGAAATTACGACACTGAAAAAAACTTATGACTGCTGTAGCGTCCCCATGGTCACGTGATCAAAATTCAGGCTCTTGGCCAATGACTCGTATTTGTGACAGCTGCAGTGTTCCAGGATCACGTGATTCCCCTTTTTGCGACCTTCTGACAAGCCAAGTCAATGGGGAAGCCACCTTCACATAAGAAGCGTGTGGCTAACTTTTAACTGCTGCAGTGATTCACTTAACAGCTGTGGCAAGAAAGGTCGTAAAATGAGACAAAACTCACTTTTAACAACTGTCTCAGCTGTGGAAATTTGGGGCTCAGTTGGAGTGGTTCAGTTGAGGACTAGGTGTACAATGAAGAAGAAAAGTTTTGCTAAGGGACACAAATCTTGTTTTCCCTTCGTTTCCTAATTTCGTCTTCCTTCTTTTGTTCAGCACCAAAGTTGATGCCGTAGAGAACTGCTCGGACTAGATTAGAAGTAGTTTTTTCCTTGTCTATCGCATTCGTAAGGAACATCTAAAAATGTTTTGGAAGATGATGAACAAGGAAAAATTGATTTGGGGGAAAAAAACAACCCAGTGTTTATTTAGTTAAAGCGTTTTGCCCCGCACTTAAAAATAGCACAATATTACTGTACATGGTGGAGGGAGTGTTGCATTCGCAATCTGTTTTTCTTTTCACAGCTCTGTGTGAGGATTCATGTAGTCATGTACCAGTGCGATTATGCTGTGAAAAGCATTTTAGCCAACTAATTATATCAATGTAGTAATCATTTTGCACAGATTTGCACACCCTAAAACAATGGCAAGAACAAAACATATTGGTTTAAAGATGTATGCAAGCCACACCAGAAGATTTCCTTCTTTTCTGTGATTGGGAGAAGGTATAGGGAGAAGGAGTGGTGCAGTGGTCTAGAGGTAAAGCTCTTGGTGGCTGCGAGTTCAATCCTAGGTAAAGGCAGATATTTCTCTGGGCACACTGAGAATTTATCTGCTGAACAAAACTCCACATTGGTGACAAGAAGGGCATCCGGCCACTAAAACACTCTGTTAGCTCCATTCAATTGCTCAGACTCCATCCTGCAAGGAATTATGGGGTTATTAAAAGAAGATGATAGGTCATCTTTAAGGTCCCCTCATGGCTAAATTCCTAGATACCCAGGAATTTAGACCTAGTGATGACCTTGATTATCATCTCTCTCATTAACATCTACACACAAACACAGAGACACACACACGTGCACTTCTGCAAAGAGGTATTGGTCCTGCCTCCATGCAAAATAAGGCATTCCCTTTTTTGCAGCTGTCCCATATAATGAACAATTCCCAATCTCCTTGCTTTTTGCAAATTGTTTTAAGACCTCTCATTGAGTTGGGAGTGAATGATACGTGGGCTGTGCCTATTGGATAGTTATTCTTTATGTCTCTTCATTTGGGGAAGCATCTTGAAGTCTTTGGGTGTGGGCAAATCCGTGTCATCATTTCACACACCCACACTTGATTGCACCCAGGGGATAAGTTAACATGGCAAGGGCTCACCACCAATCAAGAGAAGCGGGCCTACCTTAAGGAGAAACGAAACCTCAAAAGGGTGAATAGAAATTGGGCTACCATGCCTCCATTGTTTGTGATTGTCTATGGAGAGTCTGAATCATCCAGGTCTAGTTGGAAACTGGACACAAGAAAGTCCAGTTGTCTTTTGAAAAACCATCTTTGGGTTATCTGTGGTTGAATGGAGTCAAAGTTGCAAGAGGGAGGGGTTGCTTCCAAGAGACAACAGAGCTTGGAATGTCTGGTGGGCAGGAAGACAGCAAAGGCAGACCCACCTTAGCAATTCATAAGTATATATACAATCACCTAGATAGTTGCTTTAATCTGGCAAGATTCTGTCTGTAGGCGAACAACAATGAAGAAAGACAATCCTTAGAAGTAATTCCTCATGTCACTCTTGGTTCTTTGGGCCTGAAAATATCCCTCTTTCCATCACATTGTTTAACCCAGTGTTTAAAAATCACCTAAGTTGTTCATAAAGTGGATTCTGGGTAATGTTTAGGTACTGGGATGATAATAGAATCTATCATTTTTCCATAAGCCATTCCTCCCTCTGCTTCCCCCGCCCCTCGCAATTTTAAATCTTATTTTGAATTCTCAAGGGTGTCAGTTCTAAACCAGACAGGCCCAGCTGGTGGAAACTTACAAGTGGAAAGCTGCATTTTTTAGCAGCTTCAAAGTTATTTTTAGAAAACATCTTTAGTTTCCAATAAATTAAGTTTGAAAGGCAGTATCTTAAAAGAAAAATGGGAAACGATAAATAACGCACAACATAGGAATTGTCCCCTAAAATTAATAAGAGGCATCTCGGGACCTATGGGCTGATTTTATTTTGCAATTCTTCTTGTTTCATCCTTGACTACAAACGTTTTAGCATACATTGTCCATTGTTTCAAACCTTTGTCTTGGATTGGTGTAATTGCCACCCATAATGTGCCCAAATCTGTAATCCATTAAATCTGTGCAAACAATTGCTCAAAGGGCCAAAATACGTGTGTCATGGGGCACTGTGGCTATCTCGTTCTCTCTCTCTTGCACACACAGACCCAGCCTTCTTGTTTTTCAACCCAGCTTCAGAAAACAGGACCAGAGTGTCGTGCAAATCCCAGGAAATAAAATAACGCGACTAAAAAGGGAATTTCGCCTGAGCCAAAAGGGATGTGTTTTAATTGCCTATTAATAGAAGGCTCAAAACGTTTTACAGTTGACATGCTGGCCAAAAAGGATGAAGCACAGTGGCAGGTCTGTTTCAGTCGGAAAGTCAAAGCAGTGTGTCACTTTTACCAGCCTGGAGCAGCTACACCGCTTTTACTCCGTTCCTTTCTCTGGCACAGAGGTCCTTCTCTTCCTTCATAGAAGCCCCTCAGGGGAGATCAGTGGTCCTTGGACACTTCACTTCCAGCACTAAAGCAGATTGTGTTGTTGCTGACTCTCAGCCGAAGCATCTTATGCCCTTTGTATAGGTGTACTTATTTTTTTCCCACTTCCCTTCCTTTATCTCTGATTCTCACAGATTGCTTGGATAAAGCCCTGCAGTTTTCTTGACAAGATTTTTTTCAGAAGTGGTTTGCCATTGCCTCCTTCCCAGGGCTGAGAGAAAGTGACTGGATCAAGGTCACCTTGCTGGCTTTATGTCTAAAACGAGACTAGAACTCTCAGTCTCCTAGTTTCAAGCCTGATGCTTTAACCACTATACCTGTGATGCCGAACCTATGGTGCGCGTGCTGGAAGTGGCATGCAGAACCATCTCTCAGGGCATGCTAGCCATCGCCCGTTGCTCTTCCAAGTTTCACTGCATGCATGTGCGCCAACATGGGAGTCGCACACATGGGAGCACTGGAAACTGGCAGAGCAACTCTCTGGCATGCATGTGCGTGTTGACCAGCTGGTCTTTGCACACAGGTGCACATTAGAAACTGGAAGACCTGGGTTCTGGTGTTCCTATGTGCATGTGCACAGGGGAGCTGCTCTTCCAGTTTTCGATGCTCCCGTGCGCACATACTGGGTAGCTATCTTTCAGTTTTCGGCATTCCCATGCGCTCGCCTCCCATTTCGGTACTCGGTGTCAAAAATGTTCACCACCACTGCACTATACCATACTATAAGTCTACTAACCATAGCTTTGGATTTGAACTAAGTAACCTCACACAGATGTCTGGTATAATCATGGGAAGGGGGTGCTTTTGAATCAGTCTTGATGCCCGATGACGGCTTAGACAAGTCCATGCAGATTTCTTGAAGATTTCAGACATGTTTTGCTTTTGCCTCATCCCTAAAGATGGGAGAGAATGACTGGCCCAGGGTGAACCAGCTGTGTGTTGGGCCTTAGATGGGGCTACAACTCCCAATCCTCCTGGTTTCTAGCCTATTTGGAAAGGTTATGTTGCAGAAGAAGGAGTGGAGTCCTCCTCCATTTTCCTAGATTGCAGAAGAAGAAGGAGATTCCAAGTAGTTTCAGGAGGACACTTAGGATATGAAGTGACACCAAGGAAAGAGACTGCCAAATTGAGTGATGAGAAGATCTCTTCACTAGAGCTCTTCAAAGAGAGATGGATGGTCATTTGTCAGAGTTGGGTCTTGTAGAATCTGCATTGAGCAGAAGAAGAGCAGGGGAGGAGCAGTTGAGGGAAAGGAAGAAAAGAAAAGACAGAATACTTCTGAGGTCTTTTCCAACCTATAAATCCATAACTAGAGGATGCCAAGATTCCATTTTATGCCTAGGGGATACCTATAGACCGAAATGATAAGACCTGGGCTTATCCTTCAATGAAAACCAAGTCTCCAGAGGTTTGCTGCTTCATCTACCAAGCGTAAATAATAATGTTATCTATACCATAATCCAGTCCTCCGCATATAAGGTAATTCTAAAGAGTTTGATGTGACGGTCTGGCTAGTTAGCACGATTTGATTTTGTAGGCATTCGTAAGAGAATATGTAATAATGAATATGTACTGTACTAATGAAGAGTTGTGGTGGCGCAGTGGTTAGACTGCAGTACTGCAGGCTACTTCTGTTGACTGCCGGCTGCCTGCAATTTGGCAGTTCGAATCTCACCAGGCTCAAGGTTGACTCAGCCTTCCATCCTTCCAAGGAGGGTAAAATGAGGAATATGCCAACTCTGTAAACCACTTAGAGAGGGCTGTAAAGCACTGGGAAGCGGTATATAAATCTAACTGCTATTGCTATGTAGCAGTGAACTATTTTGGCCTCTGGAAAGATCCAAGTTCTGTTCTCTCCTTGAATATGAAGCTCACCAAGAGAGCCAATCTGAAAGTTGAGATTACTTCATAGGATTGCTGTTGCGGTATAAAATTAGGGTGAGCCCTCTCTACACAAACCACTTTGAATTCTCACTGGATAAAGGTAAAGGTAAAGGTTCCCCTTGCACATACGTGCTAGTCATTTCTGGCTCTAGGGAGCAGTACTCATCTCCGTTACAAAGCCAAAGACCCAGCGCTGTCTGAAGACATCTCCATGGTCATGTGGCCGGCATCATTAAATGTCAAGGCACATGGAACACTGTTACCTTCCCACCAAAGTGGTCCCTATTTTTCTACTTGCATTTTAATGTGCTTTCAAACTGCTAGGTTGGCAGAAGCTGGGACAAGTAACAGGAGCTCATTCCATTACACGGCACTTGGGATTCGAACCGCCGAACTGCCGACCTTTCTGATTGACAAGCTCAGTGTGTTAGCCATTGAGCCACCACATCCCATATCTCACTGGATACATGGGATTAAATAGTATACATGATGATATAAATGTTATGGAGACTTGAACATGCTGTGTTTTCAAAATATAGTACAGGCTGATGTACACAATTGTGTTCCGCTCATGGGCTCTCATCAATATGCATTGCTTCAAACCTAGATGCCTGTTCAGTTGGAGATGTTTTGACTGAATTTCAAATACAGAATAGCCTAACTAAGATGGCTCATTAAGAACCCCGTCGCTCGGTTAAGATTTTGTGAACTGCAGCACACTCTAGTGATATCAAGAAATTATAAAATAAAACTTAGGCAGGGTGAGCATTTTTCCCCTCAACAACTGGCATGTTGAAATTATTGTGATAAACGAAAGCAATATACTGGATTGCGGTTGTTTAAAATATTGGATACACCTTGGCAGGTAAGAGAACCAGATGTAGTCTACTTCCAAAGAAGAGAATCCAACTCCCCAGGTATTTGTCCTGGTTCCAACATTACAGTGATTCTCAGTCATCCAGGCCATAGTTGTCCCAAAGGTGCTTTCTCAAGAGGCAACTGGACTTTTTCCTTTTTCTTTGAAGATGTTTCGCTTCTTATCCAAGAAGCTTCTTTTGCAGAAGCTGAATCCAAGAAGTTTCTTCTGCAAAGCTGCTGAAGCTTCTTGGATAAGAAGCAGAGGTGGTGTTCAGCAGGTTCTGACCAGTTCTGGAGAACCGATAGCAGAAATTTTGAGTAGTTTGGAGAACCTGCCAATCCTACCTCTGACTGGCCTCGCCTCCATCTATTCTCCGCCTCCAGAGTCCCAGCTGATTGGCTGGGTTTTCTTTGGTTGCCCTGCACAGGAGAACGGAGCTGGAAAGCAGGTTAGTGGGGTGCGGAGGGAATGGAGGTTTTGCAGTATCCACACCCACAAAACCGGTAGTAAAAAAAATTTGAATCCCACCACTGATAAGAAGAGAAACGTCTTCAAAGAAAAAATGGGCAGCATGCTTGAAGTCCTGCCAAAGTGGCCTGACTAAATAAGCTTGATTTATGGTTGAATACAGGAACTTTGGTCCAGATTGATGCCATATCACCATATGGCATGGTATGAAAACCTATGGGTGAAATCATCTCACAACATGACAGATTATTTTGACTTCTTTTCAACAATGGGATCGTGATGGCTAAGTGGTTAAAGATGCTGAGTTTCTCAGCTAGAAAGCTGACAGTCGGGCGTTCGAGACCTGGGTGCCGTGTGATGGGGCGAGTTTCGTGCTCCAGCTCCTGCCCACCTAGCATTTCTAAAGCATAATGCAAGTAGATAAATGGGTACCACTTTGTTGGTAAGGTAATAGCATTCCATGCACTTTGGTGTATAGTCATGCTGGCCACATGACCACAGAAATGCATTTGGACAACAGCAGCCCCTTTCGCCAAGAAATGGAGATGAGGACACCTGGCCAGGAAAAACCTTTTCCTTTCAATAGTTCTCTATCTCAGGAGTCTACAACTTGGCAACTTTAAGACTTTTGGACTTCAACTTCCAGAACTCCCCAGCTGGTTGCTTTGCTGGCTGAGGAATTCTGGGAGTTGAAGTCCACAAGTCTTAAAGTTGCCAAGGTTGGAGACCCCTGAACTATCTCCATGGTATCCTTACTCTTCTTCCTAGGGCTAAGAGAAAGGGATTGGCCCAAGGTTATCCAGCTAGCTTTATGCCTAAGGTGGGACTAGAATTCACGGTCTTCTAGTTCAGCATTTTAACTATTAAATTAAACTGGGTGTCTTTTGTAGCCTTAAAAAGATTCTAAATCTATTCTTCCTCTTTTTTTAATTTTTATTTTTTATGGATGCCAGATTATGTGCCCAATAATGCGAACAGCTTTGTGTGCTTAGGCAAACAGAACAAAACGTTTTGCCCTCATGCAAATCATGTATTTAAATGCAGGGCGTATTTTATTACTCGCAAAGAGTTTTGCAGATGGGAGGACACTTTAGCTCCCAGAAAACAATTGTTCCTAAAGCTTTCACATTCCTTTCAAACCCACAGCACTTCATTCATTCTTAATATCTCCCCAGGGTTGGTAGAAAACGCTCCTTGGCTCTTTTGTCCTCCCTGATTTTTCATGCAATGTGATTAGATAAGGGCTTTTGTTTTGGGGTTGGGTTTTTTTTTTTGCAAGTACACCACTGACTCTTACACACATGGGTCTTAGCCTCATTGTTCAAGGACTAGAGCCGCCAGGAAAAAAATAATCCCAAGTCCTGCCAAGTTTCATAATGTGCGAGAGTCCTCCAAGGTTTACAGTTAGCTTCTCTTTCACTGCAATTCCCCTCGCATTTTGCTCTGCTACTGATACAGTAACTCTTATTATCTTGGCTGCATACTTCTGAAGCTGCATCTCTTCCCTGTAATCCAATTGGTCGCTCTCAAGGATCTTTTGATTGAAAGGAATCACTTAAGTCATGCCAAGCATTCTCTTGAACCTGCTGGCAAGAAGCAAACTTCCTAGTCAAGAACTGGACTTGTGATCCTGCTACCCGAAGATTTTTTTTAGAATTTAGAATTTATTTGATTTGTCAATCGCTTACAAGATAATAGGTGTAAGTATATACATAGTTATGAATACATGAAATGGGTACATATAAGAATTTAAAAAAACAATAGGACAGAGACGGTAGGCACGTTGGTGCGCTTATGCACACCCCCTACAGACCTCTTAGGAAAGGGGTGTGGTCAATAGTAGACAGTCTAAAGTTTTTGGGGTTTGGGGAAGAAACCAGAGTCAGGTAGAGTATTCCAGACATTGACCACTCTGTTGCTGAAGTCGTATTTCCTGCAATCAAGTTTGGTGCGGTTAACCTTGAGTTTGTATCTATTGTGTGCTCTTGTGTTGTTATGATTGAAGCTGAAGGATTCATTGACAGGTAGGACATTGCAATGTATGATTTTATATACCATACTTAGATCAGACCGAAGACGGTGTAATTCAAGATTTTCTAGATCTAGAAATTCAAGTCTGGTGGCATAAGGTATTCTGCAACGAGTAGAGGAGTGGAGAACTCTTCTTGTGAAATATTTCTGGACTTTCTCAACTATGCTGTTTTGTGTGTGTGTGTGTGTATGTGTTGCTCTTTAGTGAAGATTATAATTTGTTTCTTTCATGATGCTCCGTCTGCGGTGCTTGTACTCCACATTATCTCCTCTCCCTTGTGGGTTTTCTACAAAGCATGATGGGAACATTAGCCTGGAAAAGGAAAATAATTCACACTGGCTGTTGATGTTTGCCTGGTGTGCGTGGCGAAGTGCATCACACACACAGCCACAAGCAAAGAGAGACATCTACTGTTTGAACAGATAGCAAAGGAACCCTTTACCTATATTTGTGTCTCTGCAACATTGCTGAGTTTAAGTCTGCCTGCTTGCTAAAAAATTTCTGGTGGGAAACTTGTCCTTCGCAATCTGTCATGAGCATGTATGTACAGAGGGATGAATTCTATGAGGAAAGGCAGATTTTTTTTAAAAAAAGAATCACTTTTACTTAGTCACAGTGAAAGGTTAGGTGCGTGTTTATTACTGAAGGATTAACTTTCTGCAGGCTGGGAGTTTTTCATAATGCAGTGAAGAACATAAAAACTTGTCTGCAATCTGAATCAGTTTGATAAGATAAACTTTGTTCACAGGTTTGTAATAAAGTATTCCGGCAGTGTGGTGTCAAAATTAGCTAGATAAATCCCTGTATTTATTGATAGGTAATCTTAATCTGCCCAATAGTTGGACCTCTCTCTAGTAGCTTGCATCATAGTATATTTGGTTCAGTACAAAAGCCCAGTGATTCAGAAGTCCAGGTAGATCAGAGGTCTCCAAACTTGGCTTGTGGACTTCAGGTTAAAGTCCACAAGTCTTAAAGTTGCCAAGTTTGGGGACCCCTGATGTAGATGATATGGGGTGGCTTCTACTAGTAGAATGAAATGAAGAATTCTTAGATCTTGGCCTCCCTGGTTTTTTTCTTTTGATGCCAGAGATGGCAGTTTGAAAAATCTAGTTCAGTTGGCATCACCTTGATTTCTTAACATTATAAAAAGACAGGGTGAATATTGGGATGATTTTATCCTCTTAAGTATGCCAAGCTAACCAGAATGAAAAAGACGTGCTTGCCAGTTTCAGATTTCATGCCAGGTCCAGAATTCACCTGAGGGCAGAAGCTGAGCTATACAGGTAACTCCTCGAGTTATGACCGTAATGAACTCTGCCCATCACAGTCGTAATTCATGACCATCATATATCTGGTCACCCACAAGATCAGCCCAATTCTACGACTTGTTTTTTTTGCAGCCGTTCTCAAGCAAATGCCGCCATTGTTAAGCCAAGCAATGGGTTTACTCTGGATTGTTATTTCCCAGTCCCTGGTGCCCATAGAGACTGGTAAATTTTGGGGATTTTTGGGGGGGACGAACTGATTGACAGTATTTTAAATTGTTTCGGATACATTACAAGGCTGCCTTTAATGCTTCCACAAGAGAGCGCTCTTTGTGTAATAAAAATGACATTGTGTGAGACATCGTGTCTTCTTTTTCTGCAACAGCTTTTCAGCCTGATTTGGCTTTTTTTCCTTCATCCTCTCCCTCCTCCCTTTCTTTTTTTTCCCTTCCTTTCTTCCTTCCTTCTTTTCCTTGAAAAAAATTTTTTTTTCTTCATCCCATTCCTAAACTTGTTGGCTTTTTTTCCTTCATCCTCTCCCTCCTCCCTTTCTTTTTTTTCCCTTCCTTTCTTCCTTCCTTCTTTTCCTTGAAAAAAATTTTTTTTTCTTCATCCCATTCCTAAACTTGTTGGCTTCCTTTCTGTTTTCTTCCCTTTCTAAATTTCCCCAGTATATTCTTCCTTCTTTCCCTCCCTCCTTCCCTTCCCCCTTTTCTTTCTTCCTTCCTTCTTTCCCTCCCTCCCTTTCTCTTTTTCTTTCTTATTTATTTTCTTTCTTTCTCCTTTTTTCCTTCCTTCCTTTTTCCTACCCTCCCACCCTAGGAAACTTTCAGAGAAAAGAAACAGAAGCCCTCAGACTGTCACTTAACTGTTGTAGAATAACACTTTATTCTGTCTAGGTTAGAGAAAGAAACCTAAGGAAGACCCACCCTCCTGAATCTAGCAGTTAAAAGAGACGGCAGGAAGTTTGTACTTTCAGACTGGCAAGAATCTATGAATATGGCCTTACAATAAAGTAGATTTTGCTCATCCTGTCTGATTTCCTGCCTGGTTCATCCAAGATGACAATACAGAAAAACAAGTCAACCACTACAGATGCTGTTCATAAAAAATGCACCGCATAAAAATGTTAAATCTCCGGTGCATCTCAAAGGCAGACATTTGCAACCCCAGAATATATCCTCAGGCAAAAGAGGGGATCATTCTCCAGGGATTTGTCCAGGTTGACATCAAGAATTACACTCAAAAGATGCCGGAAACATGGGTTCAACGTGGGGAAGCGAACCTCCTCCAGCCCTCCCACCTTCAATTATCAGGAATTTAATAAAATGAGTGTATGTTTGAAAATGAGCAAGTGGGTGGAGAGGGGGGTATGAAAGAGGGAGGGGGGAGTGAGAGAGAGAGATGGATGAGAGAGAGAAATGATGGATATTTTATTTAATTTTTTTATTAAATTTACATGTTGCTCACCTTGAGAGGGGGAGGGGGAGGGAGAGAGGGATAGGAGATGAATGAAAGATTAAAATAGAGAGATGGATGGATTTTTTATTTATTTAATTTTTTATTAAATTTACATGTTGCTCACAGAGAGAGGGAGGGAGGGAGGGAGGGGGCTCCATATATTTGTTTGTGTGTGTGAGAGAGAGAGAGACAGAGACAGAAAGAGAGACAAGGGAGAGGGAGATTGTGATTCCAGGTTGAATCAAAATCACAATAGAGATGGAAGGGACCTTGGAGGTCTTCTAGTCCAGCTCAAGCAGGAGTTCCTATACCCATGACAAACCTATGCATTGACTTTAAATCCAACAAGAGTCAATGTTATTTATTTGATTTGTCAATCGCTTACAAGATAACAGGTGTAAGTAAAAACATAGTTATAAATACATGAAATGGGTACATAATAAGAATAAAAGAAACAATAGGACAGGGACGGTAGGCACAATTGGTGCGCTTATGCACGCCCCTTACAGACCTCTTAAGAAAGGGGTGAGGTCAATAGTAGACAGTCTATGGTGAAAGTTTTTGGGGTTTGGGGAAGAAACCAGAGTCAGGTAGAGTATTCCAGACATTGATCACTCTGTTGCTTAGGACTCAAGCTATGATTCACCTTGCTAGTTATAACCTGGGAATTATTATTGTTGTTGTTGTTGCTGTTGTACACAAAAATGACATTATACACAGCAAATGAGATAACCATGCTGGGTTTCGTATCACAAATCACTAGTCGAACCCTTCCCAAGCGTTTAGGACTGCGTGATGTATCGGCGGATTATGCGAGCAGATCTCAGTAAAGTGGCCTTCTGCAGCTGACCAATGATGATCCTGTCAGCGCCAATTGTTTTCAAGTGCTTGCCTAGGTCTTTAGGCACAGCACCCAGTGAGCCCAGTACCACTGGAACTACCTGCACTGGTTTATGCCAGAGTCTCTGCAGTTCGATTCTCAAGTCCTGATACCTGGTGACTTTTTCAAGTTGTTTCTCGTCGATTCTGCTGTCACCAGGTATGACAATGCCGACGATCCACACGTTTTTCTTCTCCACAGTCATGATATCCGGGGTATCGTGTTCCAGAACTTTGTCAGTCTGTATTCCCACAATAGTTTTGCATGCTCATTTTCGACCACTTTTTCAGGCTTATGATCCCACCAGTTCTTTGCTACAGGCTATTATTATTATTATTATTATTATTATTATTATTATTATTATTATTAATTTCCCCGTTGGTTCCTGTTTGGTTTTTTTGGCAAATCCAAAGCGCCAGCAAGGCTATCGAGGTTCTTCTGGGTCTCCGCGGACCACCTGAACGATGACACCTTTTCTAAGGCAGACAACGCCTCCTCCTCCCGGCTGGTCACATGAACCCGGATCAGAATATGTTTACTCGCCAGTTTACACCGTGACGCAGGCCTTGCCACCGTGAGCGGTCGGGGTCGGGGAGCGATGAGATGGGCGTTATTCATTGACAGAGCGATCGGGGGCCACGACGACCCAGCGGATGAGACCAGCGGCTTTTGCGCAAGGCGCCTGCGCTTTCGGGGACGAGCCGGACCCAGAAGGCGCAGCCACCCACCCGCCTCCGACCTCTCCCCTCCCCGCTTTTTTTTTTCCGCCTTGAAGGGGAGCCAGGCTGCCCAAATCTCCTCCCCTCCTCCCCTTGCAGAACAAGCCCCGCCGGCCAGCAAGGGGGTTTCAAAGGCCCGGGAGCTCTGCCTTCCACGACCCGAGATCCAGCCGCGGCCAAGCACAGCAGAACCCGCCCTTTGCGCTCGCTTCCCAGGCTCTCCCGGTCAACCGCGGCCTTGCCGGCGCCCGGGATCTTGCACGCCTCTCCCCGGCCCGAGGTAGGGAGCGTGGAAAGGCAAGCGCGGTCCCGGGCGAGGGGGTGGCGGCGGCGACTTGCGGAAACGGGAGGCCGGCCTTGCAAGCTGCCGGAAGGGGAAAGAAAGGAGATGGCTTCCCCCACCCCCGCCAAACCGGCTTAGAATTTGAATCCCAAGGCGCTAGTCCCTTCGTGCCTATTTGTAACCTTGCCCTTCGGGAGTTGGACTACAGTTCCCATATTCCCTTGTCGTTGGCCCGTGGGAGTGAGGGCTCGGGGCGACGCTCCGGGGAAATGATTCCTTCTGGGTTTTTTTTTTTTTTTTTCTTTTCCTTTTTAAAAATCTGTTTCTCTTGGATGTTTGGGACGTTCACACACCCCCTCGCCCAGAAATACTCTTTCGGCTGTCGTTTGGTGATTTTGAGACCTGCTACTTATAACAGAAAAAGCCAGAATACTCTGAGGAGGGGAAAAAAGGAAAGTAAGGTGGGAGGGAGGGAGGGAGGGAAGAAGGAAGGAAGGAGGGAGGGAAGAAGGAAGGAGGAAGGGAGGGAGGGAGGGAAGAAGGAAGGAGGGAGTGAGGGAAGAAGGGAAGAAGGGAAGGAAGGAGGGAGGGAAGGAGGGAGTGAGGGAAGAAGGAAGGAAGGAGGGAGGGAAGAAGAAAGGAGGGAGGGAAGGAGGAGGGAGGAAATGAAGGAAGGAAAGGAAGGAAGGAGAGACAGACATTTTACTGTTTAGATATGTATGATTCTGGTATTCAAGCACTACACAGATCATAGATAACATTTAAATGAAGCTAAAAGTATAGTGTCTGTTTGATTGTTTGTAACCTTCAATTGAGTGAAATAATGTGTCAGAGGGCAATAATTCTTGAGTCAACATGCCTCAAATAGTTTAAGCTTACAGAATGTTTCCACAATCTGGACATAACTCCTATGGGATTGAAGTCTGGCAAAGTTGCTTCAATGTTGCAGCCCTGCTGCAGTGAGCCACAGTCTGGTGATATTCGTTTCCAATATTCCCTCCCAGCTTCCTATTAAGAAAGTCAGTGGGGAAGCCAGCAGGAAGCTAGAAGTCACTTCCCTTCTCCTTTTGCCCTTGATTATTCTGTTTCTCTGAATAGGCCAAAGATCTTCAAACCTGGCAAGTTTAAGATTTGTGGACTTTGACTTCCAGAATTCCTGAGTTAACATGACTGGAGGAGGAATTCTGGGGGTTGAAGTCCACAAGTCTTAAAGCTGCCACGTTGGAATAGGCAATGAAATATCTCTGAAAGGATGACCCAGCAGGTAAATAGCATTAGCACTTAGACTTATATATCGCTTCACAGTGCTTTACAGCCCTCTCTAAGCGGTTTACGGAGTCAGCCTCTTGACCCCAACAATCTGGGTCCTCATTTTACTGACCTTGGAAGGCTGGAAGGCTGAGTCCACCTTGAGCCTGGTGAGAATCAAACTGCCAAATTGTTGGTAGCCGGCAGTCAGCAGAAGTAGCCTGCAGAACTGCACTCTAACCACTGTGCCACTGCAGCTCATGGAGTTGTTTAGTGATTATTAAGTGTCTGTGTGTGTATGAATAAATAAATGACTATGCACACCTACAAATATAAACAAGCAGCTCTAAGCTGTACCTGTGAAGAAGAAGAAAAAGAGAAAAAAAATAAGAGAGACGGATTAAGGTTCTTTTTCCAACTGTTTCAGGTCCAAAGAAGTCACCATGCCTGTCAACGTCAGAGATGTGATGCAGCTTCTCTGCCATGTTTCTGAAGAGCGAAAAATGAAAGCTGCCTTCAAACACTCCGGACGAGGCGCCTTGGTGGTGGGAGCAACGGCTTTCTTCGGAGGTTTGATGGCAGGCCCACCTGGCATTGCTGTCGGTAAATTAATGCTTCGGATATGTGCATAAGTGCATCCAAGAGCTTTGGATCCACCAAACGAGAGCTTTTAATGTGAGGCGGAGAGGGGGAGATAGCAATAGCAAAAACACTTAGACTTACATACCACTTTGCAGTGCTTTACAGCCCTCCCTAAGCAGTTTACAGAGTCAGCCTTTTGCCCCCAACAATCTGGGTCCTTGTTTTATCCACCTCAGAAGGGTGGAAGGCTGAGTCAACCTTGAGCTGATGAGAATTGAACTGCTGGCAGTGGGCAGAGTTTGCCAGCAATAGCAATAGCACGAAGACTTATATACCATTTCACAGTGCTTTCCAGCCCTTTCTAAGCGGTTTACAGAGTCAGCCTCTTGCCCCCAACAATCTGGGTCCTCATTTTACCCACCTGGGAAGGATGGAAGGCTGAGTCCACCTTGAGCCTGGTGGGATTTGAACTGCCACATTCCAGGCAGCCAGCAGTCAGCAGAAGGAGCCTGCAGTACTGCACTCAAACCACCGCAGCTCTGAAGATACTAAAGATGGGGAAGGAGCCACGGGTTAATGACATTAACAAACACATTTATATTCGGTTGAAATTGAACTCCCTTTCCAAAGTCAAATCAATTTTTCTTACAGTTAAAGATTATAAACTGATGGGGCAGAGGCATTGTAAAAAAAAGTAAAGTAAAACAATAATACAAATATTTATTTGCATGATATAGATGGTGTAAAACAGAACAGGTAGGAATTCAAAGGGTATAAGATGCTATGGATGAAACCCGCTATTGTGTGTAAAAAGTAGACAAGATATATTCATTAATATACTAAATAAGGATTTCTCAATCTTGGCAATCATGCTGGCTGGAGAATCCTGGGAGTTGAAGCCCACAAGTTTCAAGTTGCTACAGTCATGAAAACTGCATTGAACACTGTTCTAAATAGCGATAGCACTTAGACTTATATACCGCTTCATAGTGCTTTATAGCCCTCTAAGTGGTTTTTACAGAGTCATTCTCTTGCCCCCAACAATCTGGGTCCTCATTTTACTCACCTCGGAAGGATGGAAGGCTGAGTCAATCTTGAACTGGTCAGGACTGAACTCCAGAAAGTGGACAGAATCAGCCTCCAATATTGCATTGTAAGGATTGTGCCACCAAGGAAGGGAGGGAGGGAGGGAAGCCAGTAGCACCTTCGCGGTGCTTTACAACTCTCTAAGCAGCTTAGAAGAGTCAGCCTCGGGGTCCTCATTTTACCCACCTCGGAAGGATGGAAGGCTGAGTCAATCATGAGCCAGTGAGAATCGAACTGCTGAACTGCAGTCAGCTGGCAGTCAGCAGAAGTAGCC
The DNA here is from genome assembly GCA_023653725.1 of Bungarus multicinctus. Taxonomy (NCBI): domain Eukaryota; kingdom Metazoa; phylum Chordata; class Lepidosauria; order Squamata; family Elapidae; genus Bungarus; species Bungarus multicinctus. The sequence goes on along the minus strand of CM042839.1, from coordinate 9,076,215 downwards.
TGCAGTACTGCATTCTAACCACTGTGCCACCATGGCTCTTACATATCTATAAATCGCTACGTAATAGGACAGTGCATCTTAAAAATAGCACAGATCCCTTCTCTGCATCCAAAACAATGCCGCTCGCCTTCGCAAAACGGTCAAGCGATTCTATCATTCAGTGATGGCTTGCCAGTCAAAGTTGAAAGCTGGCTCACCTGTTCTGTTTTTCTAGGAGGTGCCGTTGGTGGCTTGCTTGGGGCCTGGATGACCTCTGGACAGTTCAAGCCCATTCCTCAGATTATCCTGGAATTGCCACCTGTGGAGCAGCAGCGGCTTTACGAAAACGTCTGCGCCATCATTCAGAATCTGGACTGGACCGACGTAGCCCAGCTCACAGCCTTGGTCATGGCCAACGGTGCCCTTCAGGAGAAATTGCTTGGAGTCCTGACAAACTATATCACTACTGAACTCAGAGGGGAGATCCAGTATGGAAAGTAGACTCGGATGTCAGGGGGTTGTGAGTGCCCTTAACTGACTTAATCTGGCGTTTTAGATTTCTTAAGATCACAGTTTTTATAAGAATGACAAGGTGTCAACTGTGCATTTTTTTTCTTTTACCCCAAATCTTTTTGGGGAAACAAACAAGGCAAATTTGGTTTGCTCATTCTGGTTTTTTTCTCTTTTTCATAATTAGTCCCTATTTCAATAGCCAAGGGTGGGTCAATTTGAGCCTCAATGTTTATCGTATTTATTTAAAAATCTATTTATGCCACCCCAAAAACTTATTGTGGTATTTGGAGTGCCTTGCGGAGTAAGTACCTCTGTTTCATCAGACCTTCTAAGCAGCCACCTCTGTGAGTGATGCCATCAAAGAACGTGCCACCGTTGCATCCTTGCATTGTGGTCAAGGATCTAATGGCACTTGCACTATGATGACATCACCATTTGCTGCTCTTTGATGATGATAATGATGATACACTGCACAGGTCCCAGCCTTTCCTGCCCAGTTACAAGGGTTGGATCTATGACCAATTATCCTACCCAAATATATTCTTTGGCTGGAGAGAGACAGGCTGGTGGATAACATATCTTCAGGATGCCAAGTTGGAGAAACGTAATGTAGATAATGGTACTGTGGTTGAATTACGGGGTGTCCCCTTGGCCACATTAGAATGATCAACGTCAAATTACCTGGAATGTCTCAGATGGGAGGGTTAAATTCTCCACGGGATGTGCTGCTTCTCCTGCTGTCTTAATTTTGAGAAGGTGAAGGAGTGAAAAGTTGAAATTGTCTAGAGCCAAAAATGTAGCAGATGATTCATCTTAGGTATTTCTCTTGAAGATAAAATGCAAATAAAGCTGAATTTTTAATGTGTGAACATGCCAAGGTTGTGTGATCGTTATTCCCCTTCCTTCAGAGATGCTAAAGTGGGTTTCCTGAACTCAAATGGTCTTCAGTGGAGAATGTTCAACAGGAGAAGACAAGGAAGGAAGATCTGGGAGTAACACAGAGTATTAAAAGTCCAACATTCAGGTTTTACAGTTTGGGTTTTTTTTTTTTAAACAAACGAAATTACAGTTAGTCCTTGATTTACAGCAATTCATTTAGTGACCATTCAAAGTTACAACGGCACTGAAAAAAGTGACTTAAAGACAATTTTTCACATTCCCCTCGTCATGTGATCAAAACTCAAAACGCTCGGCAACTGATTCATATTTATGACGGTTGGAGTGTCCCGAGGTCACCTGATTGCCTTTTATAAACGTCTGACAAGCAAAGTCAATATGGAAGCCAAATTCACCTCAGAGCTGTGTTACCAACCTAACACTAGCGGTGATTCACTTAACGGTGGCCAAAAAAGGTCATAAAATGGTGTAAAATTCACTTAACAAATGTTTCACTTAGCAACAGAAGTTTGGAACTCTATTGTGGTTGTAAGTGATCCTTTGGACAAAGCTCCTAGGATGATAGACATCAGTACAAGATTAAAGATAATAAAAATGGAGGTCAGTTAAATATAATTTAATGAAGAACGGTCATGGGCAGAATTTAATACAGGTAATCCTTGACTTACAACAGTTCATTTAGATTGTTCAAAGTTACAACAGGATCAGAAAAAGTGACATGATTTATTTTCACAGGATGGCTGTAACATCCCTGATGTCATGTGATCAAAATTTGAAGGCTTGGCAACTGACATGTACTTATTACAGTTGTCCCAGGGTCATATGATCCCCTTTGCGACTTTCTGAGAAGCAAAATCAACAGGGGAAGCCAGATTCACTTAACAACTATGGCAAGAAAAATGGTCATAAAACGGGGCAAAATTAACTTAAACAAATGTTTCCCTTACCCACAGAAATTCCTGGCTCAGTGGTGTTCATAAGTCAGGGACCACCTGTTATAAAAATAGACCAATAAAAAATTGGCTTCACGGTGCTTATTTCATGAGAGAAATTGTGGCAATGGGGCACGGAGAGACATCTTCAGGAAGACAGATCTGATGGAACAATACCTTGAAAAGTGATTAAGAAAATGCTAGGTGAGGATGGCTGCCTTGTAGATAAATTTGGTGGTAGGATTAAAGGAATTCCTGTAAAAGGCTATTTTGGAAAGGACTTCAAGGCTGCAACTAGGGGAGAATGATAGCGTGTTTGTGCAATCAATATTTTTTGTACAATGGAGAGCAAGCATCACAAGTTTGGTAAGTTGATCTGTTGTGGTTAGTCAGCAGCAGGTGTGGAGGGCTGTGGAGAGCGAGGACTCAGATGAGGGGCCAGGACCATTAGGGTGGACTGCTGCCATCAGAGATTGTGGGGGCTGGCAGCAGCGATGAGGAGGTTCCCGAGGAGCCTGTGCCAAGTGCGCGTGCATGAAGGATTGCTCAGAGGAAAGAACAGTTACAACAGCACGGGCGACTCGGGAGTAAGGCTGCAAGGTAATGGCCCCTCCCTCAAGAAGATAAAAGCCAGCTGTGAAGCAAATCTTCTTTGCAGGAAGCAAACTTCTGGCCCAAACCCTTTTCCAATAAAACAAACACGAACCAAAGGGTTCAAACACCAACCATTAAAAACCTTTTAATGGTTTTTACGAATCCCCGGTTAAAAGGCTGTTGCAAAAAACCGTTTTGAAACTCCAGCCTCGTGGATATTGCAGTATCTTAAGTTGGTATTTGAAGACTCTTGTGTTGTGAAATCTTTCTTATCTGTTATTCTTTGCAGCCTCACGTACTTTTGGAGAGGCTTGTGCTGATCAAAGTTAATTATTTAGTAGCAGCCTTTTAACCGGGGATTTGTAAGAATCATTAAAAGGTTTCTCTTCCCTTTGGTTCGTGTTTGTTTTATTGGAAAAGGGTTTGTGTCAGAACATGATCATTGTGTATCTTTATCTTATTTAGAGGCCATTGAAGCAGGAGGTACGTTGTAAGTCTGCATGCAGTGGGTCAGTGGCCTTCCAAACCTCTTAAGGATCATTCCTAAAAACAGACTAATTCATTTTACACATAGACTTTTCAAATCTGCTCTTTTGATACATACCAAGTTTCATTTCCTGACATTTCAATGGGCCTGTTTATCTGACTTGGTGTAATCTTTGGTTGTTTGCGTTCTGATACAAAGAGCAGAAGTTGTTATTAAAAAACACATTTATTGCAGCAAAAGAAAATCAACAAAGTCTATGTTTCTGATTATTTTCCATTACATTTTCAATGTCTCTTAATTTAGGGAGCGAACAACAAAGCCTTAATCCATGTGTTGGTTTTACAGAATTGCCCAACTTTTCTTCTGTGTTAAAAGTCAGTGAATGAAATTCGATTTTGTTCTGAATAAACATGTATCAGGACAGGAGAAATTGAAGAATGAATGCTATCCCAGATTTTTTTTTCTGTTGACGATTGAGAATAATCTTCAGTGCTTACTTCTTGGACATACTTTGTGAGCCGGGAGGAGGGGGGGAATACCTGAAAAGTAAGACACAGAGTAGCATTTACCAATAGCAGTAGTCCTTAGACTTATATACCGCTTCACAGTGCTTTCCAGCCCTCTCTAAGTGGTTTACAGAGTCAACCTCTTGCCCCCCAAAATCTGGGTCCTCATTTTAACCCACCTCGGAAGGATGGAAGGATGAGTCAACCTTGATCCAGTCAGGATCGAACTGGCAATCGGCAGAGCTAGTCTGCAATACTGCATTCTAAGCACTGTGGCACCATGGTAAGTAGGCCGGCTAATTTTGGTCTGAACTCTCCTCACTCTCTTAAATTTCATTTCTCCATTATTCTTTTTGATGAAAGGCTGGAATTACAGGTGGAATAATTGGCCCTCTTGTTCTCTTAGATGAGTTTAACAGCTTCATTCCATCTATTGAGATCTTTCTTTCCTTTCTTTAAAAGTAGCAACAGCCAGGAAATTTCTCTTTTATTTTTGATTTATCCCTTGCAGACTTCCAAGGAAAGGGTCAATCTGTTTAGAGTGCTAAACTACACAGATTTTGGGAAACTGGCCAAAACCCATATGTGTTCCAAGGCTGAGGTTGGTCAACCATATTAGGAAACCAACCACAATCCATGTGCAATTGTACCTTCACAGCAGGCCAAATAGGAATATAGATCACTGAAGTGAACCTCCCCACTAGAATGATTTAAATTATGTTATGCAAATATTGCACATGCCTCCTTTATCTTGGTCATCTGTTAGAGTCAATAGGAAACTTTTTAGAACTCCCAATATTTTGGAGTTCATCTGGCTCCTGCCAAAACCTGCCTAGTTTTCTAAAAAGTATTTTTTTAATTAATGATATACTTAGGGCTATCCAACCAAAGCAGGAAAGTGTTGCCCACATATCCTAGTTCCTAATCTACCATTATTAGATCCATTATCCTCAATCCTACCATGGTTGCCATGTGGAACACAAATTTAGGCTCAACCATGCATACACTGCCTTGACTCTTGAGAAAAGGAAAGATAAACAGATCAACCTATCATTTTCAGGGATGATTTGGTACCATAAATATCTGAGTAGCAAGCAGCACCCTCATTGGCTCACCTTTTGCTAGATTGATTGGATAGCCCCATCATTGCCAGCCATGCTCCCCAACTTCGAAATGTTGTCTTATCTAAAGATAGGCAAGTATAGTTATGCAATTATAAGATACCTAACTTCTGGGCTACTAAGTATTGAGAGAACGTTGTGCCACTGCTGGAAATCTGCAGGAGAACCTGAGGACTGTAGATGAGAGGCTGAGGCTGGATCTCAGAAGAAAACGAAGGGAGCGGTTCTCCAAGGAGGCGCTACAGCTCCCATCTTCATCTCATTGAGACTCGCTTCACAAAGAACCCTCCGCTTGTGAACTGCAATGATATTTAATAGGAAATTAGATATTGTCCCGAAATCACCAACTGCCACTAAACCATTTGCCTTTACCGTTTGATGAAAGGCTGGAATTGCCAGTGGAATAATTGGCCCTCTTTGTCCCCTTAGATGAGTTTAATGGCTTCACTCCATCTACTGAGATCTTTCTTTCCTTTCCTTAAAAGTAGCAACTGCCAGGAAATTGGGTAGGGAGACCAAGCCAAGTTCAAAAATGCTAGAGAGTTCACTCACACTTTACTCACTTCTCACTTGGGTTATTGCAGTGTGCTGGAGTTGCCTATGAACACAACGCAGAACTTGCAAGTGGTCTGGAAGGCAGCAGCACACATAACATTGGGTGCTCAAAGGTCACTCAGGTTATACCTTTATTGCAGGAACAGCACTGGCTACCAGTTTCTTTCTGGATGCAATTCGAGGCACTGGTTATCACATTGAAGGCCCCACTAGGGCACAGGACCTGCTTATTCCCGGGACTACCTTTTCCTAAGAATTCCTGCCCATCCCACAAGATCAGGTAGGGTGGGCAGGCTCTAAGGCCCTTCCCTGTAATCTTGAAAGCCCATATGGCCTGTGGCTGCTCTTAGCGTGAGGGATGCTCTCCTCAGCCCCAGTAATTCAACAGGACCTCACCCTTTTGTCCTTTGGAAAGTCATTAATATTTGCCTTTTACTCTGGTGCTGGGAAATGATTGCATGAAGGCAAGTTTTATTGTTTTATTCTGTTACTGTTTTATGATTGCTTTATATATTTGGTTTTGCTGCCACTATGAGCTCCCCAGGGATCTTGAGATAAATCTTTAAAATCAATTAGTTAAATAAACTGCTACAGTTTGTCTCTCAAACATATAAACATCTCTTATTTGAATCATTAGAGCAGACTTCCCTTCACTCAGCTTTCGGTATAACTACATTTATTGCAGCGTTCAAGCCCCTGCAAAGCTAAAGTGAAAGAGAAAGTTCTGCAGCTGGTAGCCTTTTATTGAGATCCCCTCCCAGTCTTGGCTCCATACTGAGGCTGGAGTTGGAAGGAGGAAGAGCTGAAGGACTGAAGATGTGGGGTAAGCAACCGTTATCTCCTTAGATGAGTTTAACCGCTTCATTCGGTGTATTGAGATCTTTCTTTTCTTTCTTGAAAGGTGCACCTGCCGGGGGAGGTTATTCTGAATATCCCGAGGCAACAGTATTAGAAGAGGAGAGCCATACCAGTTGGGACTCAGAAGCGCCTTTTCTGTTAAATGAAAGCCATGGAACTACAGGTAGAATAAGCGACCCTCTGTCTCTTTAGATGAGTTTAACCGCTTCATTCGGTGTATTGAGATCTTTCTTTTCTTTCTTGAAAGTAGTAACTGCCAAGAATTTGCCAGGGAAAGATGCCACTTCCCAAAGACGTAAGAAGTCTTCGTCGGTTGATGGACGGTCAGGAACTGCACCCGAAACGCAGCAGTAAGCTCACGCCCTGGTTTCCTCCTGGAATGCAAAAACACAGGGGAGGTTGTGCCTGCATACCGGACACATTCACAAATACCTCCACTGCCTCCGTGGATGCAGAGCACAAGGCGCCTGGCTTCCGGAGAGCAAGCGGACCCAGAAGCCACAGCCCGGCAGCGCTCTTCGCAGGCGTCCTGGGCAATCTGCCTCTGCCCTGAGGGGGCTGGAGGCAGCAGAAACTCCCACACACACACACACTCACCCTCCCACCGGCAGAATCTGAAGAGGGTTAAGAGGGTTGAAAGGGGGTAGAAGCAGCTCTTCCCTCCACTATGGGCTCCTTCCAGAGGTCCAGCCGCGGTCAGGCCAGCCCAAAACCACTCCTCACTTGCTGCCGACTCTTCCACGTGGCATTTCCGTTTCAGGTCACGAGTGTGGAAAGCAAGCGCAGCCCCCGTTGATCGGCCGCGAAGGGGAACGGGGGGAGGAGGAGCTTCTCAGCTGGCAGGCAGCTTGAATTCCAAGGAGGCAACTTCGCCAAGGGCCCCTTGCCTGTCCTCCGGGACTTGGACTACAGCTCCCATATGCCCTGGCCATTGGCCATGCTACCGTAGCTCGGGCTGAGGGAAGCCCCGAAATGACTGGCTCTGTTTTTTCTTTTTAAAATCCGTTATCCTAGATATTTGAGGGGCTCGAAATATATTTTTCTCTGTCAACTCTTGGCTGGAGATTCTAAGCCCCTGCTGTAGTAGAAAGAGGCAGAATATTCTGGGAAGAGGAAGAGGAAGAGAAAGGAGGAAGGAAGGGAGGAAAGAATGAAGAAGGGAAGAAGGGAGGAAAAAGAGAGGGAGGGAGAAAGGAAAAAGGGAAAGGGAGGGAGGGAGGCAGGGAGGTCCAACTGTTTCTACAAACTAAGAAAATGATTGAAAAGAAATTGAAAACGGAAGAAGAATGTGCCTGGCTGGGAGATGACTTGACAAAACTCATCACAAATCCAGTTTGAGTGCAACATCTCACTGTTTAGGTGTGTGTGTGTGTGTGTTTGCATTACTGTTCTTGTATGAGATTACAGTAAGGCAAGGTGCTTAAACTCTGTCTGTGAGAGGAAAAACAAGATCTGCATTGAGGCTCTTTTACAATTGTTTCAGGACCGAAAACGTGGAAGAAATGATGCAACCTTTCCGCCAGGTTTCTGCAAACCGAAATATGATGGTTGCTGTTGAATCAGGTGTACTAAGAAAACTACTGTTGGCATTTGCTATGCGCAGGAAAACTCGCCTGGCAAGTGGAATGGGAGGCGAACCTAGACCGTCTCTTGGTAAATTTATGGCTTCAGATATGCGGAAAAGAGCCTCTGGAAAATTTTGGGTCCTCCAAATTGTAGGTTTAAATGTGATGGGTGGGCGCATATTAATGATGGGGAGGAAGCCATAGGGTTAATGGCATTTAATGAATGCATTTATATTCAGTTTAAATTGGGACCACTTTCAGATTCAAATCCATCTTTATTATGATCCAAGACCATAAAAGGACAGCGTGCCAACATAACAAGAGTATCACATAAAAATATGATACAGATGTAGATGATATACATAGCTATTGCACGATGCATTCAGAAAACGATGAGACCCAGACATCGCTGTGTGCTTCCCTGCCCAGGCACTCCTTAAGGTATTTTTTCCCCTCCCGACCATCAACTCATACGATCAGCTGTGCTGGGATTCTCCTCCCTGTCTTACTGCTTTGCCCAGGTGGCTTCCCCGAGGCCCAGGGAGGGAAAAAATGAAAAAGGGGGTATTGTGTGCCCCCCCCCTCCATTTTTTTTCTTCCTAAGCCCCAGGGGAGTCTTCTGGGAGCAAAAACACCCCTAGCAGGAGGCTCCCCTTAGGCCCCAAATGCCGAAAAAAGTGGGGAGGGGTGCTGCCAAGAAAGAGAAGAACCCTCACCCAGTCCCATGGCCACACCCACCTAGCCAGGCCCATAGAACCGGTTGTTGCAACATTTGAATCCCACCCCTGATGCAATTCCAAACGCTGGTTATCACATTGAAGGCCCCATAGGGCACGGGACCTGCTTATTCCCGGCATTACCTCTTCCGAAGCATTCCTGCCCATCCCATCAAATCATACTAGGAAACAGTAAATATAAATCGTAAGGATATAAGTAAGGATGCCTGTGAAGAGTGCTGTCGGACAGTCCTACAGTCACAAATGGGAGAGGATGGGTGATAAGAAGTGATGAAAAGATTAATAGTAGTAGTAGTGCATACTTTGTAAGTAGTTGGAAAGTATTGAGGGAATTATTTGTTTAGCAGAGTGATGATGTTCGGAGGAAAACTGTCCTTGTGTCTAGTTGTTTGGTGTGCAGTGCTCCATAGCATCATTTTGAAGGTAGGAGTTGAAACAGTTTATGTCCAGGATGTGAGGGGTCTGTAAATATTTTCACAGCCCTCTTTTTGACTCGTGCAGTATGCAGGTCCTCAATGGAAGTCAAGTTGATAGTAATTGTTTTTTCTGCAGTCCTAATTACTCTCTGGAGTCTGTGTCTGGTTGGGTTGCAAAACCAAACCAGACAGTTATAGCGGTGCAGATGACAGACTCAATAATTCCTGTATAGAACTGCATCAACAGCTCCTTGGGCAGTTTGAGCTTTCTGAGTTGGCGCATTTCATTGGGGATATCCCTGCACTTTACTCCGTTCAGCTTTCCCTCGATCCTGACCAGTCTCCCAGTCCCACCACCACACTTCATTGTTGGGACGGTATTGGGCAGATGATGAGCAGTGCTGGTTTCCAATGGTCATAATGTTCAGAGAGAGTCCAGCCGTGGTTTCATCAGACCAGAGGATCTCATTCTTGGCAGTCTGAGGTCCTACAGGGGCTTTGAAGCAGGCTTTCATGTCTTTTGCACTGAGGAGAGGCTTCTGCCTACCCACTCTGCCATAAAGCCCAGGTCAGTGGAGAGCTGCAGTGACGGTTGTCCTTCTGGAACCCTGTCCCATCTCCACACAGGATCTCTGGAGCTAGTCAGAGTGACCATCAGGTTCTTGGTCCCCTCTCATACTAAGATCTTTCTCCCACAACTGCTCAGTTTGACCAGAGGACCAGCTCATGGAAGAGTCCTGGTTTTGCCAAACCTCTTCCATTTGAGAATTATGGAGGCCACTGTGCTCGTAGGATTGTTCAGTGCAGCAGAAATGTTACTGTTACCTTCTCCAGATGTGTGCCTTGCAATAACTCTGTCTCTGAACTGTGCAAGCAGGGACTCCTGGCTTTTGCTCGGCGACATTATGCATTGTCAGCTGTGAAGGGGGATAAGTCACCCTCTGTCTTCTTAGATGAGTTTAACCGCTTCATTCCATGCAATGAGATCTTTCTTTTCTTTCTTGAAAGGTGCACCTGCCGGTGGAAGTTATTCTCAATATCCCGAGGCAACAGTAGAAGTAGAGGAGAGGGAGGGCAAGAAAACCAGCCATACCAGTTGGGACTTAGAAGAGACTTTTCCGCTAAATGAAAGCCTTGGAACTACAGGTAGAATAAGTGACCCTCTGTCTTCTTAGATGAGTTTAACAGCTTCATTCCATGTATTGAGATCTTTCTTTTCTTTCCTGAAAGTAGTAACTGCCATGGCATCTGGCACCCAAAATTTCCAGGAATCAAACTCAAATTCTGAATGGGACAGCATTTACAGCACGCGTACCAGTGATCCATGGGATGTGGACTCTACGTTGGCTGATGAAATATCTACAATTGCAATGGAAACACCCCAGTAAGCAGTGCAGCTCATGCACTGGTTTTTTCCTGGAATGCAAAAACACAGGGGAGGTTGTGCCTACATGCCAGACACATTCACAAATACTTTCACGTATCTGTGCCACAATCTGCCTCTGCCCGAGGGGACTGGCTGGAGGTAGCAGAACCCCCCCTCACACTCACCCCCCCACCGGCAGAATCTGAAGAGGGTTAAGAGGGTTGAAAGGGAGTAAAGGCTGTTCTTCCCTCCACCATGCGCTCCTTCCGGAGGTCCAGCTGCGGTCAGGCCAGCCCAAATCCACTCCTCACTTGCCACCATCCCTTCCACGTGGCGTCTCCGTCTCAGGTCACGAGTGTGGAAAGCAAGCGCAGCAAACTTTGCCAAGGGCCCCTTGCCTGTCCTCCGGGACTTGGACTACAGCTCCCATATGCCTTGGCCATTGGCCATGCTACCGTAGCTCGGGCTGAGGGAAGCCCCGAAATGACTGGCTCTGTTTTTCTCTTTAAAATCCGTTATCTTGGAGGTTTGAGGCGCTAGAAAAAGATTTTCCTCTGTCAACTCTTGGCTGGAGATTCTCAGTCCTGTTCTAGAAGAAAAAGGCAGAATATTCTGGGAAGAGGAAGAGAAAGAGAACGGAGGGAGGAATGAAGGAAGGAAGGAGTTAGGGAGAAAGGGAGGAAAGAAGGAAAAAGTTAAGGAAGGAAAAAGGGAGAAAGGAAGAAGGGAGAGGGAGGAAAGTCCAACTGTTTCTGCATACTAAGAAAATGATGAAAGGTAGGAATTGAAAACGGAAGAAGAATGTGCCTGGCTGGGTGATGACTTGCCAAAACTCATCACAAATCCAGTTTGAGTCCAACTTCTCACTGTTTAGGTGTATGTGTGTGTGTTTGTATTACTGTTCTTGCATGAGATTACAGTAAGGCAAGGTGCTTAAACTCTGTCTATGAGAGGAAAAACAAGATCTGCATTGAGGCTCTTTTACAATTGTTTCAGGACCGAAAAAGTGGAAGAAATGATGCAACCTTTCAGCCAGGTTTCTGCAAACCGAAATATGATGGTTGCTGTTCCACTACTTGTAATAGGAGGACTCGTGTTGGCATTCGCTAACAACATCCTAAAAAAAATTACAGGTGAACGTACACCATCTTTTGGGTCCTCCAAATTGTAGGTTTAAATGTGATGGGTGGGTGCATATTAATGATGGGGAGGAAGCCATAGGGTTAATGGCATTTAATGAATGCACTTATATTCAGTTTAAATTGGCACCACTTTCAGATTCAAATCCATCTTTATTATGATCCAAGACCGTAAAGGGGCAGTGTGCCAACATATCAAGAGTATCACATAAAAACGTGATACAGATCCTGGTGCAGATGATACAGCTATTGCCCAGTGCATTCAGAAAAAAATCAAGACTCCAACATTGCTGTGTTCTTCCCTGCCCAGGCACTCCTTGAGATATTTTTTTCCCCTCGCGACCATCAGCTGTTCCTACGATCAGCTGAGCCGCGATTCCCCCGAGGCCCAGGAAGGGACAAGATGGAAAAGGGGGCTACTGCGCGCCCCCCCAGCTCCATTTTTTCCTTCTGGAGCCCCAGGGGAGCCTTCTGGGATCAAAAACATCCCCAGCAGGAGGCTCCCCTCAGGCCCAGAAGGCCCCAAAAAGTGAAGCCACGCCCAGTCCCAGAGATTGGAGTGCCATTTGTCAGAAATGGTGTAGGGTCCCCTGCTTGGGCGGGGGGTTGGACTAGATGACCTATAAGGTCCCTTCCAATTCTGATTATCTGTTAATCTGAGGACCTTACTGAGGACCTTAAAGTCATGAATATTTGCCGTTTACTCTGGTGCTGGGAAGTGATTGCATAAAGGCAAGGTTTATTGTTTTATTCTTTCACTGTATTATGATTGCTTTATATTTTTGGCTTTGTGGCCACAGTGAGCTCCCCAGGGATCTTAAGGTAAATCTTTAAAATCAATTACTTAAATAAACTGCTACAGTTTGTCTCTCTAACATATGAGCACCTCTTATTTGAATCATTAGAGCAGACTTCCCTTCCCTCACCTTTCAGTATAACTACATTTATTGCAGATTTCAAGCCCCTGCAAAGCGAAAGTGAAAGTTCTGCACCTGGTGACCTTTTATTGGGATCCTCTCCCAGTCTTGGCTCCGCATTGAGGCTGGAGCTGGAACAACTATCTGAACGACTAAAGATGTGGGGTGAGCGACTTTGTCCCCTTAGATGAGTTTAACTAGCTTCTTCATTCAGTGTATTGAGATTTTTTTTTCCTTTTCTTTCCTGAAAGTAGCAACTGCTGTGGGAAATCCCCAGGCATTAAACTCAGAAGATATCATCGAAAACCCCACGGGCACGAAACCTGGCCGGGCACCTGAAACACACGGTAAGCAGTGCAGCTCATGCCCTGGTTTCCTCCTGGAATGAAAAACAGAGGGGAGGTTGTGCCTGCACACCGGACACATTCACAAATACCTTCACATACCTGTGCCGCATCGCCTCCGTGCAGTGGTGGGATTCAAATAATGTAAGAACCGTTTCTCTGCCCTAATGATTTCTTGCAACAACCAGTTCACCAAACTGCTCAGGAAGTTAACAACCGGTTCTGCCGAAGTGCTGCGAACTGGCTGCAGAGAGCAAGGATGCAGAGAGCAAGGCGCCTGGCTTCCGGAAAGCAAACGGACCCAGAAGGCACAGCCCGACAGCGCTCTTCGCAGGCATCCTGGGCAATCTGCCTCCGCCCTGAGGGGATCAGAGGCAGCAGAAACCCCCCCCCCTCACCCTCCCACAGGCAGAATCTGAAGAGGGTTGAGAGGGTTGAAAGGGGGTAGAGGCCGTTCTTCCCTCCGCCATGCGCTCCTTCCGAGGTCCAGCCGCGGTCAGGCCAGCCCAAATCCACTCCTCACTTGCCTGCGGCCATTCCACGCAGCGTCTCTGTCCCAGGTCACGAGTGTGGAAAGCAAGCACAGCCCCCGTTGATCGGCTGTGTCTTGGCAAACAGGCTGCCCAAAGGGGAACAGGGGAGGGGCAGCTTCCCAGCCAGCAGGTGGCTTGAATTCCAAGGAGGCAACTTCGTGAAGGCCCCTTGCCTGATCTCCGGGACTTGGACTACAGCTCCCATATGCCCTGGCCATTGGCCATGCTACCGTAGCTCGGGCTGAGGGAAGCCCCAAAATAACTGGCTCTGTTTTTCTCATTAAAATCCGTTATCTTGGAGGTTTGAGGTGCTAGAAATAAATTTTTCTCTGTCAACTCTTGGCTGGAGATTCTAAGCCCCTGCTGTAGAAAAAAATGGCAGAATATTCTGGGAAGAGGAGGAGAAAGGGAGAAGGAGAAGGAAGGAGGGAGGCAGGAAGCTCCCACTGTCTCTGCATACTAAAAATGATGGAAGGTAGGAACTGAAAACGGAAGAAGAATGTGCCTGGCAGAGTGATGGCTTGCCGAAACTCACCACAAATCCAGTTTGAGTCCCACAGCTCACTGTTTGGATGTATGTGGATTGGGGGATTTTCTGCCAATCTTTATTAGGATCCAAGACCATAAAGGGACAGCGTGCCCACATCCCAAGAGTATCACATAAAAACGTGATACAGATCCTGGTGTAGATGATACAGCTATTGCCCAGTGCATTCAGAAACAATGAGACCCAGACATCGCTGTCTGCTTCCCTGCCCAGGCACTCCTTAAGGTGTTTTTTCCCCTCCCGACCATCAGCTGTTCCTACGATCAGCTGGGCCGCGATTCCCCCGAGGCCCAGGAAGGGACAAGATGGAAAAGGGAGCTACTGCACGCCCCCCCAGGTCCATTTTTTCCTTCTGGAGCCCCAGGGGAGCCTTCTGGGATCAAAACCACCCCCAGCAGGAGGCTCCCCTCAGGCCCAGAAGGCCCAAAAAAGTGAAGCCACGCCCAGTCCCATGGCCACACCCACCCAGCCACGCCCACAGAACCGGTTGTTGCAATGTTTGAATCCCACCCCTGATGCAATTTGAGGCTCCGGTTATCACATGGAAGGCCCCATTAGGGCCCGGGACTTGCTTATTCCGGCATTACCTCTTCCTAAGAATTCCTGCCCATCCCACAAGATCAGGCAGGGTGGGCAGGCTCTCGGGCCCTTCCCTGCAATCTTGAAAGGCCATATGGCCTGTGGCTGCTCCTAGCTTGAGGGATGCTCTCCCAGCCCCAGTGGTTCAACAGGAAGCTGGCAGGAATAGCTGACACCCAAGACGGTAGGCTCGAGATCCAGATGGATCTGGACAGACTAGAACTCTGGGTCCTATCTAACAAAATGAAATTCAATGTAGAGAAAAGTAAAGCCCTACACTTAGGCAAGAAAACCAAAAGTACACATATACATTGGGTGAAACTAGGCTCAATAGCAGTAACTGTGAGAGGGATCTTGGCGTCTTAGTGGACAACCAGCTAAATAGGAGCCAGCAGTGTGTAGCAGCAGCCAAAAATGCTAATGCAATCCTAAATTGCATTAACAGAGGGATACAATCAAGATCAAGGGAGGTACTAATACCACGCTATAAAGCCTTAGTAAGACCACACCTAGAGTACTGCATCCAGTTTTGGTCACCACATTATAAAAAAAGAGGTTGATACTCTAGAAAAAGTACAGAGAAGAGCAACCAGGATGATGAGGGGACTGGAGGCTAAAACATACAACGAACGGTTGCAGGAAGTGGGCTTGGCTAGTCTAGGGAAGAGAAGGACCAATAGCGGTCTTCCAATATTTGAGGGGCTGCCACAGGGAGGAAGGGGTCAAGAAATTTTCTAAAGCACCTGTAGGCCAGACAAGGAATAATGGATGGAAACTGAACAAGGAGAGATTCAACCTGGAAATAAGGAGAAACTTTCTGACAGGAACAGAAGTTGCCCTTGAAAGTTGTGGGAGCACCATCACTTGAGACTTTCAAGAAGAGATTGGAGTGCCATTTGTCAGAAATGGTGTAGGGTCCCCTGCTTGGGCGGGGGGGTTGGACTAGATGACCTATAAGGTCCCTTCCAATTCTGATTATCTGTTAATCTGAGGACCTTACTGAGGACCTTAAAGTCATGAATATTTGCCGTTTACTCTGGTGCTGGGAAGTGATTGCATAAAGGCAAGCTTTATTGTTTTATTCTTTCACTGTATTATGATTGCTTTATATTTTTGGCTTCGTGGCCACTGTGAGCTCCCCAGGGATCTTAAGGTAAATCTTTAACATCAATTACTTAAATAAACTGCTACAGTTTGTCTCTCTAATATATGAGCACCTCTTATTTGAATCATTAGAGCAGACTTCCCTTCCCTCACCTTTCAGTATAACTACATTTATTGCAGATTTCAAGCCCCTGCAAAGCCAAAGCGAAAGCGAAAGTTCTGCACCTGGTGACCTTTTATTGGGATCCTCTCCCAGTCTTGGCTCCGCATTGAGGCTGGAGCTGGAACAACTATCTGAACGACTAAAGATGTGGGGTGAGCGACTTTGTCCCCTTAGATGAGTTTAACTAGCTTCTTCATTCAGTGTATTGAGATTTTTTTTTCCTTTTCTTTCCTGAAAGTAGCAACTGCTGTGGGAAATCCCCAGGCATTAAACTCAGAAGATATCATCGAAAACCCCACGGGCACGAAACCTGGCCGGGCACCTGAAACACACGGTAAGCAGTGCAGCTCATGCCCTGGTTTCCTCCTGGAATGAAAAACAGAGGGGAGGTTGTGCCTGCACACCGGACACATTCACAAATACCTTCACATACCTGTGCCGCATCGCCTCCGTGCAGTGGTGGGATTCAAATAATGTAAGAACCGTTTCTCTGCCCTAATGATTTCTTGCAACAACCAGTTCACCAAACTGCTCAGGAAGTTAACAACCGGTTCTGCCGAAGTGCTGCGAACTGGCTGCAGAGAGCAAGGATGCAGAGAGCAAGGCGCCTGGCTTCCGGAAAGCAAACGGACCCAGAAGGCACAGCCCGACAGCGCTCTTCGCAGGCATCCTGGGCAATCTGCCTCCGCCCTGAGGGGATCAGAGGCAGCAGAAACCCCCCCCCCTCACCCTCCCACAGGCAGAATCTGAAGAGGGTTGAGAGGGTTGAAAGGGGGTAGAGGCCGTTCTTCCCTCCGCCATGCGCTCCTTCCGAGGTCCAGCCGCGGTCAGGCCAGCCCAAATCCACTCCTCACTTGCCTGCGGCCATTCCACGCAGCGTCTCTGTCCCAGGTCACGAGTGTGGAAAGCAAGCACAGCCCCCGTTGATCGGCTGTGTCTTGGCAAACAGGCTGCCCAAAGGGGAACAGGGGAGGGGCAGCTTCCCAGCCAGCAGGTGGCTTGAATTCCAAGGAGGCAACTTCGTGAAGGCCCCTTGCCTGATCTCCGGGACTTGGACTACAGCTCCCATATGCCCTGGCCATTGGCCATGCTACCGTAGCTCGGGCTGAGGGAAGCCCCAAAATAACTGGCTCTGTTTTTCTCATTAAAATCCGTTATCTTGGAGGTTTGAGGTGCTAGAAATAAATTTTTCTCTGTCAACTCTTGGCTGGAGATTCTAAGCCCCTGCTGTAGAAAAAAATGGCAGAATATTCTGGGAAGAGGAGGAGAAAGGGAGAAGGAGAAGGAAGGAGGGAGGCAGGAAGCTCCCACTGTCTCTGCATACTAAAAATGATGGAAGGTAGGAACTGAAAACGGAAGAAGAATGTGCCTGGCAGAGTGATGGCTTGCCGAAACTCACCACAAATCCAGTTTGAGTCCCACAGCTCACTGTTTGGATGTATGTGGATTGGGGGATTTTCTGCCAATCTTTATTAGGATCCAAGACCATAAAGGGACAGCGTGCCCACATCCCAAGAGTATCACATAAAAACGTGATACAGATCCTGGTGTAGATGATACAGCTATTGCCCAGTGCATTCAGAAACAATGAGACCCAGACATCGCTGTCTGCTTCCCTGCCCAGGCACTCCTTAAGGTGTTTTTTCCCCTCCCGACCATCAGCTGTTCCTACGATCAGCTGGGCCGCGATTCCCCCGAGGCCCAGGAAGGGACAAGATGGAAAAGGGAGCTACTGCACGCCCCCCCAGGTCCATTTTTTCCTTCTGGAGCCCCAGGGGAGCCTTCTGGGATCAAAACCACCCCCAGCAGGAGGCTCCCCTCAGGCCCAGAAGGCCCAAAAAAGTGAAGCCACGCCCAGTCCCATGGCCACACCCACCCAGCCACGCCCACAGAACCGGTTGTTGCAATGTTTGAATCCCACCCCTGATGCAATTTGAGGCTCCGGTTATCACATGGAAGGCCCCATTAGGGCCCGGGACTTGCTTATTCCGGCATTACCTCTTCCTAAGAATTCCTGCCCATCCCACAAGATCAGGCAGGGTGGGCAGGCTCTCGGGCCCTTCCCTGCAATCTTGAAAGGCCATATGGCCTGTGGCTGCTCCTAGCTTGAGGGATGCTCTCCCAGCCCCAGTGGTTCAACAGGAAGCTGGCAGGAATAGCTGACACCCAAGACGGTAGGCTCGAGATCCAGATGGATCTGGACAGACTAGAACTCTGGGTCCTATCTAACAAAATGAAATTCAATGTAGAGAAAAGTAAAGCCCTACACTTAGGCAAGAAAACCAAAAGTACACATATACATTGGGTGAAACTAGGCTCAATAGCAGTAACTGTGAGAGGGATCTTGGCGTCTTAGTGGACAACCAGCTAAATAGGAGCCAGCAGTGTGTAGCAGCAGCCAAAAATGCTAATGCAATCCTAAATTGCATTAACAGAGGGATACAATCAAGATCAAGGGAGGTACTAATACCACGCTATAAAGCCTTAGTAAGACCACACCTAGAGTACTGCATCCAGTTTTGGTCACCACATTATAAAAAAAGAGGTTGATACTCTAGAAAAAGTACAGAGAAGAGCAACCAGGATGATGAGGGGACTGGAGGCTAAAACATACAACGAACGGTTGCAGGAAGTGGGCTTGGCTAGTCTAGGGAAGAGAAGGACCAATAGCGGTCTTCCAATATTTGAGGGGCTGCCACAGGGAGGAAGGGGTCAAGAAATTTTCTAAAGCACCTGTAGGCCAGACAAGGAATAATGGATGGAAACTGAACAAGGAGAGATTCAACCTGGAAATAAGGAGAAACTTTCTGACAGGAACAGAAGTTGCCCTTGAAAGTTGTGGGAGCACCATCACTTGAGACTTTCAAGAAGAGATTGGAGTGCCATTTGTCAGAAATGGTGTAGGGTCCCCTGCTTGGGCGGGGGGGTTGGACTAGATGACCTATAAGGTCCCTTCCAATTCTGATTATCTGTTAATCTGAGGACCTTACTGAGGACCTTAAAGTCATGAATATTTGCCGTTTACTCTGGTGCTGGGAAGTGATTGCATAAAGGCAAGCTTTATTGTTTTATTCTTTCACTGTATTATGATTGCTTTATATTTTTGGCTTCGTGGCCACTGTGAGCTCCCCAGGGATCTTAAGGTAAATCTTTAACATCAATTACTTAAATAAACTGCTACAGTTTGTCTCTCTAATATATGAGCACCTCTTATTTGAATCATTAGAGCAGACTTCCCTTCCCTCACCTTTCAGTATAACTACATTTATTGCAGATTTCAAGCCCCTGCAAAGCCAAAGCGAAAGCGAAAGTTCTGCACCTGGTGACCTTTTATTGGGATCCTCTCCCAGTCTTGGCTCCGCATTGAGGCTGGAGCTGGAACAACTATCTGAACGACTAAAGATGTGGGGTGAGCGACTTTGTCCCCTTAGATGAGTTTAACTAGCTTCTTCATTCAGTGTATTGAGATTTTTTTTTCCTTTTCTTTCCTGAAAGTAGCAACTGCTGTGGGAAATCCCCAGGCATTAAACTCAGAAGATATCATCGAAAACCCCACGGGCACGAAACCTGGCCGGGCACCTGAAACACACGGTAAGCAGTGCAGCTCATGCCCTGGTTTCCTCCTGGAATGAAAAACAGAGGGGAGGTTGTGCCTGCACACCGGACACATTCACAAATACCTTCACATACCTGTGCCGCATCGCCTCCGTGCAGTGGTGGGATTCAAATAATGTAAGAACCGTTTCTCTGCCCTAATGATTTCTTGCAACAACCAGTTCACCAAACTGCTCAGGAAGTTAACAACCGGTTCTGCCGAAGTGCTGCGAACTGGCTGCAGAGAGCAAGGATGCAGAGAGCAAGGCGCCTGGCTTCCGGAAAGCAAACGGACCCAGAAGGCACAGCCCGACAGCGCTCTTCGCAGGCATCCTGGGCAATCTGCCTCCGCCCTGAGGGGATCAGAGGCAGCAGAAACCCCCCCCCCTCACCCTCCCACAGGCAGAATCTGAAGAGGGTTGAGAGGGTTGAAAGGGGGTAGAGGCCGTTCTTCCCTCCGCCATGCGCTCCTTCCGAGGTCCAGCCGCGGTCAGGCCAGCCCAAATCCACTCCTCACTTGCCTGCGGCCATTCCACGCAGCGTCTCTGTCCCAGGTCACGAGTGTGGAAAGCAAGCACAGCCCCCGTTGATCGGCTGTGTCTTGGCAAACAGGCTGCCCAAAGGGGA